>JAOSBK010004081.1:0-13588 GCA_027568895.1 Erythroxylum shatona
CTTCGATATTTAGCAGGGACAATCGACGAAGGGATTCGGCTCTTTCGAGACTCCAATGCCAACCTTCATGTCTTCACTGATCAACTGCACAAATTTGTCATAGAAGCTTTTTCCGATGCCAACTGGGGGGGTGACAAGGACGACTATCGATCAACTAGGGCGTTCATTGTCTTTCTCGGGAAAAACCCAGTCTCCTGGAGATCAAAGAAACAGAGATCAGTGGCAAGATCATCAACAGAGACAGAATATAAAGCAGTAGCTATCACTGCAGTTGAGCTATATTGGATACGAAATTTACTTACTGAGCTTAAAATTGACTTATCCCACACTCTGGTCATCTACTGCGATAACGTCGGCGTTGCACAATTGAGCTCGAATCCGATGTTTCACTCCCGGATGAAACATGTAGCTATCGACTTTCATTTCATTAGGGATCAAGAATAATTTGGCGTGCTCCGAGTTTCCCATGTCTCCAAGCCGTCGATAGCCTCACCAAACCACTTCCCCGTTTTCCATTCCTTTGTCAAAAGGTCAAGCTTGGCATTCGAAGACGATAGGCAACTTGAGGGGCCATATTAGAGACAAAGCAACTTGTTCACTGATTGGGCCAAGCCCAACATCTCAGCTTCAGTCAATAGAGTCAATGGAAGACTAAGTCAAAGCTAATCTGATTTGTTACTATCTGTTATAACCTTCCGAATATACTTAAAGATAGGAATCGATAGTTTCACTTTCAAATTCAGTCTATCTTATCACTTGTAATTGTATATATACAGTACAATCATACGTTAATAAAATTATCCATTACCTCTAAACCTTATACCCATTTCGTCAAATTTTCAGAACTCAATGTCTGGGCAAGTGAACTAACAAATGTCAGAGAATTTTGGCTGAGACCAACTCATTCGTGATCTTTGTCCTTGTTGCCACCTTTAAGCCCTGCAACTTTCAGGGATTCTTCTTCGTCTACTGCTTTGGAGTCCATGTCTATGGATGCTTCTATGGAAGATAGAGACCCAAGTTCTCAAATTAAGTCTGAAGTGTAAAATTAATTACAGGTATTATCAAATGTGTTTAAATTTATGTCTGACATGACTTTTTACGTCAACAATGTTAACGGAGACTTTAACGTCTAGTTAAATTTGAAAAAATTAAAATTTTGATTATTTAATTGTCACTTTTTAAAGTAAAGGTTATAATTGTAAAATTTAGTAAAATTTGGAATTATTTTGTAATTAATCCTAAATATAACAATGAAATATGGGTGACATAAACTTTATTTATGAATCAATTAAATGTTTTTGACTTTATGTTCTTGAATTTGACACAAATTATTTCTTGAATTTGACACAAATTAATTCTTAAAGTTGATAGTTAGGAGGTTATTTGGTTTCATTTTTGTTTTTCTGTTATAATTTTTTGTTTTCATTTCTTGCTTTTAGTTTTAACATTTTTTCAAAAAATAAAATTTATTTAGTTATTAATGTCAATATAAATATATTTTTATTATTGATACTAATTAAATATTAGATACAATTTAAAGATAAATTATTTTATGAATTAATTAAGTAAATAATTTTATTTAGCATTAGCAAAATATCATACATTAACAAAAAATAGAAAATAAAAATCAAATTTTATAATTTTCATAAGTTATAAAAATTAGAACAAAATAAAACCAAAAGTAGAAATTGAATACTCAAACAAATATTTTATATTGAAAAACGAAAATAGAAAAGTAAAATCAACTTAAATGATGATTTTTCAAGTGACGGTAATTACAATTAAATGTAAAGGATATTTAATTAAGTTGTTATTAAGTCCTTATACGATAAGAATTTGAATATTTATTAACATTTGTTGACAGTAAAATTGGTTATGTCATCATTTTAAGTTTTTAATAAGTTTTAATTTTTTTTAGAAAAGTAAATAGAATAAAGAATTTTACACTTATCACAAATAAAAGTCCCCAAATACTATCATAGGATAAGTCAAAGTTATAGCCAATCAACACCTTCCACTAGCATTACACTTTTTTTAAGAAATTAAAATTAAAATAATATAATAAAGAGTAAGGACCAATGACTATTGGAGAGTAGCAAACACTCTCCAACGTTGTGTTTGGTTCCTGTCCCCGTCAGCGGGGACAGAAGACTAGACATAAAATCCTGTCTCCACTTGACGTTTGATTGTCCTCCCCAATTTATTGTCCACCGTCCCAGGATGACAGAGGCAAGCATTTTTGTTCCTCTGAAAATCGAAGGACAGAAACGCTTGTCCCTGTCTCCGAAACACAACAACGCTTCATTTTTACAAAAAACACCCCCGACTCCTTCGTCTCTTTTCGTCTGGATCGCGAAGCACATTTTCTCCTTCTCCCTCACGAAATCAATCTCGCACCTTCCCTCTCGCACGTTGCCCTTCTTCCCCAAGACATTCATCTCTCCAGGGTCAAGTAAGTATTTTATTCTATACTGGAAAAATGTCAGTCTTCCTTGCTTGATCGAGACTCTGGTTGCGCAAATCATTCGTACATTGTCGTCTTCTTCTAACTCACAAGTGGTTGCTCTACTCTCTGTCTCTCTTTCATTTTCTCGTTGACCCGGAGACCCACTTTTTGTCCAGATCCAGCAATGCTTGCCCAGTGGCCACTTGAATTTACTTCATCTGTGGGGTTTCAAGTTTGTTGGTTTTGCTTTCGGGAAGAAAGAGTTTGGTTGGGAGATTGATTCACTTCTCTGTGTTTTGATGATGCACGATTGAATGTGGGGATTTGGTGGGATTTGTAGACTGATCTGTTTTGGGGTTTTGTTGTATGCAAAATAGGTGAGACTAATGTTAGTTCCCAGGATCTGTTGTAGTTTTAGGTTCCATAATGTGTATGCATTGTCCCATTGTGGTTGGATAGCTGTTCAAATTCCCTAACCAGAGAAGAAGGAAGTGTTGAAGAGGGTTAAAGTGATATGGAAATGTGAACATGAATGCATATAAATGACTTAGAAAATGTTGCATGTTATCATTCGAGTACTTGAACATGTTATCTTCCAAACTTCTAAGTTATATACGGATCTTTTATAAATTCATTACTTGAACAGAAATTGTGTTTGAGTAATGTCAGTTTAGTTTATGGAATTGAATTGTATCCATTCATTCCACAAGGTGTTTCAAACATATGGCAATTTGATTGTTAAAAATTTAAATGCATTGGTCACTTATCTGAAACTGTTGTAATGCTTGATGCTTGCAAATGCACAAAACTTCAATGGGTTTTGGATCCTTTCGAATAATTTAACCTGTTTCTTTGTTTCTATTTAGGAATTATTGGTTGTTGTTGATCGGTGAGAGTTTGCAATTATCTCCAAAGATTATCTTCTGTTTCTTTTGACAGGCATTTCATATTTTCTGAATTTAATCAACTGCTTGAATTCTAAATGAAATATACCCTTGTATTGTTGGTTGGAAGATGTTGATGTTTGTACAATATTCATGGTTTACTGACTTTCACTGTAGATAATGAAAGAAACCAGGCAGTTTGTATGTTAGTTATGATGATTAACTTAATTGGTTGATAATGTATAGCTTATACAATTTATGTTCAATGGATACAACATCATAAACTAATGTGGTCCATCATGTTATAGGAGTAAGATCATGAACAAAAGCTCATCGGCCTATTTAAGCCTTTTACTAGAGTAATATTGAAGGAGACATTTGCAAAAGACATTTAAATTACTATTGTTGGAGGCTTATAATATGATGACAAATTTGAGTAACTATACATGCAGTTAAGCGATGCCTTCTAGTTTACTTTGACATGCATAACTAAAGATAGGTACTAAAACCTTCTTGTAGGCTTAGTAATAAGTTTCAAACAATTAAATAATAGTAATAAGTTTCAAACAATTATATAATCATTTTAGGACACATTTTTTTGAGCAACAAGTGTAGGCTATATGATTTAGTCCTTATTTGAAGTCACGTAAAAGTTAGGAGACATAATTTGCAAAAAGATTCAACTTTGAGATCATATAAATACCCAATGTTAGCAAATCTATTGAGAAGCATGTTCGGGTCAAAATATGAACTACATCAGAGTTTGTATGCTTTTCATCTCCCTCTTTACCCTCGGAAGCTAAATGAGTGCACACAAAGCAGAAGCTTGTTTCATGTAATTGAAATCTATATAGCCATCACTTTTGAGAAGGGACTAAAGAAACACATATCATGCGTTAGTATTCTTCAAATTGTAAGCATCATATTTTATAGATATTTTGGTTTTGAGTATGCTCAGTCAATGTGTCTTTGCAATATACAGAAGTCTAGCAAAATATTAGAGTTAAAATATCAACAACTCAAAATATCATACCTCAAAGTTGTCATAAAACATCAGAATTCAAAGGTCTTTGAAAACATCAAGAACACAAGTTGTCGGACCTTAAAGATCTCATAAAACTTAAATTTCTCAAATCTTCAAACTCAAAGTCTCACACAACATTAGGTATTAAAGGTCTCATAAAACATCAGCAACTCAAGAAGTTAGATTTAAAGTTTAATAAAATGTTACAACAAATCATTTTGTCTTTTTGGACAAAATTTGTTAGGCTTTGCCCAAAGATTTAAGATGAATATCTAACTCTTATAGGATCCAAACTTGGAAGCATCTTTTCTTCTCATTGTTTAGTAACACATAGTTTGGTGTGTTAGTTTAGTATTGCTTACATAATACTAAGTTAGTGGCGTGTCAATGAATTGTAGCCCAAGTTGAATTGTCTAATCCTCTTAAGTTGCAACAACATTGAGTTCCCACAATTCTGTCTTTTACTTTAGCTTCATCCGGCAATAGATATATCAATCTTTACATTCCAAGTAGTAATTCAGAAAACCATGAATTATTTCTATTCACGGGTAATGTCTTTAATTTGGTTTCCTTCAACTATTGTGCTTCGAATATATTTGGACTTAATCAAATATTGAGTTGTTGTATTTTCTTGTATTGATGGTTGTGGCTTGTTTATGATCAATATTTGGTTTTGACTCTTTGCAGACAGTATTTATTTACAAAAATGGATAACAGGAAATGTGATGCTATCTTTAAGGCTTTAGCTTTTTTTGAGTTTTGGAATGGGCAATTGAACTTAATGAGAATGGTGATGTTACTATGCTTGTATGTATACACTAAAAAACTGAGGAGGAGTGAAAATGCTAAAGGTAGTATGACATTGACAGTACCAAGTAGGCAAGCTAATATAGATAGGATTTTGAATGAGGATGATAGGAATAGCCAATGGGATTTAAGGATGGACTTAAATGCATTTACATTATTATGTAAAATGCTTCAAGTCCACGGTGGTTTGACGAATACTGGCCATGTGCCTATTGAAGAAAAAGTATTAATCTTTATAAGAATATTAGCACAAAATAAATCTAATAGAGTATTACAAGTAAGGTTTATGAGGTCTGGAGAAACCATAAGTAGGGTCTTCCATAGTGTGCTGAAGGCTGTACTAAATCTTCAACATTTGTTGTATGTGAAGCCCATACCAATTCCAGAGGATTGCACAGACAGTAGATGGAAATGGTTTAAGGTTAGTATATTTAATTAGCTATAATAACTTTGCTAATTACACTTAATTAAATTACTAAACTATAACTTTTTTTGTTGGAATTTTTTTTTCAAAAGGTTGCCTTGGTGCTCTAGATGGGACATATTTAGATATAACAGTTCCCCATCCAGACAAACCCAGATACAGAGGTAGGAAAGGGAAAATATGCACTAATGTGTTAGGGGTGTGTGATAGGAACTTAAACTTTGTTTATGTCCTTGCTGGATGGGAGGGTTCAGCATCTGATTCAAGGGTTCTACATGATGCTATTACTAGGCGTAATGGACTTCAAGTTCCAATGGGTATGTAAGATAAGAATTATATGAAATTTGCTATATTTTTTTGAAATGTTTGATTACAAATACAATAGTAATAGTGTCATTTGTTTATAGGAAATTACTACTTAGTAGATACTGGCTATACCAATGGTCCTAGCTTTCTTGCACCTTTTAGAGGCACATGATACCATATTCAACAGTGGGCAAGAGATGAAAGGGCACCTAGGAACCTAGAAGAGCTCTATAATAAAAGACACTCATCTACCAAAAATATGATTGAACGTGCATTTGGTTTATTGTAAAAAAGATGGAAAATTCTAAGAAATCCATCGTTTTATACAGCAACTACTCGTGCACATAATTCTTACATGTTGCCTTCTGCAGAACTTTATTAGGTTGCATATGACTTATGATCCAGTAGAGCTAATTCCTCTTAAAGTTGAGGATATGTCAATTAGGGAAAATGCATCTTTTCCTGAATCTGTTGATCGTGTTGAGATAAGTAATGAATGAAGTCAATTAAAAGAGGATTTATCTAAGAACATGTTTGATGATTGGAGAAGAAATCATTAAATTGTGAACTTTCATTTAGTTAAAGTTTTTTCTATCGAATTGGGGTTTTAAATTTTTTTGGCTTTCATTTTAACTAAATTGATGAATTGGTTTAATTTCTCTTTATATTGTTGACTTTCATTGAAACTGAATTTGAGAAGACAATTAAATTTCTGTTTATTTGTTTTATTTGTAATTAATTATATGTTTCTTTTAATTCAATATTGTATTCTTTATTTCAAAAAAAGTTTCAATGTATGTTAGTTAATCAGTTATGGAAATGGTTTAAAATGGTTTGAGGTATGACATTACATGGTTTAGGGGTAATGTCAAGAATTTGGACTTCAGATAAAATAGAAACATTTGTGGCCTTCATAGAGGAGGCAATTATTGTTCATCACAGAGCTAAAAATGGGCAATTTAAACATGGTATTTTCCAACTTCTAGCTAGAATGATGATAGAGAAATTTACTGATTATGGCATTGACAAGAGGCATATCAAAAATAAGCACAAGAGGTTGAAGGACAAATATTAGATAGCCTTTGACATGTTGAATTGCGGTGGGTTTGGTTGGAATGAAAGTAAGCAATGCGTTGAGGTTGACAGCAAGCAAGTGCTAGACCAATAGATGATGGTAATTATTTTTGAATTGTTGATTGTTTATAGAAGCATCCTAATAATAATATGTTTATCATGCTGAAGTTTTCTGATTTTTTTCCACAGACACCTCAATAAGTACTACACTTATGGAAAGCCTTTCCTGCTTTACCCTAAACTTGAGTTTTTCTTTAGGAAAGACAGGGCCACTAGTACAGGAGCTCAAGATGTTGTTGCTCAGCTTGAGACTGATGAAACTGAAGGTGAAGCACCAACTATTCCACTAGCTTTTGCTGCCCCATCAGATCTAGCACGCCCATCGGCCACTTCAGCTCCAACTACTTCAACCCATCTCATTGGTTCTATCGCATCTTCTAGCAACACAGAAGGGAACCAACAAAACAAAGGGAAAGGAAGATGAAGCCTTGCTGCCTCATTTGCTCGTGCCATTAAAAATAGTAAAGAGAATGCTAAGATCATTACCGATGCCATTGTAGGACAATTTGGAGCTAAACTAGGTGAAGAGCTCAGGAATTTGGGTTTCTCCACTGAAGATGTTGTTAGGACTGCAAGGATCTTCTCAAAGAATGCTCATGCTGAGAATCTTTTCTAGGGTTTAATTGCACACTAGAAACAGGCTTATGTGAGGAGCCCGTTAGATGATGAAATCTGACTTTATGTTTTATTTCTTAATTAGTAGGTTATGGTACACTATTATATGATAATGTAGGATGGTAACAATGCTTCTAGCTTAACTATTTTTTCTTCTGCCATTACTTGTAGTGGACCGTAATTTCTTGGTTGTAACCTATCACTTTCAGGCTAGTGATGTTGAATGATGATATGAAGAATTGTTGACTTTATTTGTACACTTATGTATCAATGATGAATGGTTGGTTTATTGACTTCCTAATGTTTTTAATTCATGTACGTGTATGAATGATAAGGATATGATTTATTTTCAGATACTTAACTATAGGCAGATACAACTTCTATGTTGTATTTGTTAGACGTCAAGTAGGTATTTTTACAAATTGGGATGATGTTAAATTGGCAACTAAGGGGTTTCCTAATGCTAGATTCAAGGGGTACGGACTTTGGTTGAAGCACAAAGTGCTTATGTCATAGATCCAAATAGGTGGACTCATCCAAATTAAGAAATTGTTCCTACTGCCAATGAACGGTCATCAATACCGAATCAATTTTCGCTTCCAACAAATGAACAACTAAATGAAGTTGCAACTTTGAAGAAAATGGCATAGAGTCAAGGATTTTTATTCATTGCCATTGGAGCCATTTTGGGTATTATTGTTAAAGGCATTCTTAATAAAATATAAGGCTTGCATGTATCTTTAACCTATTAAGTAATTAATTTCATGGATGCTTAGATGTTTTATTAAATTATTATGTACTAGAATTTCTAACTTGTAGGATTTTTTAGCCTATTATGTAATTAATTTCATGAATGCTTAGATGTTTTATTAAACTATTAGATACTAGAATTTCTAACTTATAGGATTTTTTTATTCAATAACTCATTTCATTTAATTTTTTGGCTTCTCATTTCATTAAATGTTTAGGTTTCTCATTTTATTTCTTATCCAATGTTTGGTTTGAAAATATATACTTGGAATAAGAAAGGAATAAGTAACAATTATTATTAATTATTGTTGTTATTATTAATTATTGTTATAAATTTTCTACTTATTACTATTATTATTAATTTTATTCTACGAAATTAATTATCTTACTATTATTATTATTATTATTATTATTATTATTATTATTATTATTATTACTATTATTATTATTATTATTGTTTGTTAACTTTTTTATTAATACAAATCATTCGTGTTAAAATAATCAATGAATTACATATTTCCAATCATATTATACTGCAGGAGTAATTTTGTCATTGATACTATTTTTTATATTTTGTCAACTGCAATCAAACACATTTCTATTTTCGAAACGAATACAATTTTATTTGTTTTGTCTATCACAACTAAACACTTCATTGTTTCTAATTTTTGTTCTATTATGTCCCCAAATTTTTGTTTCGTCCTGTTTTTGCATATGGGAGATAGCAACCATATGCAGTGTTACTACAAGACTCACTACTTCTGCAACACTATGAGTCAAATTTGGTAAAAGTATTTTACTACAATTTAACTAGTGATATTCTGAATGAGACTGCTTTGAGTTATAGATCAATATATATGTGGGGTCAGGTAGTCTGTTTTGATGTTGATCGTTTAAATTTGTTTCTAGGGTTTTATAATTTGATTGTTGATCAACTTTATGATGATGATTAGAACGTGTCTAATGATTTAATTTGTGACATCTCGTTACCTGCAGGGAGGTTAGAATAGTAAATATGAGTGAGCAATGAGAGCTTAGAAATGCATTCTTTTCATGCTCATGCATAATGTGACATATGCATATAAGTGATTGAAATGATTGTACGTGTATTCATTGACATTTTTCGGTATAATTGTTTATAAATGTGGGTTTTATTGAAAATTGTGGTTTTAAGTGTTGAAAATTGACTTAGAGAGTGCATTTTTTGTTTTATAATTTTAGGAGAATTTTAGGAAATTTTCTGAAAATTCGGGGTAATTTCTAGACTAGGAAAAATGTCACGTGGCAAGACAATTGTTAAATGGTAGTAGAATTTATTGTCTCATGGTAGTAGAAATTTTGATAAATGACTTTAGAAATTATTGACAAGTGTCATTGAAAATTTGGGAGACAGTTAGAATAGAAATTGGATTGAAGCTATAAGAATTGGACATGTGGCAAGTGACAAATGTCACTTGCCAAACAATGCCTTAAGTCCATTAAGTATTTATTTCCCCTTTTGCATATAAATTAGAAGGCCAAGGGAGTGTTTTATTCTTGTTTTCTCCATCATTTTCGTGACTTGCTCTCTTCTTCTCCTCCATTTTCATTTGCTTCATTCTCTTCTAACCTCACCAACATTTCACCTTGTTACCATCTATCAATTACCACTTCCATCTTGTTGTTTCTTCAATTTGCCACAAGAAAAACCTTTCTTTACCTCCTTCAAGATGATGAACAAGTGATGCTTGGGAGCTAGGGCTAGTGTTGTTTTTGAAGAATTTGAAGTGAAACCAAGTAAGTTATGCTTTAAATGTTATGGGTTTTGTTAAAATGAAACTAAAATGATGACAAATGTGGGATTGATGACTTGATTTTGTGAGTTGAATGTGTGTGATGTGGATGGTGAAAAAACTATGTAAATTTCTTGTTTTTGTAATTGTGAATGATCCTTAATGACCATTGATTTGTTATAGAGATGTTTTGGAAATTGGATGATTCATGTAATGGTGTTAGGATGAGTGCAGAAAATCAATTATGAATGGGAAAATGTATGTGTTCTGTTTTTGGTTAATGATCAAATATAGATCATGAATTGAGTTGTGAATGTTTTGTATTAGAAATGGAGTTGAAAATGGGGAGTAAACGAAGTAGAAAATGGTGATCTTTGTACAAGTTAGGTTAGGTATAAAAATCTGGAAAGTTTGAAGATGATTGACTAGAAGATGTTCACTGAGTATGCCTTAGTCTTTTAGCCATTCTCTAGTTATCCAAATGAGATGATTCTTAATTTGGATTAAACTAAAGACATATAGCTACTTTTTTTTTTTTTGAAGAAGTTGAATTCAAATTCTGTTTATAAGAGTCTCAAAATCTGACCTGAAGTTGAAAAGCTGGGTATGCATCTGTGGAAGTTTGCCGCGGCAAACTCCCTGCTTCGCCTCGGCAAAATTGAAGGTTTAGCTAAAATTTCTTTCGGGTAAAGTTCGCCATGGCCAACTCTAGATTTTGCAGCGACGAACTTGTGAAAATTTCACAAGAATTTCTCTATGGTGGAGTTCGTCGCGACGAACCTTTCTCTACATTGAACATGATTTAGTATTTTAGGCATATCTTTTTCTATAGTTAGCCAAATTGACTAATTCTTAATTTGGAGTAAACTAGAGAAATAGGGCTACAAATAATCTGAAGAAATGAAATTCTGAATCGGATTCTAAGAATTTCAATTTCTAGGTGGAAGTGGAGTATAGGGTACTATCTCAGAATAAAAGCAGTCCAAAAATATTTGGACTATAACTTTCACATTACTGAACCAAATTGAATTATCTTAGTGTCATTTGAAACCAAAGACATAGGGGAGAAACTTTATAGAAGAAGTGTTCTCAAATTTCCCTATTTTTATTGTCTAAATGATCAAGAATAGTAGACCCGAAAATCAATTTTTGGGAAAAATCTGGAATTTTGATCAATGAGTTATGAATTGTGATTTTAATGGTTTCATTGGGATATAGAGCATAAGTATACATGGTACTTATGTGAGCTGGAAATAAAAATGTTTATATGATGAGTATAATGGATAGATACCTGAGATTGTCATGAACATGCATTGTGCATCTTTCATATACATACATGCGCATTGTAAAACACTTACAATTGTGCCAAATTGTGATATGTATATATTGTTGTTATAGAGGAGCAACTGAAACGTCAACCTCCAGACATTGCCGGAACTTTCAGGCCTTAGCTTCGGAAGTAACCTGTGAGTAACCTAGATGGTTCTACTCAATTATTTGTTGTGTTAGATTATGTTTGAATTGCTTCATGAATGTGAATTGAATTCTGTTGATTTTTAGACAGAAGGTCTGATGACTATGAAATGGGATGAGATATTGAAGTGCTGCTTGAATATGAATGTGATGAACTATGTGCTTCATATTGTGTTTGATTGCGATAAATGCATTCCATACATGAATGCACAATCAGATAATGACAGTTGTGACCGAGTAGCCATCAATCAGAGGTTAAAGCTCAAAGTATGAAAAAGAGTCTCGAGCTCAAAAAGTGATTAAGAGCCGAAGGCTCATTATGTAAAATGAGCCACGTATCCTCTTCGGATAACGGACAATTATCAATTAGACCGGTATCCAAAATGGATATGAGATAGTTTAGGCACTCGTTCACAACAACGTAACAATTGGAAAAGAATCTGA
Source organism: Erythroxylum shatona (assembly GCA_027568895.1). Classification (NCBI taxonomy): domain Eukaryota; kingdom Viridiplantae; phylum Streptophyta; class Magnoliopsida; order Malpighiales; family Erythroxylaceae; genus Erythroxylum; species Erythroxylum shatona. The sequence goes on from JAOSBK010004081.1 coordinate 12,083, forward strand.
TGAACATTTCATATGCATTTTTGTTAAGTATGTTTGTTTTATTGAAATGCGAAATTGCCTATGTTTAAGTGGAAATGTGATACATTATCAATTATGAGAAAATGTGATTGTATGTTATGTGAATTGTTGTGTTGCATGAATTGAGTGGACCATCGATGATGGTTACCTCATTGAGTTCGCAAAACTCACCAAAATTGCAACGTTGTCTTTTCAAGACCGAGAGACGACCCTAAATACTGAGAGGCTCCACTACTAGGTAGATTGTGCTTTAACAAGAGAAGTCATGGCTCAAAGGTCGGTCAGTTGGGATTTTTGGATGGCTTAGATAGATTTGATATATTTTTCTCTTTCATGTAGTACATTTGTACTAGGTTTTGTTAATGTACATGTAAAAAGGGTTGAAAAACCCAATGTAGACTCTTGGTTTGAGAAATGAAATAAGGAAAAAGTTGGTTTTAAGATTTTGTGATTTTCTATTGATGCTTAATAAGTGAATAATAAGGGAGTGTAGTAATTGATCGTAGCTCCCTCGTATCATAGGATATGTGTCGGAATGACCTCTGGGCATTCCGATGGGTACCCAGCAGTAAGGAGGCGCTACAGTTGTAAAGCTAGAAAGACAAGCTACAACGTCTATAAGACAACTTTGTCAAATTCATCCTTGATTATTGTAGTTTTTCCTTTAAATTTAGAACACAATTCCTACCCTATGAAAACTTGAAATTTGCAATGTAAAGACTTGAAAAGTCATAAGCAAACATCATGTATATACATTTCATCAACATCAAAAGATAAAAGTTTTACAACGCTTTAGTGGGCATTTCAAGCCACCTTACATCATAATCCAAAAATACAAACTTTACAAGACCAATAATTTCTTAAAATTCAACTAAACCCTTGTTTTACATGATCTAACTTCAAAAAAACAAAATATGCAAATTGGAGTGATGCTTTGACTCTCGACTCGATCACTCGATATCTTGCTTATCGCCTTTAGATGGGAAGGAATGAAGGGGTGAGCTTAAAGTTCGTGGATAACAGTTTTGTAATTGGTAACAAGAAAAAACCATTGAATACTCTCATGATCATAGCAAATTCTCATGAAAATCCATAAAACATATATTTCTCAAATTCTCAACTTGTCAAACTAATTCACAACTCACATAAGTCAAGCATTCATCAAACTTGTCAACACATGTAAACACATAAGCACATCATAATGGTTTGGGAAGATCCATAAACATAACGAACTACACAATTCCATGTAATGGTCCTGTGTAGTCGTAAACTTGAGGGAGTCCATGAAGGAGCTCCGTGTCATTAGTGGGGCAGGCAGGAGAAGTCTTTAACTTAGTGAATGTGCACGTGCCATTCTTGAATGGACTACACCAAACCCACATAACATGTAATTCATGAACTGAAAACATTATGCCCAATTGGCACATTTTTGGAAACTTGATTTCATATACTAGTTATTCTTTCAAAAATCATTTCCATCATCATTTC
>JAOSBK010004122.1:0-13587 GCA_027568895.1 Erythroxylum shatona
CATTTGGATAACTAGAGAAAAAGTTATGGCTAAAACACCAAAGCATACTCAGTGAACATGTTTCAACTACATTTTTCTAGCTTTCAACTTCCAACATTTCACATATAATAGTTCTAACTTCTAAGAAAAGTTTGGGGTCCAACAATACTCCCCCACACTTAAGCAATTGCTCATCCTTATGAAAATTAATCCATCTTTTAATCTGAAATGGTAAACAATTTTACAAAATGTCAAAATAATCAAACATATTAACGAAAATTCTCTATTACTCATTTAATCATAAAGGATCATTAAAATGTAATGCAACCAACTACTTGCATCAATTCACAAGCTGGTTTAATTCTCCTTATAACTCTTCAACTTTAATTCTAATTATAGAACTTAATCCTATGCATAAAATAAACATGCATAAGACACATGTTTTAATATATAAAAAAGATATAGGCTTGAAATTTTAAAAAAATTCACATCCTTTTTATTAATAAAACTTAAACTTAAATAATAACATTAGAAGCTTATTTGAAAAGTCATTTAACTTTTTTATGTGGGAGTAAACAACTTGTCATGAATCCCTTCATTTACTCAACTAGGCTACTGTCTCAAATGGCTACCAACAACACTCTTTACCTTCTACATTTTCATTGGTATGAAGTCAATGCAATGAAATTATTATGCTCTTTTTTACAAAATTTTATATTTATTATTATTTATTTTTATATAATAAAATGCTCAAAAGAATTCTCAATTATTTATGTATGTGCATCTTACACAAAGAATATTATAACGATCATCATATATTAATTCCCTGAATTCATAAGGCAAATCAAACTCACTTATTCATCAACACCCATAAATAGTTACATAAACGAACAAACGCACTAAGATAAAGCTTGAGTACGCTCTTATAAATCCATAATCCCTCCCCCACACTTAAAATAAATATCATGCTCTATGTTTTCAACATATAAGACAATAATAAACATAAGAACGGGGAAAGAGATGAAAGGATTTGAACTTCCTTAATTTTTGAGTCACATGGTCAAGTTGAAATGTGAATCCATTTTATAGATAAATCATTGAAGTGCTACATAAACTATAAAAAGAAAGGGAATTCAAAATGAACTAATAATATCACAAGTGTATAATAATCACAAAAAAGAGAAATATAAAATATAAAATACAAAAGCAAGTCAAGGGTCTTAGGAAGGTGGCAGTATAAGAGGTGCCATATATGACACTATCACCCATTGGTCCTCTATGTCTTTAAATGATATCATCTCTATTAGGCTCCCTATAAATGACTCGGTGGCCACTATCTTCTTATCATTATAGGGAATAATTGTCTCCTCTCTAGCTATTGTGGTAGTATCCTTCGAGTCTCTAAGATTAATATCCCCAACATCCTCCTCTCTAGTTGGTTTCCCTTTAGTCTATCTAGGCTTATCATACTCAAATCCCAAGTCCATTATTTCTTTTGTCTCATGCTCCATCCCCATTGATAAGTGTAAATTGTATCGTATTTTAAGGCATAGTTTGATATGTATTTATCTATTAATCTAACCAATTAGTATGCGTATAGGTTAGCATTGTGTAAGTTTGTTAATTATTTGTTTTAAAGTGTTTTATAGGTTAGTACAAGCTTTTGATCTTAAATATTATATTTTCGAGGTATCTTGATGTGTTTGCTAGTGTTTCAGGATGAACATTAAAGAACGGAGGAGTTTCAAAAGACATTCAGGCAGAAATGATGACCCATAATCATGGCACAACAAGCCATGATTATGACAGAAGGCTTAGATGTAGGCCAAAATCATGGCCTACGTTGAGCAAATGCGCAACCACATCCAAACTTCGTATTTTAAGGGATTTTTTGGACCTTTTGGTCTTGGAAAAATCCTAGTTCAAACGTAAACACAAAAGAATATAAATAGAACAACTAGAACAGAAAGAAGGAACTTTTGCATCAGTCTTCATTTGGAAGCCTTAAAAGACAAAGAAAGAAGAGAGAGAGAGAAGAATAGGAAAAATAAAGGACTCGATGCCAAGCTTCCCAGATCAGGTGACTCTTGACGCTACGACCTTCCCACGCCATTTTAATCTAAGTTCCCTCTCCATTTCCCTTGTATTTCATTGGTGTATAGGGTAGAGATGGGTTTAAATGTCTAAGATTTCAGATTTGGAATGGCATTCTAACTCTCCTTGGGATTTTGCTTGGATTTAATATTAATCTAGTTTGATTTGTTTTTATTGATTTGGGTATTGTGATTAACTATTGTTTTTGCATATTTTGGTAACAAATTGAGAGGGTGAACTGGATAAAAATGATTGGATTGGGCTAATAAGAGTTAGGTGATCCCTGCACTAAACCCAATATGACTAACTATATGATCCTACTATGTGATGCGATAGATCATATAGTTAATCATATCAGGTTTAGGGTAGAGAAAGATCCCATATGAGGTCTAGTAGTCTATTAGAGAACTTCAAAACTAATTTTAATTGTGAATAATTTATTAATTGAGAGATTAAAAATTCCATAATTGGATTAGGGTTAATTAATTAGGGTGAAAAATTATAACTTGAGAGAGAGTAATTCCCCCTACGACCATCTAGGACCGAACCCCGATAACATATAATCAGCTAAGTTATCATTAATGAATGGTAAAATTGCCTCTCCCATAATTCAATTAATTTCTCTTGACGGATTTCCATTGTTACTTGTGTAATTGCTCAATTTCAATTTCAACTTCAATTTTGTTTGTTTTGTTTTAATTTTCCAAAATTATTCTCGAGTTTATACTCTTGTTTAGTTTTTAATTTCATTTTATATTCATTTCTTTGAGCCTTAGACGGCTTAGGATTAGGATAATACCCTCCTTGTGGGATCAACCCTTCAATACTACATAGTACGACCCATACGCTTGTGGTATATGAGGGCTTATAAATTTAAATATCGAATCTGACGATCAAGTTTTTAGTGTCGTTACTGGAGAGCTGTAGAATTAGTTTAGTCCTTTTAGTATAAGGCAATTTTTACCATCTTTTGTATTTGTAGTACACAAACCCAAGTTTAAAAAAAAGAGTGTAAAATTTGGGTATAAAGTAGACGACACATCAACTTGGATATTATAAGACAACAATAAGGAATCTCAAGAGTGAATGTTAAGAAGAGATGGAATGAACGATGATGGAGGAAGTACATTATGGAGAGCGACGAACCCTTATGGATTTCATGAGGCCACAACTTAAAGATCACCATTAAGTGATTACATGACCACCAGTGTAAGCAAGTACAGATCAACCCATCACTGCTAAACATGCTGCGAACTAATGTGCAATTCTATGGGTTAGTCAATGAGGATCCTAGTGCTTATTTGGCTAATTTCTTAGAGATTTGTGACACCTTTTGATATAATGGGATGTTAGAAGACACTGTTAGGATGAGGTTCTTTCCCTTTACACTCAGGGATAGAACCAAGGCATGGTTGAATTCTCTCAACCTAGCCAACGTCACAACTTGGAAGCAGCTAGTGTGAGCTTTTCTAGATAAGTACTTCCCTTTATGTAAGACAACAAGACTAATAACGGAAATTATCACTTTCTAGCAAGATGGCAGGGAGCCTTTATATAAAGTGTAGGAGTACTATAAGGAGCTGTCCTCATCATAACTTACCCAATGAATTCCTTTTATAAACCTTTCATAATGGAGTTAATCCACCCACGAGGAGCACCATAGATGCAGTTGCTGGAAGATCATTCATAAGCAAAATAGTTGAAGCGGCACACGATCTGTTGGAAGAGATGGTGTACAATAACTGTCTTTGGACATCAAAATGAAGCATGCAACATTCATCCTTTTGGAACCCAGAAGGAATGATTGCTACAAATTCAATTACAACATTGCAGGTTGAGATCGACAACCTAACCAAGCAATTGAATAGCCTGAAAGCAACCTCTTCCTCTCCACTCATAGTAATGCAAAATGAATATGAGTCATATGAATAAGAAAGCTATATCGTAACTGATTGCTTCTTAGGAGAAAACAACAACGTGGAGCAATTTAACTATAATGGAGCATAAGTTGTTCAAGGAGATAACAATCTTTATTCAAGCACATTTCAATCGGGGTGGCATAACCACCAAAATTTTCATTAGTCTAATAAAACTGAGATTCAATTTAGAAATCAAGAGTCACATGGATTTCAGTAGAATAAATATAATGAATATGATTCTAAATTGGATGAGATTATAGAAAAGCTCATAAGTATGGATGAGGCCCAGAAGAGGTTAGAAGAGAACATAAACTAAGTAATATGGATTTATACCTCTTTCATTCTCTACTTGGAGGATCAAATGGACCAGCTTACCAATATGTTGTCTACAAAAAGTGTAGGAAGTCTTTCGAGCAACACGGTAGTGTATCCAAGAGAGCAAATTAAGATTATCACACTTGAGAGAGGGAAGGAGCTAGAAAACCTCTTAGAAAATGAAGTAGAAACCTACCTTATAGAGGACCAAGAAAAGCTTAACAAGGATAAAGAAAAGAATAAAAACCCTTCCTATGTTCTACCTCCACCTTACCCATTAAGCATTCCATTCGTGAGAAGTGATGTAGTCACATCTTTAAAGGAGCAAGATCAGGGTGAACAGATGACAACGAACATCAAGTTTGAAAAAGTTATGAAAGTCTTTGTTTGTGAAGAAAAAGAAAAAAAAAGAGAGGTGGGTGACTGAGGAAAAACACGAAAAAGAACAACTCACCCTCTTACAGGACAAACTGCTAGATTCCATGGAAGATTCAATGAGTTTTGTTATTCCCTATTTTGCTGATAGTTTGTCACTAAAAAGGGCATTATTGAACTTACTTCATTTTTTTGATTTGATTAATTATGTCCTTTTGATCATCTTGCAATTTGTAGTTTACTTATAGGCTACAAAATTGTTGTTGCATGAGAAAGTCAGAAGCAAGCCACTCATAATTGATCTTGGTTGAGTTCGAAGGAAGCAAGGTCAAGCTAATGACCTTAAATTAGCACGTTTAGTAGTTAGGCTTTTCTTTGACATTTTATATTCTATTATTTCTTTTTAATAATGAATGGACATGGTGTGGAAGGCAAAACAACAAGGTGATTAAGAAAATAAGAAGTTAAGGAAGGATCTCAGAAGGTAAAATAAGGAAAAGACAAAAGATCAAAAAAGTGAAGGAAATTTCCAGGCCACAACCATGACACTCAACAGATCAATGGCCACGATCGTGTCCATACATGACATAATGATGGCCTACATAAGGGCATATATGGGATGTGGGTTTTTTGCTAAATTTTTGTCAAATTTGACCATCCTAACCCTTCCTTACCTATACATTTACATCTTACCTCATTTTTCTTACACATTTCATTTTCATTTAAATTAGCATATTTAGGGTAGATTTAAATTATTATGCATTTCCAGTTGTTTTATTTTCGTAAATAAATATCGATGATTCGGAATGGATTAAACTACTAACTTTTTTATTCTCTCTAAGTCAATTATAAGATAAGGCAACAATCTTGGGTATCAAGCACAATTGGTCTCTGACACAAACCATCACCACCTCAATCACCACAATGGTTTTCCCCCTTTTATGAGTTTATGTGTTCCCTTCTCACATTGAGGACAATGTGTTGTTCAAGTGTGGGGAGGGATTGTGTGTTTTTTGTTGAATGTGAAATTTGCATTGTGTATGCTAGTTGTTTAGGTTGCATGTGAGTGATTCGTGTGAATGTGGCAATGACTAGGATTTGACAAATTGATTTAGCCTCACACATAGTCTTTTAGGTTGTTAAGATTTATTAGCTTGAGAAATTAGTGACTTAAGTTGCTTAGGGCTAAATATGCTTACTAATTATGATACGATGTTAGTTTATTCGCCCTAGGAATTTGTATATTCATTTATAATTTTAGGCCAATCAAATAAGTAGCATTACTAGTTCTTTTTCATAAGAATGATTAGCAAAAGCAATAAGGTAGGCAATAATAAAATTAAAAAAAGAAGAAAAATGTGTAATTATAAAGTAAATAACTATTCCACAGGCCCTTTTTGGAAACAAATCGAGTTATGAATAAAGTTAGTAGCCAATTGAGAATGTGATGTAGCTAAGTAACTGGGGGACATTCATCATAAATGTTTTCCTTCGCGTCAAAAAGCTATAATGACATTCCAACCAAGTTGCTTAATAAAACATGACCTAGTTGAGTAACTGGATCGACATTCATCACAAATGTTGGCTTCCGCTTCAAAACATTAGGTTTTTGTCCTGAAAGAAAAATCAACAAAAAAAGATTGTTTTCAAATACATTTATTGACATTGTTAATAGATTGAGTTTTAATGAAAACATACTTAGGAAAGCTACATTTTTGTTTTGACTAAAGAATTATCATTGAATATGTGCAAGTGATAGTGGTTGATAAACCTAACATTAAAAATGTTTTGATTAGTTGTATATTCAGTCAAAGGTACTTAGACACAGATTTCACAAGTTAATAGGTTAGAACAACTTGAGAGATCATGTTCGAAGTTAAATTCGTTTCGTTAAGTTTAATACCATTGCCTCATTACTACATTTGCATGCTTTGTATTTTGGTTTATTGTTGTTTGTTATTGATTTGTTTGCTTTAGGATAAGAAAATGTGTAAGTGTGGGGATGTGATAAGTGTAATTTGCATCGTGTTTTAAGGCATAGTTTGATATGCATTTATCCATTAATCCGATCAATTAGTATGTGTTTAGGTTAGAATTGTGTTAGTTTGTTAATTATTTGTGTTTTAAGTGTTTTATGGGTTAGTACAAGATTTTAAGCTGAAATATTATATTTTTTAGATACCTTGATGTGTCTGCTAATATTTTAGGGTCAATATCGAAGAACGAAGGAGTTTCGGAAGACATTCAAGCTGAAACAATAGCCCATGATCATGGTACAATAGGCCACGACCATGATAGAAGGCTTAGATGTAGGTCACAATCGTGGCCTGTCTCGGGCAGATGCGCAACCACTTCTAAACTTCACATTTTGAGGGAATTTTTGGACCTTTTGGACCCCAAAAAAAACCCTAGTTCAACCTTAAATACAAAAAACATAAATAAAACAATAAGAACAGAAAGAATGAGCCTTTTCAATAGCCTCCATTTAGAAGCCCTAAAAGGGAGAGAAAGAAGAGAGAGAGACAAGAAGAAGAGGAAGAAGAGGAAGAAGAGAGGACACGATGCCAAGCTTCCTAGATCAGGTGAATTCTGACGATACGACCTTCCCACGCCCTTTCAGTCTAAGTTCCCTCTCCATTTCCCTTGTATTTCATTGATGTATAAGGTAGAGATGGGTTTAAATGTTTGGAATTTCTTATTTGTAATGGAATTCTAACTGTCCTTGGGAATTTGGTTAGATTTAATGTTAATCTAGTTTGATTTGTGTTTATTGATTTGGGTATTATGATTAACTATTATTTTTGCATATTTCAGTAACAAACGTAGAGGGAGAATCGAATAAAAATGATCGGATTGGGCTAATGAGAGATAGATGATTCAATAGATCACATAGTTAATCATACCGGGTTTAGTGTAAAGAGAGATCCCATGTGAGGTCCAGTAGCCTATTAGAGAACTTCATAACTAATTTTAATTGTGGGTAATTTGTTAATTGAAAGATTACAATTTCCATAACTGGATTAGGGTTAATTAATTAGGGTGCAGAATTATAACTTGAGAGAGAGTAATTCCCCCTACGACTGTCTAGGATTGAACTCCGATAACACATAATCAACTAGGTTAGCATTAATGAATGGTAAAATCCCCTCTCCCATAATTCGATTAATTTCTCTTGACAGATTTCTATTGTGACTTGTGCAATTGTTCAATTTCAATTTTGTTTGTTTTGTTTTAATTTTCCAAAATTGATTCTTTTGTTTATATTCTTGTTCAATTTTTATTTCATTTTGTATTCTTTTCTTTGAGCCTTAGACGACTTAGGATTAGGCTAATACACTCCTTGTGGGATTGACCCTTCAATATTACAAAATACAACCTATACGCTTGCTATATATAAGGGCTTATAAATTTAATCCTCGAATCTGACGATCACCCACCCTTGTAATCGACTCATTTGATATATTGTGGAGCCTGAATCTCCACTCCTATATGTTGTGTAACTACAACATGATGTTGCGTATCTGGTGCATGTATACATTAATGTATCTTAGTTTAGTTAGATGAATTGCTAGCGCAAATGGTGATGGTAATGGTGGGGTACAAGTTCTCTTAAGTTTTATGGTTTGATTCTCTAAACAAATGCCTCCTCATCCATTGGCAAGTGTGCACTAATGAGTGCAAAGTATTACGATTGACTTCTATCCTCAAGTTGACCATCTTCATCAATATAAGGATCTTTAATTTCATAAGCATAGGAATTGCAGCCATTATCAGATCCATACATCTATAAGCACCCTACATCATATGCCAGATGTGTAATCATTAAACCTTCAATGATGATCCTAATGTTGGCCTTGTTAAAGTATCCTCAAACTAATTGATTAAAGATTATTCCAAAATGCATCCTCTACCTCTGGCATATATAGTACAGTAAGAGCATATTCCTCTTAGTAAGGACTTCAGTGCTCTCCCTCTTTGCACACATCGAATAGGAGAATCAAAAGCCGAATGCCCATGAATTTTATTAGAATATATGGGTATATGGTCACCATAGATTACCAATAGCTCCTCATATCTATATCTAGGAAATTGTAATTAATTTGGATTTTACTCGGTGTCAACAACCCCACATGCTATTAGTGTATAATCTAGTGTGAACCATAAATTGGTCATAGCTTAAACTATGGTCTATACCTCCTAGTTTGAACCTTAATACTGATATGTCCACCTATGACATCCTTATGTCGTCTACCTCCAATGTGCACATAAACTCTAATGTAAACTTGTGGTAGATATAAAAGATGTTAGAGCATTTTTCGATGAAATTATCTCACACATCCCATTAGCAAGATTAACCTATATAAGGGCATACTAATCAATGAAATATGGTGCATCAAATTTTTTATGCAAAAATTTTAATATATCTTCCGTTTGGCCTCTGTATCAAAATGAAACAGTGGATGATTTGACTGCTATTATGTACCTATAGGAACCAGTGGCTCCATTAGAGGCGGCTGGTGTGGTGGGGGTGTTTATATTGACATCTACTACCTCCTTAAAGCGTATGTCCTCAAGCAAGTGGTGCGTGATGAAAAGGTGGTGGTGTCAACTATAATAGTTCTACCCATTGGATGATGTGAAAGCCTCTACAATGGTCCCCAACTCCTCACCATAGTGTAATATATAAAGAAAATCATAAATAAAATCACAAAAATGGTAAAAAAATATTACCCGAATGCATAAGTATGGAGTATAGTATAAAATATGTAAAATGAAAGAATGAATCCTTAAGTAGAATATAATTGACCTATAATAACCCCATATCGTGTTTCTATTATTCATCAATATTGTAATAGATTCCTAAATCTTATAATTCTAAAATATTTATCCTCAAAATTTAATGCACTAAAATAACCTATATGAGTCACATTAAGAAACTCTAATCATATAAGGCACATATAAGTCTCAATTCACATAAGTCATTTTTTAACATCCTACAAATAGTACATTATTGATGTCTAATTAATAAATAAGCACAAGACATAATTTATAACATTAAATATTCCAAAAAGCATCTAAATAATGAAAACTGGGTATTATAGAAAAAAAACTAGATGAAACTAAAAATTTGGTGAAGAAAAATTTAAACATGCACTATGATACCCTATGCATGATTTAAAGGGGTAAGAAATAAAAGAGGAATTGAAATTTGAGAGAAAATTAAGGGAAAACATGGTTAATAATGAGAAAAAAAACGTGGTGTAAGTTGTTTATGGTATAACAGTTACACAATACTCGTATTGCCTACATAGCCCCAAGTGCATCTACATTGTACCTTGCAGATGCTAGGTACAACTAGTACTTTGGTCTATGTAGGCAATATAGGAGTGTGTTGTTTGAATACATGTACTTTGGAAACATGAAAGATGTATAGGGATACATGGGGCTTACACTAAACTGTGTAAGTGCCTTGTGTAAAGTGGCACTCTCTATTTATTGGTTCCCCTATACAAAGGTCTAAATACAATAGTGTGACATTAGTATAAACACTCTATTATATACTTGTTCGTGTTCAAAACTAATGTATTTTATAACTTTTAGTCCTCTTCTATAGGTGAACATATATCTACCTTTCAAAAAACATAAAGATATGTGTATATATACATATATAGCCTCTCATACAATACCTTGTACAAAAGTGGCATATTTTATTTCTTCAAGAAGATCTACATAGGGTCGGACAAAGTGGTATATTAGAGCTTGTGTAGAGCCAAAAATTGAAAAAATAAAAAATAATAATAACTTCAAATACTTAGTGAGAAATTTTAACTAAAATTCATTAAATTAAGATCAAGAAATAGGAAAAAATAAGGAAAATAAACATCTAATAACCTAAAAAACTAAAAACATTAAAATTTAAGAAAATTAAAGGCAAAGAATGTTGGGTTGCCACGGAAAAAGTTCTTATTGTAGGTCATAAACTTGACCTATTTAATCCTCACTTAGGATTTATAGGAAGATTGGAAAGGATGTATATAACTCCTTTCTCGATTGGGTCTCCAACTTTGTAGGGCTTTAGCCAATGTCTATTCACTTTAAGAACTCTAATCTTCTTGCTCCACAACTTTACCACTTTATATCAAAAGAACTTGCATACTTAAATTTCTCCAAAACATCTTGACTTCAAATTATTTAGAAAAGGTTTCAATCAAGAGTTAAAGAGAAGTGTCCAATCTCCTTCATAGAACTCCCTATAGTGGATCTTCTTATTATGCCAATGCTTGGTCCTTTCCTTATAAATCTTAGCATGATCATTTGCATGTAATCTTAGCTTGTCAAGCTTATAAAGTTAGAGTAATCATTGTTCACCCACATCGTTAAATTTAAAATCTATAACCTTGACCACCTAATAATTTATGCTCTAATTCTACCAAAAGGTGACAGGATTTTCAATAAACTAACTTAAATGGTGTCATACCAATAGGAGTCCTATAAATAAATTGATAATCCTATAGTACTTCATCTAATTTCATCACCCAATCCTTCTAGTGATCGTCTTCCCAAAGATGTTTTAATTTTCTAATTGGGGACATCCATTTAGCCACTAGTCTAAGGGTGGTATACTAAGGCAATCTTATGAGTTAACTTATACTTTCTTAAGAGAGCCTCGATGTTGGACCCCGAACTTTTAGTGGAAATTAGAAATGTTAAAATGAAATTAAATGAGTGTTTTTGTATGTGCATTGTGTTATAGATGTTATTGTGCCTTAAGGAATTTGAGGAGAAAAGAATCGATTGGTTTTGATGACTTTGAGATTTGAGTAGAATTATTTGGGTTATGAAAGTTAAAGTGAATTAGATGATTGAAATGGAAGTTGAAAAGCAAGAAATGATTAGTAAAAGTGTTAAATTTTGGAGAATTAAGAAAGTTTGACTTTTTGGGGATAAATAGTTGACTTTTTGATTTAGGCATAATTTGAGAAAATGATCTTCATGAAAATTGTAGCTTTTAATGAAAGCTTTCAGTCGCCATAAAGTATGATATTTTTCGATACCGGCATTGAAAGTTATGATTTTCCGAAGTTAAGGTTATTTTGCTTTGTTTGAAAATTGCTATTAAAGGTAAGTTTGTGTGTACTGTGCTTTGAGGTAAATTCTGGACTGATATGGTTTGAATTGAGTTAAGTGGTCTTCATGGAAGTCATAGAAGATTTTCCTAACTTTTCAATGATGTATTATATGTTATTTGTGGATGTGAGAATTGGAAGATGTGAAATTTGAAAGTTTGGATATTATTTAGGTAATTTTTAACAGGGCAGAATTTTTGACTGAAAAATTGACCTAGTTAGAGGTTGGAATTAAGTTCTTCATGAAAGTTTTAGATTATGTTTTGATCTTTCCATTGATATGAAGTATAGAATTTTTGGACATTGGGATGAGAAGTTATGAATTTTGGAAGTTTCTGTTACTGTTTTAGCATGATTATTAGTGGACAGAACCTTTGATTAAAATTTGACTTCCTTAGAGGTCAAATTGATTTTTCTGTCCTTCATGAAAGCTATAGGTGTCTTTTTGATCTTTTCATTGATATAAAATATGACATGTTTGGACTTTGGAGTTGAAAGATATAATTTTTCAAAGTTGGGTTATTGTTTAGGGATATATAATTTGGGTAAAAAGTTTGATTGGATTTTTGACCCCTTTAGAGATGGAATTGATTTTCATGTTCTTCATGGAAATTGTAGAGATTTCTTTCAGCTTTTTGTTGATACCAATTTTACAAATTTTGGAGTTCTAGATAAAAAGTTATGAGTTGTGGAATTTGGGATGTCAGATGAAGAAAAACCAAGAGGTTCTAGTCGATTTTAGGCTTAGTCGACTACTCGACTAGTGTTAGTGTTTTTACTTACATTAGTCTACTAATAGTCTTTGATTAGTCGACTAGTTTCACTATTTTACTCACATTAGTCGACTAATAGTCGACCAGTCGACTATTGCCATGTTTCCCCTAACCCGACCCCTCTTCATCTTTTAGTTATATCTTTTCCGCCCGACATCCGATTGACTTGGTTTTTGAAGCTTTGGATTCCTAAGACAATTATCTACATCCTCATGGGAAATTTGTGAATTTTTGAGATTAAATTGAGATAGATATATTTAATCAAAGTAAGTTGGGAAATTTTCTGAACATGGTACAGTCTTTTGAGAAATTCTTAATCTGTGAAGATCCGATTGAACTGATTCTTGAGGCAAAATAAAATAGAGACATGGGGATACAAGGCATATGAAGGAATTGAATTTCAATTTAGCCCTAAGATTTTCAATTTCTGAATTGAAGTCGGGTTTCGTGTTTAGTCTTGGATTAGTAAGATCTGAAAGTATTTTGGCCATAACTTTTTCTCTAGTTATCCAAATGAGGTGATTCTTAATTGGGATTAAACTAGAGAAATAGGTATATAATTGTTTTGAAGGACTCAAGTTTCAATTTAGCCTTTAAGAATATCAAGTTTTGGATGGAAATAAATTTCTGGAAAATTTGTTAGCATAAGACAAGTCCGAAAACTTTTGTTGTAGTGAACCAAATTAAATGATTTTGTTGGCGTTATGAAATTGAGACTATGAGAAACATTTCTCAATAAGGAAGTTTTAGCAAATTCCTTTAATTTGATGGTTAGAAAAATGTCCTAAAGTAGACATGAATTAAAATTATGTTCAGGGGCAATTTTGGAAGATCACTTAAAGAGTTAAGTGACAAGGCTTATAAGGAAGGGCTTTTTCGTCATTTATCATTCCTTAAAGACTAGAGGAAAGGGGCTGTCGTTTTAAGGGGAGCAATGCACGACACTTAAGAGAAAAGGAAGAATAGAAGGAGAGAAATAAGAAGAGAGGAAGAAAGATGGGTTTC
>JAOSBK010004139.1:0-13586 GCA_027568895.1 Erythroxylum shatona
GTCAGCTAAGCTTGCAATCTTCGACTTCGACTTATATTTATAGCCTTCGTCTGTAACTGCTTCTTGAATCTTGCTTCCTGCTTCTTGTATCTTGCTTCTTGCTTCTTGAAAGAAACGGTTATACAGTTGAGTTCTGTAACTAACTCGAACTGATTCTTGCGTCTGCTTTTTATTCTTCGTCTGCTTTCTATACTTCGTCTGTGTTTTCATTCTTCGTATGCTTTTTATACTTCGTCTTCTTTTTCATTCTTCGTATGCTTTCTATACTTCGTCTTCTTCGTCTGCTTTTTATACTTCGTTTGCTTCGTCTGCTTTTTTATACTTCACATTTTCCGTCTGCTTTTTATACTTTGTCTGCTTCGTCTGCTTTTTATACTTCGTCTTCTTCGTCTGCTTTTTATACTTCATCTGCTTCGTCTGCTTTTTTATACTTTGCATTTTCCGTCTGCTTTTTATACTTCGTCTGCTTCGTCTGCTTTTTATACTTCGTCTTCTTTTTCATTCTTCGTCTGCTTTCTATACTTCGTCTTCTTCGTCTGCTTTTTATACTTCGTCTGCTTTGTCTGCTTTTTTATACTTCGCATTTTCCGTCTGCTTTTTATACTTCGTCTGCTTCGTCTGCTTTTTTATACTTCGTCTTCTTTTTCATTCTTTGTCTGCTTTCTATACTTCGTCTTCTTCGTCTGCTTTTTTATTCCTTCGTCTGTTATTCATCAAAATCATATATGTAAAGTCATTCTGACTTAACAGAGGTGAGTTAGTGGGAGCTACAAAATGTGACGATCCACTACATAGTAAGTGCTGCCAATCAAGCCTCTAAACTTGGGCCACATAACCTCATGTTGTCTCTTTGGTCCCATACGACGAACCTAAATATCATTGTTTATCAAATTTTCTACTTATATAGTAATTTGAATTCAATATTTGATACAATATATGGAAAAGGAAATAAGGTGATTTGTTTAATGTTATATTCAAGTATAAACAACAAAAATGACTGTTAACAATTGTAGAACAAAAACAATAATAGCCCTCATTCAATAGGGCATAGGACAAATTCTTATAGATACAACAATATATCAACGTTCAATTGCTTATGTACTATATTGCAATAATAAATCAAAATGATATTATTATTTTGTTTGATTCCATGTGACATGGGATTCGGTAAAAGTAAATGAGTCTCCGATCTCTAGATTCCCAAGAAGTTTCCTGACCTGTTCAAACGCACCAATTGAAACAGTGATACTTCTTCCCTCAGGTGTACGCTTTTGAATACCTTCTTGCAACAACGTTTCTGCTATAGCTAAACTTGTTGAGGACACACTGAATGCGTCACCGGTTTTAGTATGAAAAACTAACTCTCTAGATAAACTACTAGAGGGAACTGATTTACCTAAAGCACAATCAATATATAACTTTCATAATGTCATATTAGAAAATGTTAAACGAACCAATAATGGATATTAATGCATACGCGAATGTCTAGACGAGGTTTGTGGAATTGAAGAATTTTGCTTAAGAACTAATCTCCCTAATTCTTTACATAATGTGGTGACATCGCTCTCGCCTCTATCGGCATACATGTCATCTTTGAGATTTAAGGAAGCTTAAAACATGTAGTATAGACCATCAAATATGAATATATACAATAATTTCATCAAAGGAAATGAGATGTACATAATAAGGAAAGAGACGTTATCTAGATCATACTAAACACCTTGAAGTAGAAGATCGGCCATAGAAGGCAAACGATCCTTAGTGTATGAAGTGGCGATTTTTCCTGCATACTTTATACCTTCGGTTGGTACAATTTTGCCATATTCCCTCTAACGGAAGGAAATACTACCATCCAAAACCAGCTGCTATGTCGACATTCCTTGAATAAGATTTGCAATGAAATTCTTTACATAATCTAGTGAAAAGGAAATAATTTATCACGTTCATTAAAAAATTCAATTACAAACACAATTTAATCACTATCATAACTTAATTGTAAAGTACAATCATCTTCTTTTTCGGATGAATAAGAATCAAACTCGGGCTCCTCTTCAAATCTTTGACCCTCGTCATCCTCTTCAGATGAAATTTTATCAAATTCGTTCGATGTATCGTTTAAAGGCTCACTATCGTCATATGTTATAGATGCATTTATAAAAGTGACATCTTTATGAAACACTTCAGTGTCAACTCTCTGTTTTCCTTTTTTATGTGATTGGAAAGCACCTCTAGGTTTAACTATGCAAACTGCTAACCAATTTATCTTATCTTGTCTTAAGTTTGAAAAAGGGACATAACACACCTATTCTACTTACATTGCCAACAAGAAAGGTTCAAACTGTCTCAATCTTCTCCTTATGTTGACTTCAACTAGATTGTATCAGCTATGCACTTTTGTTCTAACATTTGAAGTCAAGTCATACCAGTCACATTTAAATATCACACATCGCTTAATTAGCAAAGCAGGGTACTCAACTTCAAGTATTTCAATTATTTTACCATATTAATCCATCAATTCTCCCTGTATGACAACTCCACTGTTTATTGTTGCCATGCTATGCTCATGATATTCTATATGGTATTTGTATCCATTCACGAAAAACATCGAATATGATTTAATAGTTAGCAAAGGTCCTTTTAAAAGATCACTAATGAGCTTATTCTCTATTGAATTTTCTACAGCCTAAATAAAAGAAATTACCATACCATTAATATATAATGTCATGGGAATACTTTAATATGGTATTGAACTACTATAATAGTTGTAAGTAAGAACTTACATATCTCTTGAACCATCGAGGAAAGTGTTTTCCAACTTCTTTATTTATATCATCCTGTGTGTTGTCCGACATTATGTCGTGTAACAATGCCTACTATAATCTAAATAAATTATTATGTATTTCAGTAATGAATAGCACAGAACTATAAAGGAAGAAACCACAATGTTCAACTTACTGCACGAAAGGTTGAACCTCCTGATAGTTCAATAAAATGTAACTATGTACAGCCTCAATTTCTTCCTCTGTTAACATTCTTCTTGTTGGACGTCTATATGTTCATCCAGGATATATGAAAATGGATAAGTTACCATCAACATTAGTCGTTCCTCCCCTATCGTCATTACGAGGAACTTTTCTTTGTCTTATGTGAACATGCGACTCAAAAAAAATGTAATAGCTTCCTCTAATAAATAAGCATTACATATTGATCCTTTAACTCTGGCCTTGTTTTTAACATTTTTTAAGTGATGCAAATACCTATATTGGACAAAATAGTTATTACAATTTTGTAGTCAAAACATAATAATATGGTTATGGCAATAATGTTTCTTCACTTACCTCTCAAATGGATACATCCATTGATATTGAACTAGTCTGGCTAGTTTTGCCTCGTGTGCTAAATGCACAGGTAGATGCTCCATACAGTTAAAGAAGCTTGGAGGAAAATCCCTTCTAACTTGCATAGAATTACTGGAATTTCCTTTTCGAGTTTCTCCATGTCTGTCAACTTGAATTTAGATGATGTTAAACTTTTGAAAAACATACTTAATTCAGTTATTTCTTCCCAAACTTTATTTGGTAGCAACTCCCGAAATGCAATTGGAATAAGCCTTTGCATAAATATATGACAATCATGACTTTTCATTCCAAATAGTTTGTACTTCTTCAAGTCTACACACCTAGCCAAGTTTGAAACAAAACCATCGGAAAACTTCAGACTTTTCAACCATTCACACAAAAGCTCCTTTTGTTTTTTGTCCAAAGTGTAACATGCTTTCAGATATTTTCTGATGTGAAGATCTTTATGTAATTCATTCCTTCTACAAAAAAGTTCAACTCGTGACTTTGCATTTGTCTTTTATCCTTATAACAGTATTGAACAAGTTGTCAAAAATATTTTTCTCAATATGCATAACATCTAGATTATGATGTATCAAATTTGGTTTCCAATATGGCAAATCCCAAAATATGCTTCATTTTCTCCAACCAAAGTTTTGACTAATGCTTGTATTTACTTCATCGACTTCAAATTCTGTTACTTTCAGCAAGCCTAATTGCTTAATCTCTTGCAAAATCGCTTCACCAACTTTTATAGGAGGAGGTGTTTTGACCACCCTATTCTTAATGAACTTTTGTTTATTACGCCTAAATGGATGATCTGAAGGAAGAAATTTTCTGTGATTATCAAACTAACATATTTTACCCCCGTTTGGAAGATAAAATGCATCAAAATCATTGCCATAATAAGGACAAGCCAATTTTTCATCTGTGCTCCATCTATATAACATGGCAGATGCTAGAAAATCACTAATGGTCCACATCAAAGCCGTCCTTAACACAAAATTCTGTTTCAGAGAGACATCATATGTTTGAACACCATCTTCCCATAGATGCTGTAATTCAGATATCAATGGTTGTAAGAACACATCAATTTTATACTTCAGATTTGTAGGCCTTGGCACAATCACTGTCAAGAACATATATGCCTCTTTCATACACATCCAAGGAGGCAAATTATAAGGAGTCACTATGATTAGCCATGATGAATATTGCTGCCCGGATTGACCAAAAGGTTGGAAACCATCCGTTGGCAATCCTAACCTAACATTTTGACATTCAAATGCAAAATCAAGATGAGTGTCATTGAAATGCTTCCATGCTAGTGCATCTGATGGATGACTCATTATTCCATGTTCCTATTTATGTTCAGCATGCCATCTCATATGAGATACAGTAACATCAGAAGTATAAAGTCTTTAAAGTCTCAGAGTTAGTGGAAATAATACATCCACTTCCATGGTACTAATTTATGTTTCATTGAACGCTTTCTAAACTTAAACCTAGATTGGCCATAAAATTTGCACTCTTCTAAGTCCATATCATCTCCCCAATACAGTATACATCCAAATTTGCAACAATCAATCTTTTCAACGGGCAAACCAAGACCCCTAATAAGTTTCTTCATATTGTAAAAACTATCAACCATTGTATGATCAGCAGGCAATGATTTATTGTACCATTCTAGAATTTTATCAAAACTACGATCCAAAATATGTCCTTAAGACTTTATGTTCAATATTCGAGTAATTGTAGTCAATTGGGTCATTGTCTCACAATTTTTGATTAGCTAAGTGTAGTAAGTCAAAAAATTGTTTTGCTTATGGGTTAGGTTCTTCTTCAGGATTTCCCCTATTTTCCTTAAGGGTATAACCGACCCCATGATAAGTCATTTGCATGTGCAAATTTTCTGTTTGTTCCATTGTTATAAATCCAATTCCCCCTTTATACTCATTTAGGTTGATAGACGATTCTGGTTTATTACCCCTATAGGTGGTAGAAATGCTTAGTTCCCCATATCGTGTCCACTCAAAATAATTAGGGACAAACCCTTTTCGTAGCAAATGCCCATTAACTTCAACAATAGTAAGGAAACATTTCTATTTGCACTTTTTACATGGACATCTGATCTTTACCCCATCCATAAATTCAAGTTGAGAACATGCATAATGAATAAAAGCTTCCACTCCCTCAACAAATTCAGGATTAATGAAACCATCAGCATTTTTCCTTCTATACATCCAAGATCTATCCTGAAAACTCATTTATGGACAACTATTAATTTAAAATAGTGAATCCATAGTTAGTATTGGGCCATTGTCTCACAATAAATTTCAAAACATCTAAGATAAGACATGTGAATGAAGATAACAAGTTCTCGTTGTGACCCTTAGACTCATTTTTTCACCAATAAGCATCCTAGTTACTATGGATCACAAGTTATGAGTTAAGATTTATGGGTTAAGATCTAAAACAATTGTAAACTTAACATCTAACATATATGTTTGTAATCATATATGTTTGAAGATAATTAATGTTAAAACTCCTATATTAAATATGTACTAGTCTCAAAATATATACTAGTCTCAAATTCCATAAGTATTCATAACAATGTGAATACTTATTTTAATAAATTGTTTTAACATATACAATTTTGTAAAGATATACATGTAATAATTTGCACATGAAAAGTACAGAAATACCCAAGTAAAGGTAAGTTCAAGAAAATGTAGTAACAAACAAAATCACCAACCTCAACCAAATAGTAAAAGGATTTTCCTGAAGTACGTGAAGGAAGATGATGATGACAGACCTAGAATGAGAAATATACAAATTAATACAAATTTCATTTTCCAATATATGTCAGAAATCATTCTTCAAATCCATAGTTATAAGGATATGAATGTCATTTTAATACCTGCTAAAGCTTCTCTTCAATCTCCTTGAAAATATAAATACTGCAAACAATTGATATCCTATAACCTATTCCCAAAAACGCTCACATTATACAAATTGGGATATATTAACACAATTGCCATGAAATATTATAATAATTCAAAGTCATGAGCGATATGAGAAGCCTATTAAAAATTCAGCAGCATTTTTCCTATAAAATGGACATCCCCTCTTTCAAAGAAGGGTCATTCCTGCAATAAAACTACACTTTTATATTCACCAATAACCACATCTCAATTTAGGTCTCCAAACAATTTGTCATTACGCTTATTAACCTTAATTAACTTATAACCTAAGAAATAAGTCTTCATTAATTAAACTATTAAAAAAACAATACAACTAAATTAGTCAAGACAAATCAATAATGTTAAGACTTCATATTGAACCCCCTTAAAGCATTTAGTTTTCTAACTATTTTCATTGGATAGATAGAGATAAAGCCGATTTACTTGGTGCACAATTGTCAACTCTATAGTCTTTTAAATTACTGGTAGGCCTTTACATTAACATATATAAAGTGCACAATAGTATGTTTTTAGTTTTCATCTTTTATGAGTCTAGTGCAAGTTATTTTTTGTAACCCTTTTCTAAAAGGAAATAGAGATTGTTGCTTGCTATGATTCCCCAATTAGAATTATATGTCTCCATAAGTAACTGAAATTCCTTTTCAAAATATTAAATTAGAGGAATATGAATCTCATAATAAGAAGGTGCCTTAAATCTTGAACACGTTGTTGTAGCATCTATTACTTCTTCAATGTAGGGTGAATTTAAAGGATATATATGAATTATAAACTATCTATCCGAAGCTTCTTTACATCATAAGACAACATCCTAATCAACCATAAGACTTTTTAAACTTAGATAAAAAGCAAGTATAGTTCTTAGAAGAAAATAAAAATTTATTTCAATAATAATTTTTCTTTTTTTAAAATCTAATACTTGTTACGCTTCATCATCTTTAAAAGATACATTTTGTATCTATTTATTTTCTATTTTTATACTTATTTTAGAAAATGATTTCCAATCCTCTTACAAATATCAAATGGTGCTTTTTTTTTGTAAAAAGTAATGTTACCTTTAACATTAACATATTGTTCTTTTATTCTATAAATTTATCTCCCTTTAAACATTCTACCTATACATGTAGTAATTTTGAATATTTGCATATGATGTTTAAGCCAAAAAATAAATTCCATGTTGGGTTATCTTATCACGAGCACAATATGTTAAGTTCAATTAATATTTTTTATTCCATGTTCTCTATTGTAATATTAACCTAACAAATATGAGAATTTTTTTTATGACATGATTACCAAAATAGCCAAATAATTAAGCATTAAATTTAAAGATCAATGATTCTTATTGTTCCCTTCTTCGTTTTAATAGTTAAAAATACTATTGAAGTTTGTGTATATGATGTATATCCATTTATGTATATGTACAATAAGTAGAATTATATCACAAGTTTAAACACTAACAACTAGAAAGTTATAATTAAAAGATTTTAAAAGTAACTATTAATTAATCAATATATTATCACCATAAGGCTCATTGTTTAAAATCTTATAGATAGACATGTGCACTTTAAAGAACACAACAAACATTACCTAGTAGTTGGAAGTTTTGAGAAAAAAATGTGAGACTATTTTGATATATTCAACATGGATAATAACATTGAATATAATAAATATTGACAAACAACTAAATTTGGAAGTCTTAACCCCCTATATAATGTATAAGGCTATATACAATCAAAAATAGAAAAAAGACAATTTTAAACGATATGAAAGGTAATCAAACCTATGAAGAATACCTAGGTTTGATTAAGCATTAATGGTTCAATAAAACTCCATTGTGAGCATCAATATTAGGCTATGTATATTTGAACTTTATCCATAAGATAGTTATATTTTGATGCACACTTTCAGCTAATCAAAGTAAAAAAAATTTGTAATCATTACAGTTTTGACAACTTATTTAGTTATTGTAAGAAATGAAATTTATAAAAGGATATGCTACTTTATTTGCCTAGTTGCATAAGAATTGGAGGCATATTTTCACAAAGCTTTAAAACATATTCAAGTTGAAATCTTTCTAGCTACTCAAAAGTTAAATATCTTTAGTGAAAATTTGATATGCAATTAAAGAGAAATGACACATCAACTGAAAAATTACTTATCATGTAAAATGCTTCAATTCAAACTCGTTTTAAAAGTGCTATTGAAAATAAAATTTACACAAAATTTCATTACTAAATTCTAAAATAATTTTTTATCTAAGTTATCTCATTCTACTTAGACAGTTAGCTAACTTAAAAGATACAATCACATCACTTTTTTAATTAATTGCATCTTTTGGACATTCAATAATATGTCCTTCATAACTGATTTGAAGTATTTTTAATTATGAAAAATCCTAAATTAGTTGGTTTTAGTCAGTAACGAGGAGTTGAAAAAGGTCTAGTACCTAACGGATGTACGGGGGGATAAGTTTTAAAAGAGTTTGTAATGTTGTGTTTCAAGTAAGTTTTCTAACACTACTATGCCAATTGCCTCTCTTTGAAAGTATAGTTATCATACTCATTTAGACTAGTTGTATTACTTTTCAGTATCTACATATGTATTACTTGGAGTGTGATTGGTGATTTTTTAAAATTACTTAGATCCAAAATGGTGGATCTTGGTATGGATAAAAGTGTTTGTAGAGGCTTAGAAAACAATCATATACTATGTACATGTAAGAGGGAGAAGTTTTGAAAATTGTTGTACTGTTTTTGTGTTTCAAGTTTGGAAAAAAAATGGAACTAGAATCACTTTGGGACATAAGAAGAAATATACGTTATTCGTAAAAGAAACGTCCAAGTCTACAACAATATTATCCACCATGGTTTTCGAAAATAGTAATTTGACATTTTAGAATAGAACTCTTATGATAATTCATTGTTAGAAATAATGTGAATTCATTCAAAAGTCTCATTATAACCACTAAAATCTTATAATATTATAAGTGAGTCATTTATATTTTAATTTATGATCTTTTTGCAAATAGAAGATGAACACTTCTGTAAATACTATAATCCATTTATGATCTTTTCACTCTTCATTCTTCATTCTCTCATTTCTTAACAAAGTGGTATGAGAGCCACGTTTCTTAAAGTATAGAAGAGTGTTATGAGGGAAGTATAAAGTATGGCAAGTAGCAGACTCATTTCCATCTAATTTTCTCATCTCATAAAGTATAATTATATCTATGCACGAGAGTTTTATTTAGAGAAAGCTACGAGAATTTTTGGAAGGTTTGGAGAAAGCTACGAGAATCGTCAAAATGAAACAAGCTTATCTCAAAATGATAAAGAAGCTTTGCCCAAGATAAGAAAGAAGGATTAGTAAGTTCTCATTCTAATCCATCAATATTTGGATAATTCAATGTTTAGGAAGGTAGCCAGTGCTATTAGTTCAAAGTAAGCATGAAACATTTTAGAAAATTTTTTACAAGGTATTGCTGAAGTAAAGAAACTGAGACTTCAAAAACTAATAGGTAATTTTAAAGTGTTAAAGATAACAGAAATTGAGTCAATTTTCAATTATTGTATAAGAGTGAAGGCAAAAATAAATCAATTAAAGAGATATAAACACAACATAAAAGATGTTCATGTATTGAAAAAATTCTTTGTTCTTTAACACCCACATTTGATTATATAGTATTTCATTAAAGAGTTAAAAAATCTAGAATCAATGAAAATTAAAAAAACTAGATGTTTCTTTACAAGATCGTGAAGAAAAGATCATAAGAAGATAAGAAGAGTCGTTAGAGTGAGTTCTCAAACTTAAGACTACTTTAAAGAATGATCAAGGAAGAAAGAATCAACTTATAGGTTGTGGACAAGGAAGATGACGTTATTGTGACCTATTTGGAAAAAAAGAGTCAATAAAGACAACACAATTAATAAAGAGAGAAACCAAAAATCATTAAGAATACATGGAAGAATAAGACAAAAAGGACAAGACTATTATTAAAATATAAAAAAGGAGATACAAATAGTCTAAAGTTGAATGTTTTAATTGTCATAAATTGACCATTATTAATGATAAAATTGTATTGCCACTAGTAGTATTGAAGAAAAGTCTGATCTTATTGATGATAATCAAGAACTTAAAAAGTCAACTTTATTATAAACAAAACGGTAAGACGAAAATGATGTTGATAATATGTGGTAATTAGATAACGGTGCAAGCCATCACATACATTAATACAAAGCCAAATTTGTAGTGTTTTATGAGATGGAGAGAGAATGATTCTTTATAGACTTGTCAAAGATAAAAACTCAAAACAAAGGTGGAATTCTAATCAATTCCAAAGATGACACTCACAAGTTGATCACTAAAGGTATAATTCTAATAAACAGTGTTACAACCATCTCCTATCATTGATTTTAACCATCAATTTTGTAATGGGCATTTGAAGAAACACCTAACATGCATCAAACCACCATTGCAACATCACAACAAAACTTCATCACACAACCTTCTAATACTAACATTTAAACCATAATTCTTCTTGCCCATTCACATAAATCCTCAAACATAACAAACAAATGTTATTAACACAACACTCATGCACGTGAACACAAGGCATTAACCTCACAAACCTCACGAAAAAATACCGCACGTGGGAGAAGAGAAGGAGCTTCCGTCGTCGAGCACAACACCTACCGACGTCTGACCGAAAAGGGGGCGGAGTCATCATCGGAGGAGAGGACAGATGGGGGAGGAGGCGAAGGGTTATTTGGGTTAAAAGAAACGACGTCGTTTTCATTAACATTTTAACGTTCATTTGTCAAAACGATGATGGCGACGTATTGTTTTAATATTTACCGACGGTTTATTAACGTCGACATAAACCGTCGAAAAACTCCATTTTTTCACTTACCGCCTTTTTCTCCTGCCTTATTCGCCGACGGTTACCCGACCGCCGCTAATCCTAAATTTTTCACACATTTTTCGACAGTTATAAAATTTCTGCCGGCAAATCACGACTTTCTCCCTATTTCAGCTACAGATTTTTATTTCGTCACTAAATGGCTTTTTTTTAGAGTAGTTTTCCAACAACATGCAATTTTCGTCACAATTTTGCGACGGAAACTCAACAGTAGTTAACTTTCCGTCGGTAATGCCTTTGTTTCTTGTAGTATGGAACCGTAAGAATTTCTCTTAATTTGATAGACCCATTTACTTCATATAACATTTTTTGCTAGTGAAGGGGGAACTAAGGTTCAAGTTTGGTTATTAAGGAGGGCTGACATTTCTTCTTTCATGGCTTAAGCTAAAGAGAGTGTTTATTAGCTTAGGCGAAAAGTGTAGAGTTGGCTTCCGTTAAAGAATTGCTGGAGGTCATAGGGTAATAGTTTATTGCAAATAAGAGAATAATTATAAAATGGCAATTATTATTTTATATTAGAATGGTGGAAATAGATCGTCTGATCTTGCTATCTTAATCCAATTCTTTTTTAAGCTTTTACGTCCATCCATTCCAATAAATAAATGAGGATTAAGCACAAAGTGAAATAGAATGGAGAGATGAGAACGAGGAAAGATGACTGAGACGTTGATGCGAAAGTTAAGAGCTGGCTGTGAGAAGAATGTAAGTAGAATTGAATTGGACAGCTTGAAAGGTGAGGTTGATGTTAACCACTTATTTTATATTAAGAGGATGCTTAGACGATGAGTTTGGAAAGCAGTTAATAAGTATGAAATGAAATATTTTGGAAAATTTTCCCCACCCTCTATTTAGTAAATGAATGAAACTCATTTTTTAATAATGATCATTTAAAAAAATTTAATACTAATTAATTAAAATAAGATAATTAATTAATTAAAATATAACTAATTACAACATGATTAATTAAAATAAGATAATTAATTAATTAATTACAATATAATTAATTATATTATAATTAATTAATTAATAAGAATTAATTATATTTTAATTAATTAAAATATTATAATTAATTAATTACAATATTTTTTACAAACTAACCACTATTAATAATAATGGTAATCATTCCTTACTCTTAACCAACCAGCATCATAATGATAATATATATTCTCATTCTTCACTATATTCGTTTCCATTCTTATTACCATTTCTCATGCTAACCAACTGTCCCATTATTCGTACTCTCACTTCGGGTCATGAATCCCCCGTATTTATATCTTCGACAAGAAAATGCTAAGGAAAGAGTTCAATAGATCTTTTTTTTGGCAAAATTGTGAACCCGAAATTAAATTTCTCCTCATTAAAGGTGCATACAAATTATTATCTAATATAAATTATGCACACATGAATTGATTGCGGAGGATTCAATATTACCATCACTAACCAGAGCCGACCTTGGGCATGGCAGGTAGGATACCTGCCCAAGGCCCACCATAAAAGGGACCCTTAACATTTCCAAGGTTTTAGCCTTTAGGTAAGCATTGAATGTAGAGATTCTAGAGAACGTTGGTGAGCAACTTACGTAGCAAATTCCAACAAGGCAACAACGTTGATAGTTATGTAATAAAGGCTTCTTAACATATTAGCATAATAGTTTGACTTGAAAACAAAGGAAACTGTCCCATTTTACAACGATATTAGCATTGTAAAAGGAGAACGTTGTGAATGTAGCAACTTCCATATTTATCAAGTTAATGTTAACTTTGAAAACTTGTTAATTATAAATAAAAGTATTTAGGTTACATTTTTACCTTTTAATTTCTTTATTTTCATCAATATATGTATTCAAGATACTTCAATTCAAAAATTAGCAGCAAAAAATTTCACGATTTTGTTTTCTGAGTTCTGAGTATAATTTAAAGGCAAAGTTTTTGATTTTAATGTATTTTTAGCTTATTAAATATTTAAATATGTTATAATTAATTTGTAATTTGTCATTAACATGGACATTATATGAGCATTTTAAATCATAACATTTATATTAAATGATATTTTATTTATTTTTGTATCTTCTTTTTTATTTTTAGATTACTTATTATTTTTAATAATTAAATATTAATAAATAATTTAATTTTTATAATTGTAATTTTCATTATACTTTGTCACAAGTAATGTAATAATTGTTGGATTTATGTTCTTGTAGAGTTCACGTAGGTTTAGTGATAATATGACTAAATTAAATAATTTAAGTTACTCAATTCAAAGACTACATAAATGATTTCCTTTATTATAAAATACGTATGATTCTATTAAACATGTCGTAATAATAATAATAATAATAATAATAATAATAAT
>JAOSBK010004212.1:0-13581 GCA_027568895.1 Erythroxylum shatona
CGATAAGGTAGGATGAGAGATCGTAAGGAATTGAGAGACGATAAGGAAGTAAAGATGATGGTAGGGCAAAGGCTGAGGATAAAAGAATAAAAAATAAACGTGTTAAAAACTTATACTGGAATGAAAACTCGATACCCACCTCCCTTTGTGGGTTTAGTAGATTCTCAAATTTAATGGAATAAATCCATTCTCCTGAAATTGAAAACCCCAAAGTAAACACTGTTTTTCACAATTATTACATTCCTTAATTCCCAAACTCTCAAACCAAACGCCTCCTAAATAATTCAAATACAGTTATGAGTACCGAACACGATATCTAGGTTGTATGCCAAAAGAGTCCGTACGGTCTGAAGTTAACAAGTTAAGCCGAAATAATAGGATCTTGGGTTGGGCCTCAAGGCCCATTATCTTAGAGCAAGGTCTCATTTAATTATGGTAAAAAGATATCATTTCATCAATTTTTAAAAATAATAATTTCTGAGTGAGTCAAAACTCCAACAGGCTCAATTGGACCTTAGGCTAGCTAGAGCCCAACCCAGCCTAAGTTTGCTCTACTACATACATTAGAGTTATCATGAAAAAACTATTGTTTTCAAAATCGAATAAGAAGTTTAAGGTTTTAATGATTCAATTCGTATTAGGCTATCATCAAATCAGTTAAAAATTTAACAAAATTTATATATTAAATTTAAATTTTTAAAAATTTGTTAAATAAAAATTTTTATTGACTGATTAATATATTAGTCAAAAGTCAAAAATAAAAATTATTAAACTAAAACAAAACAAAAAGTAAAAAATTGAATCCAAAAATTACTCTACACTTTTTTTTAAATATTGAAAAAAAACTACCATTTAATCCGATTACGTCAAGACTTCAAGTACATTAAAGAATAGTAAAGAAGCAAATGAGACAAGAAATACGGAAAGTTACTTTTAATCCGAACCGAAGAACTAATACAAAGCAGTCGATCTAGTAATTACGAGACTTTATTTATTTATCTAACCATTGAAATGGACATAATAAGGTAGCTAAATGCTTTTCTATTTTATAAATAATTCATAAATTTTTATTTGGTACAGTACTTTAATAATTTTTTGAGAAAATTATCTTTTACGAGAAATGCTATTAATTTTTAATTAATTTTTAAGAAAAATGTAATTACAACTTTTCTTGATGCATCAGTAACAAAATAAATCCACGAAAAAGGAATAGATAACAAAAGAATCTTTGCATTAATAGCTAAATGAGATGCTATATACTTAA
Organism: Erythroxylum shatona; assembly: GCA_027568895.1. Classification (NCBI taxonomy): domain Eukaryota; kingdom Viridiplantae; phylum Streptophyta; class Magnoliopsida; order Malpighiales; family Erythroxylaceae; genus Erythroxylum; species Erythroxylum shatona. Next base: position 1,265 of record JAOSBK010004212.1, read on the forward strand.
GTTTCCAATTTTTAAGGCAAATCTGAATCTAAAAAAGGCAGAGAGATATGCTCTGCCTTCTCTCTAGCTTCAACTCCGATTCTCACCACTCGCCTGCTCTTGCCCCCGAATCATTCTCTCCAAATTGTTTCCCTTACTCTTTGGCTCTTCTTCCATTCATCTTTCACGCTGACTCCTCCCTTGAAACTTCCTCTAGGAGCACTCCCATTTTTTCTTCTTTCCTTTTCAACTTTTCCCGTCTTCAACACCATGCCAGCTTCTTCAACCCCTAAGGCTGAGGATTTCCCATCTCTGCCTTCCGACCCAACTCATCCTCCACAAACTCTGTAGCCTTCACTATTTGGTGTTGTCTCTAGCCCTCCGAAAACATAGAAGCAAGTTTTAGGGGACACCATTGACTCCGTGCTATCCTACAAACCTTCGACTGAAATTGAAGGGAAACTCAGTGTCTGCCCAGATCTTGCTACGCTTCAAGAAGGAGCTAATTCTTGGAAAACTACACTAGTTGGTTTTTTCCTAGACCAAAGACTGGCTTTTCCTCTTATTATGCGGTGGGCTAACAAGTTATGGAAAAACAAAGGACTTGTTGACGTCTTGCTCACAGAAGACAATCTCATCCTCTTCTCTTTCACATCCACATCTATAGCTAACAGAATACTGGAAGAGGGACCACAGCACTTAGGGGGTCAACCAATCTTTCAGCAACTTTGGCAATCCGACTTAAAATTTGAAACCATAAAAATCCAGAGCCTCCTTATCTGGATTAATTTCCATAACTTCCCTCTAGAGTATTGGACTTCTCTAGGGCTCAGCCAATTAGCTAGCTATATCGGGAGACCTTTATGCATGGATGAAAATAAGGCAACTAAGAAGAGAATAGGTTATGCCCATATCTGTGTGAGCATTGAAGTTTCAAAAGACCTCCCTGATGAAATACCAATCATGAGACTTGGAGAGGGGAATAAATTATAGGAAGACAACATTGCTATTTCTTATCAGTGGAGGCCCCCTGTAAAAACTCAATCTACTATCTGGAAACCCACATATAAAATTTTCAAAACAGTTATCTATCAAGAGTTAATGAATCAAGAGGATGAAGGTTTGTTAGCTAGACATCAAAATAATAGTAGTTTAAATGCTTCTTAGACTACTGATTGCGATGAGGAAAGAGTTGCTTCTGTTATATTCTAAACAAAAACAACACTGACTAAGGACAAGGTACCACCGATGTAGGTCTGAGTAATGGCTCTTTGTCTAATTCTAATGTTGCAGAAGCTATTACATATAAAATCGCCCTTCCTTATTCTGAGACTTTACCTATAGTTGCCGACTCTCAACACAAAGAGGTATCATGCAATAATGCTTCATCTCAAGACAATATGGCTATGGCAGAGGGTATTCCAAACTCAACTCAAGAATTATCTAAGGACGAAGACAACGGTAGTTCCCATTCACTTTCTAAAAGAAAATCCCAATGAGGCAAAGGTAAAGGCCTCAAAACCACCTCTAATTTCATATGACTCTCTTGGCATGGAATGCCAGAGGAATAATCTGTCCTTCAAAATTGTTAGCCCTGAAGGATTTTGTTTGGCGAGAGAAATCTATCTTACTTGGATTATTGGGAACAGAAGTAATGTTGGAGAATCTGAATAAGTTAAATATTTTGGGTCCTCAATGGAGAGTCTTTTCTAATCATACTCATCATGTTTATGGAAGGATCACCGTATGTTACAACTCAGAGGAGGTTAAAGTGGACTCCTCGAAGCAACTGAACAGCTTATGCACTTTCTCATTCTAATACTGCAAGGGAATCTCAATCTGAATGTCTCTTTTATTTATGCAAGCAACTTTGAATTTCAAAGTTAAGATCTTTGGAACACCATCTGACAGATTAGTGCTACCATCAATAAACCATGGCTTGTTTGTTGGGATTTCAATTCCATTCTTTATGCAGCAGAAGCTCAGGGTAATATCAGTCTCAGGACTTCCTCAACACACTTGTGGGAGTGTGTTGAACATGTAAGGTTAACTGACCCAAAATTCATTGGCCACTCTTTCACATGGTCAAACAAACAACAAGCTAGATGATTCATTAGGAAAAAACTAGACAGAGCTCTTGTTAACAATCTTTGGCTTCAACACTTTCCCAGCAGTCTAGCTAATTTTATGGATCCTTTGTTTTCGGATCATACGCCTATTCTTATGTCGAAGTTGTATACTCCTACTGCTAAACACGACCCTTTTCAATTCAACAACTATCTGGTTCATGATCCTGGTTTTGCTATTGCTTGCAGGGAAGAAGTTCTATATAATATCAGAGGGACAAAATAATACTGCTATACACAGAAGTTAAAAGTTATTAAGCAACAGCTAAAAATTCTAAACTCTTCCAAAGGGCCTACTGCTGAAGCTATCAACAAAACCTGATTGGAATTGACAAGAGTTCAGACCTTATTATCCTCCAATCCAAACATCTAACCTTTAATTGATCAGGAGAAGCTTGCTCTCTCAAATTACCTTCAAGCAATAAGTAATCACTCCTCACAATTGTAGCAAAGACCTAAAGTGAATTGGTTACAGGATGGGGATAGCTACACTTAATTCTTCTTCCATTCCATACTAGCCTGAAAGAATAGCAACAACATCTTTTCCATCACTTCCCATAATGGCACTGTCATCGGTCCCGAAGGAAATAAATGAAGAAGCATTCAGATTCTTTAGGTCTTCCCTTGGTACTGATATATCAACTAATATTTCAAGTGGAGACCTCCATCATCTTAACTTGCACCAAATTTCTCCTACAGATTTTACTCTGATAACCAAGCCTGTGGAGGACAATGAGATTGAGAAATGTGTTTTTGAAATGAATGGAAAGAAAGCCCCGGGCCCCGATGGACTTAATGGTTACTTCTACCAACATTCTTGGAATATAATTGGTGGCTTTGTTAAGGAGGCAATTCATGAATTCTTTAGAAATGGAGTTCTTCGTAAGGAAATCAACAAAATATTCTTGTGTTTGATTCCTAAAGGGTCAAATCCTCAAAGCTATGCTGATTACTGTCCCATTTCTTATAAAGTGATATCAAAAATTCTGGCTGATAGATTGAAGAGAGTTTTTACTCCTTTGATTAATGAAAACCAAAATGCTTTCTTATCGAATAGGCATATTGGAGACAACATACTTATTGTTCAAGAACTATTGAAGGGATACTCTGTATTGAATAGTCCTCCGAACTTCACTATGAAGATTGATTTCCATAAAGCTTTTGATAGTATCAGTTGGAAATTCATTCGGTATATGCTGGATGCTTTTGGGTTTCCAACTCAGTTTATCAAATGGATCATTAAATGTATTACTTCGACCTCCTTCTCGGTAGTTGTTAATGGTTCCCTTTCCCCATATTTCAAAGCAACAGGGGGTCTCAGGCAAGGTGATCTAATCTCCCCTACCTCTTCATACTTGCTATGGAAGTCCTTAAAGCAATCATAAAGAAGGAGACTACTTTGGCCTCCAACTTCAAACACCATTCAAAGTGCAAAAAACTTGATCTCACTAACCTTTGTTTTGTCGATGACCTTTTTCTATTTTGTAAGGCTGATATGGAATATATTCGCTCTTTCATGCGTGCTCTCAGTGTTTTTAAATATGCTTATGTTCTTCATCTTAATCTACACAAAAGCCTTTTCCTCTTATCTAAAAGTGTAGCCCACATGGAAAACATTATTGCAGAGGCAATTGGAATGAGACTGCAAACTCCCCCTCTACTTTACCTTAGTCTTCCGGTGTCGACAAAGAGACTAACTTTTTCAGAATATCGACCTCTCTTAAACAAGATACAGAAGAGAGTAAAGTCCTGGGTGAACATATCACTTTCATATGCGGCTAAGCTTCAACTGATTAAATCTGTCCTAAAATTCATTACATGTGTATTGGAGCTCTCATATATTCTTATCTCAAAGTATCATCAAAGAAATTGAAAGAATTCTTAGATCTTTCCTATGGAGTCATCCAAATGGTCACCCTGGAGCTGCAAAGGTGAAATAGACTGATATATGCTTTCCGAAACAAGAAGGAAGTCTGAACATTCTCTCCATTAAAGCTGCTAATCATTCTCTCATTCTTAAAAGACTATGGTGGATATTGGAAGACAATAAAAGTTTGTGGATAAAATGACTACATGTACATTTCTTTAAGGGGAATAGTATATGAGCCATCAAACTGAAAAGTACCCACTCTTTTTTTCTCACTCAATTGTTGAAATTGAGAGATGTTGTTCATCATGAGAGCTTATGAGAGATTAAGAATGGTTGCCTTATCTCCTTATGGTTCGACAATGGGTCCACTAGGGGACCTCTAATACAACTGATGTCTTTTCTAAGAGCTTCTTCTTTTTTCCTTTAAGAACTCGGATGAATTCATTCATAGAAGGAAGTGGCTGGAATTTTCCTAGAAGTCTAATACAGTTTCAGCCTAACTATCCTCCCACTACACAAGAATCTTACATATTTTTCTGGAAAGGTATTCCAATTGAGAAGCTCACTAACAAGTTATTTGTGAAAACTTAGGCAGACATCGACACACAGTTCCTTGGGCCTTTAGGGTATGGAATAAGCACTTAACATTGAGAATATCTTTCATCTACTAGTTAGCTATCCAGAACAAGCTTTCTACAGTGGACCGAATTCCATATATCCAAATGGATAACAACTGTCCAATGTGTTCCATGCAGAGTGAATCTTGCAACCATCTCTTGTTTGAATGTCCTTTTGACAAGGCAATATGAGATTATGTCACTGCTTCTTGTTATTGGATGAATGCAGGAACTACAATCTTGGAGATTACAAATGGATTCTCTGTGTAATCACCAATCCACATCATTGTCTTGGGCGTTTGTATTTATAGGTTATGGCGAGAACGGAATCTCCGATAGTTTAAGCATCAATCATCCACTAAAGAATGTTTGATATCCTTAATTTTAGCAGAGATTCGGGAGATCAATATGACTAAGAAGCTACAACAAAGATGTAGTCCAATCGTACACTCCTCTTTACATATTTAAGGATCTCCTTGGAAAGGCTCATCTTAACAAATCTTTGAGTCGGTTACTAAGGCGTCAATGAACTGATCAAATTGCAGCATATATTTCCAATCATTACTGAAGTTCCAATGATATCGCATTATGTTTCCTTAAGTTGTTTTTACTAATATGACTAGATAGGTTTCCTTGCTTTTGTCGACTGGGTCTATACCTGGAACTCTTTTATAATTGTAACTTATCCTATTTCATTTAATCAATTTTCTTTTTCAAAAAAAATGTTTACAATTTCTATGAACTTTAAACTAATGACAAGTAGACTCACTAAATGCCTACTAAAATGGCTTAACTAATTTCTTTTATTTTAACCTTAGTAAATATGTACCGGTCCTCTTGTCCATTCTGAGTTTAGATTACACGTTTTTGTTATCTTATACTTACTCTGTTTCAAGGTAATGTCGAATTTAGATCACTAGTTTCTATTATTCTGTACCTATAAGAACAAGTTCCCATATACTCTCGTGCAATCAATAAAACAATCAACACGCTATTGAGGAAGTTTTGCATAATGGTAAAAAGGAAGGGAAGGTTAAGGCAAGGGTCAAGTGGAAAGAGGCAAACTTAAGAATTAAGGTGGATTAGGATTTTGATTTCGTATCATTAAAAAAACGACAATGCTTACAAAAAGGCTACGGAGATTGATCAAGAATGAAGATCCAATATAGGTGAAATGGGTTAGACATCACCACATACAATAAAGTAGCCTGTGGAACATCAAAGTTCCAATGGGATCTTGTGATGCTCTTAAGGAAAATCATAGAAATTAGAGATATAGTTAGGCAGTCTGTACACTACAAATTTGGAAATGGGCAAAATACAAACTTGGTTTTATAGATGGTCAATGATGGAGGTAATGAATAAGCAACCTTAGTTGTGGGGGCTTAAACAACATTTTCAGGAAACTAACATGGTTCAATAAGTGCTAGTTAACATACACTATAAGTATAGCAGTCATGGATAAACAACATTTTCAGGAAACTAGCACGTTTCAATAAGTGTTAGTCAATAGATACACTATAAATAGAGTAATCATGGATAATGATTGGAGATTCTATCTATTGAATCAGGTAATTAACCCTGTGACAGAAGACATTTTAATATGGGCTAAAACTAACAGCAAACAATTATCTAATAGCTCAACGATGAGCTTATTCCGAATTTCTAAACCTATTGTAGTGTGGCACAAACTAGTGTAGGAGGTTAAAATCCTTCCCAGTGCTACGTCACTTTCTGGTTAGCAATCCATAGGAAGCTACCAACACAGATTAAGCTTATATCTCACTATACCTAATATATTACATTGAAGTAGAATAATTATTAGGATTTAAAAGTTATGATGCAACTAATCTTGTATACATTGGAAAAGATAATATATAAATTGAAATAAGTACGCAAAGCATGGTATTATCGTTTAAACTTCTTTAAAACTGAAAATGAGTTCTCAAACAAAAATTTAGATACAACCATATTTATTGACAAAAGAAACATTGTCATACACTTTTTCTAATTTTAAAGTTTAACCCTCCCATAGAAAAGTTTTTTCTCTACACTCCAAACTTAGAATTCATGTCCCTGAAACAAATATGTTTAATTATAACTTCATGGCCTTTAAAAGAAAAAAATTGAAGGTAGAGTATATCAAAGAGAGACCAATTATTTTACAGAGCCTCATTGATGGACAGTAGTAGGGATTCTGTTAAACTAGTTGAAGAGGTATGTGTGTTATACGTATGAGCAATCATATATTTTTTTAGAAATTAAATATAATAATACCAAAATTTATAAGGTTACAAAATTCTTTGCAAATTACAATCCAAAATTTTTCCTAGAACAAAATAGCCATATGTATGAACATGAGTTCACAAGAGGTAGCTAAACATAAGAGTTGCATAGACCTATTTTGAAGTTGTGTTAAGCTGTATTAGCTATGGAAATTTTGAATCATAATTTGTTCTCTTGTTCACAGGTTGAGTTTGTTAAGGATTTATGTATTCACATGACGTGGAAAATTCCATTGTTTTAGTGATTAATAAGTTGTGATATTTGAGAACATTAGCTTAGTAGGTTCTTTTGCTAAGCTGGGATTAGTTCCATGGCTGTTTATGCTTTTGAATATGGGATTAGTGATTAGTATGGAGATTTTTGTAGGTTTATTGATCAAGATTATTAAGCTTTAAATCATTATACTCGGTATTGGGTTACAGTCTCATTGCATCTTTAGTTAGTTTATTTGGTTATTGTAGTTAAGGAAGAAGGGCATATTGCAGATGTGCTGGTTGAAATGTTGAAATGTGACATTTTTTAAATTCTTCTATAACCCTTGAATTTGTCTCCATCAAGACTTCTAGAAATTGATTTCGACTATAATGTTCGAAGTCACTAAAGTTTGTTGGGGATTTTTCAAAAACTTTCTTATCAAATAATTCCGTTAATTCATTAGTTTCCTATATGATAATTATTTATGCTCACAAACTTCATTGGATACTTGGAGAATTCAGATAGGCTTATGATGTGGGCTCTTTTGACATTAGGAGTTAAGTTGATAGTGCCTCTTTTTCCTCTATTACAGCACTTTATATAGTGGGTTTATGGTACTAGATATAGGCAGAGACGCGTTGTGGAAAAGGCATAATTCTGGGGTATGTTATTGGTTCTAGATTGGCACATCATGGATTTTTATGCCTAATTTTCTCTCTGGTATCTGTTTATTTGTCAACCTTCTGCCCTTTTTCTTATTGTGTCAATCCAAAACTTTTGTTAAAATTTTTATTGCCTACATCTATGTGGTCTTTGGTGTGGTTTAACCATCATTACAAGGCCCTATATCACAGTTGGAAGAACTTGTTCCCTTCATAGTCATCAATAAATTGGGTTAAGATAAGATTTCCACTAAGTATGTCTGAATGATCCTTGTTTCTAGAACTACATAATCTACCTTCTAAATCCTACTCTTAATAATTCATCCTAACTCATTTCAAAATCATCGTTGAAGCCAAATATAAAATAATAAGTTGTAGATACATGTTTCAACCTAGTCATACTCATATTCCAAATTCAAGTCATTTGAAGAAAGCTAGGATGGTTAATCCTTCTTAACCTTTGTTGTCTATATAATCAGGCTATTAATTAGGTTTTGGTTAAAAGGAAAGAGAGTGGAAGCCAGAAATTTTATACTTTCAATCCTATTAGTTTGTATATAATTACTACCACACTGATGATACGGAATTTATAGGGGCATTGTTAGTTTTGCATTTTCTTTTTTTTATGATAACGTTGATATTTGAACTTCCCTGTGCACTGAAGATTGGCCAACAACATCTTTTTTGTTTTTCTTGTAGAAATCATTTGAAGAAGTTATGGAGTCCATTGAAAAAGAAAAAACACAGACTAGATGACTTGCAAGAGTTCAGCTTATGTTCCCCAAGAATCATAATAAGAAATTTTGTACATATTATAATGTTAGAGATCTCAAAGGGTTTGTATAATTAAAAAACATAATAGTTCTCCATATTCTTTTTACCTATTTGTGTGTGCTGGTAAAGATGTTGAACTAGTGAATAGATAAAAGCATTTCAATGACAAAAATAAGTTATAATGAAAAAAATAAGTTATAATGATATATCATTTAAAAACCATACACCAAATGTCTTTACATAATATTTATAATAAATATTACTAGTAATATATTTCTATACAATAGAATGACAAAGATGGAGAAGAGTGTGACTGGATGAAGCTATGGTATCACACTCATTATGATGAAAGTAAAGGTTAATGGACAACTACCAAATGCAGAGAAAAATGGGTGAGTATATAGTTCATTTAAAAATATTTCTTAAATGAGGCTATGTATCTAATTAATTCTTAATTTTTTAGGAATTAATGTGTAAGGAATTGACAGATTCAATAGAACAAGGTGATCTGATGACAAAGGATGAAGTGTACGACAAAGTCTTAGGCACTACATCAGATTATGTTGTTGGCATAGGAGTTAGGCCTTGACCACATGGGAAGACTTCGGTTAGAAAGAAACTTCGAGATGAAAGAGAGGAGTTGAAGAAGGTTAATCAAGAGTTACAGTCTAAAGTCGATGAATTGAATAAAAAGTTGAACAAATGCATAATTGACTAATTATCGAAGTCGAACAACAAAGAATTGAATTTGAACAGCAAAAGAAGCTCTTGGAACTTTTATTTTCTACATATAATATTCGTTTAGGCTAGATATATGTACTCATATTGATATTTTATATACTTATTACTATTTACTATACACTTATGACGTACTTTTGATATAATTAGTATTATGATATGTTTGCGAATTGCAATTAAATAATACATTGCCTGCAAGTATGAAATTTTTGTGATACATGAATAATTATTAAAATAAATGATATACTAAAAAATTAAAGAATTATTAAATAAATAAAATTCATAAATAATATTGAATAGTTATTAAAAATAATATTTAAATTATTAAATTAGTAAATTAAAATGATTTTTGAAAAATTAAAAAATTAATAATTAAAAATTAATACAATTATCTGCGATGTTTTTATATAAAATCAGATAAAGCAATATTCCGCGACGTCTTAAAAACTTCGTGGAATGTGACTTTCTGTGATGTTGTCAAAAGCGTTGCAGAATGTGATTTTTCGTGATGTTTTCAAAAACGTAACAGAATGTGACTTTCCATGACGTTTCTAAAAACATCACAGAATATGACTTTCTATGATGTTTCCAAAAATGTCGCGAAATGTGACTTTCTGTGCACCGTGAGGGTGACATGCTAGAGCACTCAATCATTCAAAACTTGATACAATTTTTTTTGAAACCACAAACATAAAGTGTGGAAATCGATAACCAAATTGGGCCCACTTTATTTCATAAATATTTTCAATCGTAGCAATACAATCATCAAAAATTTCAATAGCCATTTGATCCCGTTATAAAATCAAAATACTTGTCAAAATTTCATTACATTACAAAAACCATATACAAACATTTCCAATTTGGAAATTTATTTCAGAACAGAAATATTCGAATACACAAGTTACAATAATTGCTGAGGACTTAATTTGATACAAAAAAAGGAAATACTAATGCAGTTTCCAACTGATCCCGACCTCTATCTTTTACTTGCATGCCGTAGGCATACTCCTGTTTGTCTAACGGGGTACTCTTCAAGCCTAAAAAATAATTGCAAATTTTGGGTAAGTATTGCGAACTCAATGAGTGACCATCATCGATGGCTCACCCAGTCACATAACACGTAGATCACATTCACAAGCAATACAATTCAATCATTCATATTATGCATATGCAGTGTGCATGAGACCCACTTTCCATTTATTACTTTGTTGTGACCAAGTGCCTAAACTGTCCCATATAGGGCTCATTATAACTGTCCCATATAGGACTCATTGATAACTGTCCTATATAGGGCTCATTAAACGTTGAGCCTGAGGCTCTGAATCACTTTTGAGCTCGAGACTCTTCTTCACTCGTTAAGCTTTAAGCTCTGATCGGTGGCCACTCTGGTCACAACTGCCATTATGTTTCATGCATTCATGAAATAAAATGCATCAATCACATATGATCACTTATTTACTTTCACATATCATTGGACCTTAGTCCGGTATTCAACATTTATGTTGAGAAACACTTTGTGATCATGCATTCATGTCATGAAACATTTAGTTCATCACATTCACATACAATTAATAGTTCCATATTGCATTCAAGCATCAAAAACCTTAGACCTTCATTGTTCAAAATCACACAATCAATTCACATCTCATTCATAATCACTCAAGCCATAACATAAACAAAACAAACAATAAGGTATGACCATCTAGGACTACTCACAGTACGCTCTAAAATGCTATTACCGAGATGGTCTATCAAAGTCTGGAAGATGACCTTCCAATTTTCCCTCTAAATTAAATAACATACACATATATCATAATTTGCATAATTATAAGTGTTTAACAATGCACATGCCTGAAATGAAATATGTACAATGCATGTTCATGACAGTCCCAAGTATTTTACCATTAATTTCATCATAAAGTCATTCTCATATCAAAACTCATATAATTATAATTTATACTTAGGTTTATTCCTCACTAAAACCATTAAAATTCACAATTTCTAAATCCTCAATTTGGGTTTTGCTAATCCTTTTATGGAAAATAGATTTTAAATTTCAATAACTACTAATACTTCCTTTGCCCCTTATCAGCTCAACATTCTACACTTTTATCGCATTAGATTTGATAACCTCAATATCCAAATTTGTGATACTCTGCTATTGAATTTTCTATTCAATGCATTATATTGCAACACTAGCTTTATTAGAAAATACTCATTTGCACAATCCTTTCAATCTTTTCAAACTCAATAATTACCTCTCTATATATATATATATATCCAAAATGTTTATGTACAAATAATGTCTCCAAGCTTTCAAAGCAATTACTACTGCAGCAAGTTTCAAATCATGTATCGAAATTTAGCCCATGTGGCTTCAATTGTCCCTATATACGCATAATCACTTTATAATGTTGTAACAGATTCCATCTTAATCTCTAATGGGAAACTCTATTGTATATGCTGCAAAATCTCCAAATCCGAATGGCATAATTAACATTGGGGTTATAGTTCCTCAAAAACTCTTTATACAATTATCACTCATATGGTTTACATATTTTTCCTCTAGTATTCAATATATTCTCTTTACTTTTCGAACACACTCAAAATACCATCTATGATCATAGTCACTAACTGATATAATTTTGCTTAGATCACTTCAACCTTCAATATCCTGTCGGGGGCATTGTTAACTCCAACAGATATAACTAAGACTCTTTATGCCCATGATTTGTTTTCATAATTCTTTCAATAACTAATTCCTCAGTGAAGTAGTATTATCGCATTTTATTCTCAATTGCCTAATTAACTCCCTTTCTCGAATGATTTTCTCAGTTCATTCTATTTCTTGATATTTCACATTGACTTACTCTAATGTCCGCTCATTCATACTAACTTCTCCACACGTTTCAATTTATTTGATATCTTAATTTCCTATATTGGTAACCCCCTTCACCAAATCTGATTTATATCTTTTATACTTAATGTCACTTAAATTCAAGAATCCATCAATTATTTGGATACTTTACATCAACTAAATGCATACACTCTCAGTAGCATTTTCTAACTC
>JAOSBK010004230.1:0-13579 GCA_027568895.1 Erythroxylum shatona
TTTTCACAATAAACACATATGCCGGGAAATGTCGTGAATGCATGTACAATCATGTGCATGTGCAAAAATTACAATTTTTGTATATATGGAGGCCATATTAAGCATGAACTTGCCGAGATACATTTAAACACTCCTAACCCATTCCAAATTATCATTTTACCCTTCTCATCGGTGATGAGATGTTACAATTAAAGTTAAACTTAGATCGCTCTAAAATGTTAAGGTTGAACTTAAATTTTGGTATAAAAGTTATGATTTAAAATACTCTTTTAATCTAATTCTACATTAATCAATTAGTTTTTTATTTGATCTAAACTTCAATTTAAAAGGGTACTCTCCTTCAATTTTGTTTTAAGTTCTTAATTCAATTATATTTGTATTATATATTTATTTTATGATAGTATCAATTTAAAATTTGAATTTAATATAAGAAATTTTTAAAATATCCTTTTTATCTCTTAATATTATAAATAATTTCTTTTGTATTAATAGCTACACTTGTCCCAAGAGATAATAATAAATATGTACTTGCTTTTTTTCGTGACTCTCGCAAGATCTTTATTCTCAGAAGATTCAAACGGGCTTCCGCCGTCTCCATCATTTCCTTCAGGTCTTGTTTTCCCACGACCTGCTTTCTTCACTAGCTTGCGAAACCACAATTCCGCCATTAACATGCTTGGATGTTTTCTCCAAGTGATTGTTCTTCAAACTCCTGTAACTCCTACTTCTTGTTGATGATCAGAAATCTCTCCTGAAAATCCCTTTCCTTCTGTTTCACCTTTGGAATCCATTTCCTCTACTAAACTCATAAATGTCTTCCTCTGTCCCAAGACAACATATACTTCCTTTTTATTCTTTATTACCTTTAAAAGCCTTTTCATATATATTTACTTTTCAATGAATTTATTATTATTTTTCTTTTTAAGTGTCTCACACAACTAACTAATAATTATATTTTTAAAATTTTATATTCTTTATTTATTTACTTGTATTTTAATTAAAATTTTATTTTTGAAAAATAAATTAATATATTTATCCTTTAAAAATACTAAATTTATTTAAACTCACTAATAAATTGTATTTATCAAAATTTAATTTCTTTATTTATCTGCATATAATTTTATTGAATTTTTTAAAATTATCATCATTAAAAACTAATTATTATTTTATTATGAATTTGTTTAATAAATTTAATTATTAATTAGTATATATAAATAATTTTGTTTAAGATAATTTAATAATTTTTTAAAATAATATTTAAACTAAAAAATAGTATATTTAAACAATATTAAAAAATTTAAAATAAAGTTAGAATTCTTTCTATTAATTTTTTTAATCATAGTTCAAATAATATAGAAATATTATTTTTATTATTTTAAATGTTATGTTACATTTAATCTTAATTTAAATTATTAAATTTATTATTAATTTATAGGTATTATTTTTATTTTAATAAAATATTTTACTTTATATTATATTTTTACTTATTTTTATCATTTTTATATCTTTTTTTATTATATATCATGTTAAGACTATTGGGATCTCTTGTAGTTAGTGATAACCGAGTGGAAAGTCCAGAACTAAGTTCGTCAACGTATCTGCCGGTCTCTTTCCCTCACGGTAGGTGTGTAGGATGCGAACACTCCACTGACGACTGAGTAAGTCTCTGATTTGCTTCACAAGGAGTTCAAAATTCACACCTGCAGATTATTGTAACAGCAAGGATTCAACTACTGTCTGATTATCTGACTCTAAGATCACTTGTCTGAAGCCCAAGTTCCAGGCAGTGTACAGACCATAGTAAGTGCCCCAGAGTTCTGCGACAAAGGATATTATCTTCCAATGTTAACAGTGTAACCAGCTATCCATCGTCCCGTATCGTCATATATTAAGCCTCCTGCTGCCGCTAGTTGACTCCTTTCTTTACACGCTCCGTCAGTGTTGATCTTCAGCCAGCCAGATGGGGGCGGAATCCATCGTATGAGTGTCTCTTGTCGTCGTGTTGGAGTTCCATTCTGTCCCAGCACTGCATTGGCGAAGTTAATCTCCTTGGATTTTGCTAACACGCGAACAATATTTGATTCATCTGATAAATACTCTCCTCTGAAGCAGGTTTGGTTTCTGGTATCGCATATGATCCAGCACGTGGCTGCGAAGATTGTCTTCCATGGAATGCCATAAGCTTCCAAGTCGTCCTGCAGGCTTGAAGACACCCACTCAAGAAAGAGCATAGAGAATAAAGTGTTGTGTTTTACATGTGGAATGAGTCTGTTTCAGATTTGACGCGCTTGAGCGCATAAGCGAATTCATATGTTAGGTGCCGACGTACTTTCTCACCATTAGTTAGCAACGCCTCATGCATTAGAAGCCATAGAAACATACGAATTCTTTCAGGTTCATTCCAGCTCCAAATCAAGTTCCATTTGTCCGGGGATTGCTCCCATTCACTTCCGCAAAGTAATTTGTAGGCTGACTTGGTTGTAAACAATCCTGAGTTTGGTAATTTCCAAGCGGGGATGTCCGGGTCTTCATCTACTATCGGTGGAAATACAACATTGATAAATCTAATATCTTCCTCCGGCAGCCTATCATGAAATTTACTCCAATCCCACAGACCTCTAGTGGTAAATTTATCTAGTGTCAGCTCTAATTCCTGCTCTAGAATTGGGCACGTATATAAAATCAACCTAGCAATAGCATACATTTCATACAAACATTTATGTACAAAATAAATTTATATAAAGACCATATATATATGTATATGTGCAGCAACGGAAGCTTAAACCAAGAACAATATACCTCCAACTATTGCCTCCCATCGAAGATCTGAGAAGTTTGGAGTTTTATCCTCTTCCTTAGCCAAGCGATGGTGTCAAATGCGTGGGTAAAGATAGGGACCAAACCAAACCAACCTTGTTTTTAAACAACACTTCCATACCTACTGTCCATCACAGAGAAGGAAGGTCGGGAAAGTGAGCGACACCATGTACATGGGTAGGGTTAAAGCATTTAAATGGATCATACATAATAATTAGGATGATTAGGTGGATCGTAAAAAACTTACATTCTCCCACTTGGTCCATTTAACCCAACACCACATATAACAAGAAATCAAATATATGAATCATGACGATAGGCCCTCTTATAGTGAGTAGTATCTTCCGTGTATTACATATATAAAATTTCTCATTACTAGCCCTTCAACTTAATGAATAAACCATATGTTTATTCTAGGACCAAATTAAACGACATTTCTCAAAACCAATAAAAAATATGTGCACAAATTTATGAGAAAATATCAAACTGAATAAGAGTTCCATTGAATCAACAAATATACAACAAAATCACATTATGGAAGTAAGTTCCATATTGACTACATGATCCTTAAACTGCTTAAGTGGCATGCCTTTAGTTAAAGGATCCGCAATCATCAAATCAATGCTAATGTGCTCTATGACAACTTTCTTTTCCTTTACACGTTCTCTTATGGCTAAATACTTAATGTCGATATGCTTGCTTCGACTTCCACTTTTGTTATTTTTAGCCATAAAGACCGTAGCAGAATTGTCGCAATATAACTTTAACGACTTAGAAATTGAATCAACAACTCTGAGCCTAGATATGAAACTCTTTAACGATACACCATGCAAGGTGGCCTCAAAACATGATACAAACTCAGCCTCCATAGTGGAAGTAGTAATCAGGGTCTACTTGACATTTCTCTAAGATATAGCTCTACCAACTAGCATGAAAATATAACCAGATGTTGATTTCCTTGAATCAACACAGCCAGTAAAGTCTGAATCGGAGTATCCAAATACTTCTAAGTTCTCAGTTCGTCTGTACAAAAGCATATAGTCCTTTGTGCTCTGAAGATATCTTAGAACCTTCTTTGTAGTTTTCCAGTGATCAATACCTGGATTACTCTGATATCTTCATAACATTCCAACAGCATATGCAATATCAGGTCGGGTGCAGACCTGAGCATACATAAGGCTTCCTACAGCTGAAGCATATGGAATGTTATTCATGTGTTCCCACTCAAAGTCATTGATTCAAATTGAATCTATCACCTTTGACTATAGGTGCTACACTTGGTGCACAATCTTTTATCCGAAATCTCTCTAAAATTTTGTTGATATAGGTCTCTTGAGACAAACCCAAAATGCCTCGAGATGTTTCTGTATGGATCTTAATGCCAATAACATAAGATGCCTTACCCATATCTTTCATATCAAAATTTTTTGAGAGAAATTGTTTCTCCTCATATAGCAAACCCTTATCATTAGTCGCAAGCAAAATGTCATCCACGTATAACACAAGAAAACAACTCTTACTGCCACTGACCTTCTAGTATAAACACTGATCCATGATATTCTCTTCAAAACTGAATGAAGTGATAACCTCATCAAATTTTAAATACCACTGTCGGGAGGCTTGTTTTAACCTATATATGGATTTATTAAGCTTACAGACTAAATGCTCACCATCACTAGAGGCGAATCCTTCAGGTTGTTTCATGTAAACATCTTCCTCTAGTTTACCATTGAGGAACGCCATTTTCACATCTATTTGATGTAACTAAATATCAAAATGAGCTACTAATGCCATGATTACATGAAAAGAATCTTTCTTCGATACAGGAGAAAATATCTTTGTGTAGTCGATTCCTTCTCTCTAAGTAAACCCTTTGGCAATAAGTCTTGCTTTATGTCTCTCAATGTTGCCTCGTGAGTCTTTCTTTGTCTTAAACACCCATCTACATCCAATGGTTTTCACATCATTTGGAAACTCAACGAGATCCCATACTTGATTAGATGCCATAGAATTCATCTCATCCTTCATAACATTGTACCATAAGTCCGATTCCGTAGAACTCATAACTTGTGAAAACATTTCAGGATTATTTTCGTCTCCAACATTGTAATCTGACTCTTGTAGATACACTATGTAATCACTAGGTATTGCTGACCTTCTAACCCTAGTGGATCTCCTTAATGTTGTATTATCGTCCTCACGAGGAACTTGTTGCTCAACCTGTTGTTCTACTGGATTAGTGTTAACAGCTTGTGGAATTTCAGTAACTGGTTGTTCCACACCCGTTTGACCTTGAGGGGTGTAAATGATAATCAAACTATCAGTTGAACAAGAGGGTTGAGCTTCATAATGGCCGCTTTCAGAAACTGTGTCTGGAAAATGACCACTTCCACTAATCAAGTCATTCTTAAGAAATTTTGCATTTCTTGATTCCACAATTCTAGTGCTGTGAGATAGACAATAAAATCTATACCTCTTAGACCTTTCAGCATATCCAATGAAATACCCACTAATGGTCCTTGGGTCTAGCTTCTTCTCCTGTGGTTGTAAATTCTCAATTCAGACGGGTATCCCCAGATGCGTATATGCCTCAGACTCGGTTTCCAACCCTTAAATAACTCAAAAGGTGTCTTCGAGAGAACCTTCGTTGGAACCCGATTTAGTAGATACACAGCCGTCTTTAGAGCTTCTGTCCATAAGAATTGAGGAAGTTTTGTGTTACTCCTCATACTTCTCACCATGTCCATTAAGGTTCGGTTTCTTATTTCTGCCACACCATTTTGATCTGGAAAACCAAGCATGGTGTACTGGGTAACAATTCCATATTCCTGAAGAAACTTCACAAAAGGACCACGTGCTTGTCCATTTTCAATGTATCTACCATAGTACTCTCCACCTTTATCTGACCTTACGATTTTAATCAGCTTTCCACATTGATTCTTCACTTTAGCCTTAAACATTTTAAAGGCATCTAAAGCTTCGTCTTTAGAATGAAGTAAGTAGAGATACATATAATCTCGAATAGTCGTCTATGAAGGTGATAAAATATTTCAGACTATTTGCATCCATATCTGGACAACAAATATCTGTATGTATGATTTCTAATAGGTTTGTACTCCTCTTGGCACCCCTTTTAGACTTATTAGTTTGTTTACCCTAATACAATCCACGCAAGTCTCAAAATTAGCAAAATCCAAAGTACTAAGTACTCTTTCATTTACTAATTGCTTAATTCTCTCAATGGAGATGTGTCCTAATCTACGATACTACAACATAGAGGATTCTTCATTCACAACACATCGTTTCAATCTAGCAGTGACGTGCATCGAATTATAGGCATCATTATTTTGTAACTGAAGGGAATAGAGACCGTCAGATAATGTATCACAACCAATAACTTTCGATTCATTATACAAACTGAAAATAGAATATGAAAAGTTAAAGGAAAAACCAAATGGTACAAGTCTAGATACAGAAATCAAAATTCTAGAGAAATTTGGAACATAAATGGTCTTTTCCAAACACAAAACAAAACCACTGCTTAAAACCAAACTGCAAGTCTCGATGGCTTCTACATGTGAACTCATCTTGCTTCCTTAATAGATGACTTGTTCACTTCCCACCAACTTCCTTAGGTTTTGCATACCCTGTAAAGTATTCAAAACATAGATTGTAGCACCAGAATCAATCCACCATGTGGTATGATTAACATTAACCATATTAGACTTATAACAAACAAATGAAATATGAGTACCTTTCTTCTCGAGCCAGTCCTTAAATTTAGCGCAGTCTTTCTTCATGTGTCCCCTCTTCTTATAGAAGAAACACTTTGATGGCTTCTTTATATCGGCTTGAGGAGCAACTTTTCCCTTTCCCTTACTCTTAGCATCGTCCTACCTCTTCTTTCCAGAAATGGTCAAATTGACCCTTTCACCATCTTCCATCAACAACCGCTCCTCCTCTTGCACACACATGGTCAACAGTTTGTTGATTGACCACTTATCCTTATATATGTTATAGGAGATCTTAAAAGGACCAAATTGTTGAGGTAAAGTGCACAGATGTAATGCACTATGAAAGATTCCGATATTGTACATTCCAATGCTTTCAATTGAGCCGTTATGTCCCTTATATGCATTATATGATCATGTACCCCTTTTATTCCAGTGAGCCTTAAGGATGACAACTGCATAATTAAAGTGCTGGCAAAGACCTTGTCGGATGTAGCAAATTGCTCATCAATGGCCTTGAATAGATCTTTCATGTCACTATGCTAGTCAACTGAACTACGAATGCTAGCAGATATTTTGGTCTTTATGAACGTTACGGAGAGACGATTAGATCTCTCCCACTTTTCATAAAGAGCAATAGCTTCTGAAGTGCTGGTCTCAGTCGTATTTGGCGGTTTGGTCTTCCTAATAGCATAGTTTATATCCATCCATCCTAAATGAAGCAGAATTCTCTCATTCCAAACCTTATAGTTGTCACCTCTCAATTCGGGAATATCACATTGAATATTATATGGTTGAGTAATTGCAAATTGAGAAATAAAAATATATGCTTGTTATATATATTTCGAGAACCGTAATAATTCATGATTTACCAATATAAATCATGCATTTAATAGATGACTCTAGTGACATAAGACTTGCCTATGGGCTAAAGCATTACTCAATTAGCTTCATCCGAAACGTTATGATAAAACTATAGAATTATGTTCCTTTTCTTAATTCCTGTGGGTAAATTAAGAAATATAATCCGATATTTTATCCTAATTAATCATACAAATATAATAAAAATCCTGTGGGTAGATTTTATTATATCACATACGATTAATTACAATTTATGTACTAATGTGATCTTAAGCTAAATATATAATTATAATTAATTTGAGATGCTGTGGCTACTCCTAATTAATTAAACTCATATGATCACTAACATTATTTTAATCTTTAAAGCCTAAATATTTGCATCAAGTCATAATTAATGCAAATAAATTAAATAATAATGCACAAAATATTTAATCTAATTTTGCATATATAATAATCATGAATTTATACACACAAAATTTTCAATTAATCATATGTAATTTGTGAAAATTAAACAATTATTATATGCATATCATAAACTTAAAGAAGACATACAAAATTCAAAACTAATATTTTCATAAAATATTAATACCCAAATTTGATTTTATAATTAAAATCATAACAACGTAGGTTAGGTCTGAATTAACCTAATTTATTACTAATATTAAAACAAAATTAATATTAATAATTTATTTTTATTTAAAAAAAGAAATTCATCGTCTTCAACCTCCAATCGGGTCAGGCGTGACCCGGTCCAGAAAATGTCAAAAGACGCGAGATTGCCGGTGATGGGATGAGGAAGGCCAGGCGTCGCGCACCAGACGTAGCAGAACCAACCATGCAATGTTCACTAAATGGCAACTTCGACACCTTCACGTACGGCCATCATCGTCCCTTCCTCCCTACACAGTTTTTGTCACCGTTGAGCGCCCTAGGAAGCATGAAAAAAACTTTAGCGTCTCCAGCCATACATTGAAAAATCAACAAACTCAACACAGCACGCTCGACAAAAACGCAACCCAAAAACAGAGGAAAATAAAGAAAAATGTTTCACTGTTTTTCATCAATTTATACAGCAAGACAGAGGCAGTAAAGGCTCTGATACCAAATGAAATATTAAACCAAGCAACCGCATGCATCTTATACAAAGCATTACGTAAAGATATATGCAAATAAATTAAACGGAAGCATAACTGAAACCATAAATACCTCCAGCCATTGCCGACGATGATCCTCGTGAGCTTTGAGTTTTTCTATCCTCTTCCTTAAGTAAGATAGATGGTGTACTAAAGCTTGGTGAGAATAGGACCCAAAGCTAATGGTTTAAAAACCGCTAAAACCTACTCAAAGCTTTGGCCATCATAAAGACAACGAGTTAGGTAGATGGGCAACACAATATAGTGGGTAGGGCTTTAAGCTTTTTAAATGGACCATACTAATAATAGGAGATAAAACTTACACTAAACACTATAATTAAATCAAATAAGCCTAAATAAAAATAAAATTGCACCAAATATTATGTAATTAAACATAAAAAAAAGCCCAATAAAAATGTAAAACATGCAAAACATAAACAATTGCATATTTGAATTCATTAAAAAATAATCAATAGCCCTAACGGATTCAAATTCATAAGAACATATCCAATAATAGCTAAAAAATCTTTAGAAATTTTTATTCAATATGCAAAGTAGCCCCAGAATATCAATTAAATCCCGTAAACCGTTCTAATTATATGGGTAATCCCAAATAACTCGATAACACTTTAGATATTTAGTCCTAAAACTAACTTCATCTATTCAAAAACTCAAGAAAAATTAAAATAAAGCATAAAACATACCTTTGATTGAATTTCAAGAGGAATAGGTTAAAGGATGGTTTTCTCATAAGGATGGAGTGGATGAGTATTGTCTACAAGAGAAAAATGAGATAAAGTGAAAAAAGGGATGCTGGACAATGTGGTATGATTTAAAGAAGGTTTTTTTACAACAAGGCTATGTAGTTGTCCCGTGCTGAACAAATTAGGGTTAATTTTTAAAGAACATTGGCATGTTGGGCTGTAATATAGGCATGTAGGGCTTTAACATTGGCATGTTTCTCAAGCATGATAGAGTTTAACATGGACTAGTACAAGAACGTGTATCTAGGCCATATTAAATTAAAAAAAGGATGATAAAATGTATAGGATGTTGACATCTAAAATATATATGGCCACTAACACATATGTGTTAGTGGGTAAATGATTTTTTATAACTTTTGGAAAAAAGAAGAGAGAAAGAAACAAAATTCAAAATGATGGTCCACAGAGGCATGTTGATGGCTATGCATCTTATGGTTTCTTAAACAACTGACCTAGTTTTATTATCATACGCATGTTGATAGGTGTATAGATGACTTATAGTGATTTTCTAATAACAAATTCACTAATACTGGCGTGTTGATGAGCATGTAGTAACTTTTTGGAACTTCTCTAAGTGGAACATAGTTGTTTTTCTAATCAACATCAGCTTGTAGCTCAACATGACCATCAATGCAGGTATGTTGATGGGCGTGTAACTTTTTTAATATTTTTAACTTAACCAGATTATCCACTTGTTTTCACTTGTAAATCAACACATATACCCAAAGAATAAAAGATAAAAATGACACCCATATAAGCATAAACCAAGAAAAAATATATACTAAACCATAAAGTTAAGATAGATATAAGTTAAAATATGGAAAAGAAAACCTAAAAACCTAGAATAAAAATAATTAAACAAAATTAAAAAGTTAAGAACTTAGGCTACCTCTCAAGAAGTGCTTGTTTAATATTACTAGCTTGATGTTCCCACTTTAGCTTACTTCATCATGATTTCATAGATTAAACTCCTCTCTTTAAACTTCACATAACTCCAATGAGTCGTCACTCATAATTTCTTGAATAGCATTTGCTTATACAAAATCAACCACTTCTAGAAATTGGCAAGTGTCATCATATTCAAAAGAATATATAAAAGATTTATACATTTTGAAAGTAACCTCTTCATCCCTCAACATCAGTTTACCATCACTTACATCAATTACTGCCTTAATTATGGCTAAAAAATAGATAGCCTAATATAAGATGTTCTTTAATGTCCTTGTGTGTGTATATATATAATATGATAAAAAATCACATGCAAATATGAATTTATCAACTTTAACAAACATATACCATATGCCCTATTGATTGACTGTATACTCATCCTTATTGATTTTAGTTTTCATAACCCTTAATAAATTATATGGTATAAAGTTAATGATATCCCCCAAGTTGGGTAATACTTTTTAAATTGATAAACTACCAATTAAGCAAGGGACTATGAAATGCATAGATTCTTAAACTTCTTAAGTAGTTGTTCTAAAGGATGATTGAACACTCCTCATTAAATGTCAATATGGATAGTTCCTTTAACTTCCTTTTGTTCAATAACATCTCTTTCAAAATTTTGGCATGCTTTGGCATCAATGAAAGAGCCTCAAAAAAAGGTATGTTAATATGGAGTAATTTAAAAAGTTCAAAGAATTTACCAAACTATTCGTCCATATGAAGTTCAAAGAATTTACCAAACTATTTGTCCATACAATCTCTCTTCAGTTTAGTTAGCTATAGGATGGTAGATTTAAACTCTTTCACTAGCTTAGGTTGCTTACCTTCTTTATCTTCTTCCTTATCCTTTTCCTTTGTCTCATTCTTCTTCTCCTCATCTTGTTTTTTTTTTTCTAGGCTCAATTACTCACCATTTCTAAGAGTGACTACCTTTACGTGCTCTTTTAAGTTTGCCTCAGTATTGTTAGGCAAGCCTCCTTATGATATCTTATGCTTGAGTAAATTTATGTTATGCTTAAGTTAATCTATTGTGTGCATATTTCTTTTATACTTGATATTGAATATCTCTTTTTTTCTTCTTAAAATTGAATTATGTTTTACGCATGAATTAAAGGAGAACTAGTCACTATCTTGATTATGTGCTTAATTTTATTATTACTCTTTAATGTCACTAATAATGTGTCATCATAAAAAAGGAGATTGTTGAATCAATAGAGGTTCCAATCATTGTGTAATGATAAAAAAAATAATTACTACTAATGAGTTTATTATTTTTGATGAAAAGTAAAATAAGAATAAGATATAGTCACAACCCAAGAAGATAGTTCAAGAAGAAAATTAACTTTTTTTAAGTTTTCAACCTTCGAAGTAAAGATCAAGTTAAGAAAAAAAGATTAAGGTGCATCAAGGTCATTCTATATCTTATAATGTTAACTATATTCTGATTTAGTGTTGGAACCCCTCCCGGGTGAGACACGTGTCCGACGTCCTACGTGACATCTGGACGCGCATCTTACGAGGGAGGAATTCCTCACCACAAAGGAAAACTCAAAACAGACTTATTTTAATGTCATCCGAATAAATCTTGATAAATTCACCCTAATTTTCCTCCAATAAAATTGATCTGCTTAGAGCCCATAATTAAATCTGATTCCTAAGCTAAAATGAAATTCCATGTCTCTAAGTTAAATAAAATTAGAAATCTCCTCAATCGGATCTCTATAGATCGAGAAATCGCCCAAATACGGAATTACATTCAAAATCTCCACATAATTGCCTTTCTTTGATTTAATCCCAAAATTTTTATTAAAGCCTAAAAGCTCTAAATTCTACCAAAAAGGGGTAGAAAATTTTTTTAGAAAACCAACGCTTCAAAAACCGAGTAAATCAGAGGTCAAACGAAAAAGTTATAAGCAAAATAGTGGGATTGGAGGTTTAATTAGAAAATAAGAAAATCAGAAAAGAAAATCAGTAAATTCGTGAAAAGGTGTCGCTCCACGCGGGCCCTCTCGCGATCGCTAGCGGCTCGAGGGTGCGAGCCCCTCGCGCTCTCCCCCACGTGCTCGCCCTCGCGAGGGCGCTCGCAGGGCGAGTCGCTCGCCTGCGGGCCAAATTCAATAATTTTTTTTCATAAATACATACATAAAATCAGATTTTTCCAAAATTCATAACTTTTGCTCCCGAATTCCAAAATTGACAAATTTGGTATCAAAAGAAAGTTCAAAAGAAGCTCTACAACTTCCATGAAGGATTTAAAAACTAATTGGGCCATTAAGGTGGTCAAAAGTTGCTTCAAAGTCACTGCCCAAAATCAAATTATCCTACACAATGCCCAAAGTTTGGAAAATCATACCTTTTAACACAATAGCCTAAAAATACCACATTTTACCTCAATGGAAAGATAAAAAGATGATTTACAACTTTCATGAAGGATACAAAAGTCAAATCAGTCATTAGAAGGGGTAAAAACAATCTCAAAATTACTGCCTATATAATGACCAATGGAACAGTAAAAATTACCAAATGAACAGTAACTGAATTCTTTCCAACCTCATAACTTTTTATTCCTATCTCCAATAATTGCAAATTATACATCAATGGAAAGGGAAAAAGATAATCTACATCTTCTATGAAGGATGAAAAAATCAATGAAGGCTCTAAAGAGGTGAAAAACCCTTCCAAAGGTACTGTTCACACAATACCCTTATCAACAGTAACTGCAACATTTCAAACCTTATAACTTCTTCATCCTAAGTCCAAATGTGACAAATTATATATCATGGGAAAGCTCTAAACATGTACTACAATCTTCAAGAAGACTCCCAATCCAATTCAAGCTCTAAGAGGGTCAAAAATACAAACAAAGTTTCTGCCGATTTTAAGAAAAATTGGACAGCACCTCCCTTAAAATTGCTCTAGCCAAAAATTCAATCTTCAATCCAAACTTAAGCACTTGCACAAAACTCAATCTCCACAAAACACAAACCAATCCATATATACACTCTCAAATGGCAGCAACCACACTCCTATACATCTACTCAATTTCAAACTATAAGGCAACCTCAACTTACTTTTTCTTTTTGTCAATTTCAACCATACAACAATAAATTTTTATGAAACATATGCAAATTACACAACTTACACTTGCATTTACATGAAAGTTAAAAGTTATTACAAAGCTTTAGAGGGAATTTTAGCCCGAATACATCAAAAGTATGAAAGGACAATATACAAAGAACATCAACTGTCCAAAATGCTATCTAAAGCTTTGTTTTCTCAAATATGACTTCAAAAGCAAAATGCATCGGAGTAATGCCTCAAT
>JAOSBK010004263.1:0-13574 GCA_027568895.1 Erythroxylum shatona
ATTATCTTCAAACATATATGATTACAAACATATATGTTAGATGTTAAGTTTACAATTGTTTTAGATCTCAACCCATAAATCTTAACCCATAACTTGTGATCCATAGTAACTGTGAGGCTTATCGGTGAAAAATACGAGGAGTCTAGGGATCACAACAAGAACTTGTTATCTTCATTCATATGTCTTATCTTAGATGTTTTGAAATTTATTGCTAGCATGAATGATACTAACTATGAATTCATTGTTTTAAATTAACAATTGTCTAGAAATGAGTTTTCAGGATAGATCTTAGATGTATAGACGAAAAACTGCTGATGGTTTCATTAATCCTGAATTTGTTGTGGGAGTGGAAGCTTTTATTCATTATGCATGTTCTCAACCTGCATATATGGATGGGCCAAAGATCAAATGTCCATGTAAAAAGTGCAAACACAAATGTTTCCTTACTATTGATGAAGTTAATGGACATTTGCTGAGAAAAGGGATTGTCCCTAATTATTTTAAGTGGATACGACATGGGGAACCCGACATTTCTAGCACCTCTAGGGGTAATCAAGCAGAATCGTCTGTCAACCTAAATGAGTATGAAGGGGGGATTGGATTTACAACAAATTATGTGGAAGAAACTGAAAATCCATACATGCGAATGGTTTATGATGGGTTCGGTTATACCTTTGAGGAAAATAGGGAAAATCCTGAGGAAGAACCTAACCTACAAGCAAAATAGTTTTTTGACTTACTATAGTCAACTAACAGAGAATTGTGGCCAAATTGTGAGACAATGACCTAATTATCTTCAATTGCTTGAATACTGAACATAAAGTCTTAAGGGCATATTTCAGATCATAATTTTGATAAAATTCTAGAATGGTACTATGAATTATTGCCTGTTGATCATACAATGGTTGATAGTTTTTACAATATGAAGAAACTTATTAGGGGTCTTGGTTTGCTAGTTGAAAAGATTGATTGTTGCAAATTGGGATGTATGTTGTATTAGAGAGATGATGTGGACTTAGAAGAGTGCAAATTTTATGGCCAATCTAGGTTTAAGCCTAGAAAGCGTTCAATGAAATAGAAATTAGTACCAGAGAAGCAGATGTATTATTTTCCGCCAACTCTGAGACTTCAAAGACTTTATGTTTTTGATGTTACTGCATCTCATATGAGATGGCATGCTGAACACGAATAGGAAGATGGAGTAATCAGTCATCCATCAGATGCACTGGCATGGAAGCATTTCAATGACACCCATCTTGATTTTGCAGTTGAATGTTGAAATGCTAGGTTGCGATTGTCGACAGATGGATTCCAATCTTTTGGTCAATCTGGGAAGCAATATTCATCATGGCCAATCATAGTGAATCCTTATAATTTGCCTCCTTGGATGTGTATGAAAGAGGCATATATGTTCTTGACAGTGATTGTGCTAGGGCCTACAAATTCGAAGCATAAAATTGATGTGTTCTTACAATCATTGATATATGAATTGCGGCAATATGTGGGAATATGGTGTTGAAACATATGATGTCTCTCTCAAACAGAATTTTGTGTTGAGGGCGGCTTTAATGTGGACCAATAGTGATTTTCCAGCATTTGCCATCTTATCTGGACAGTTGGAAAATTGGCTTATCCTTATTGTGGCAATGATTCTAATACGTTTTATCTTCCAAACGGGGGCAAAATATGTTAGTTTGACAATCGCAAGAAATTTTTTCCTTCAGATCATCCATTTAGGCGCAATAAACAAAAGTTCATTAAAAATAAGATGATCAAAACACCTCCTCCTCCTATAAAAGTTGGTGAAGGGATTTTACAAGAGATTGACGAATTAGGCTTGCTGAAAGTAACAGAATTTCAAGTCGATGAAGTAAATACAAGCATTAGTCAAAACTTTGGTTGGAGAAAACAAAGCATATTTTGGGATTTGACATATTGGAAAACAAATTCGATATGTCATAATCTAGATGTTATACATATCAAAATTTTTTTTTTGACAACTTGTTCAATGCCATTGTGAACATTGAAGGAAGGACAAAAGACAATGTAAAATCACGAGCTGATTTGCAACTTTTTTGTAGAAGGAATGAATTACATAAAGATCTTCACATTGGAAAATATTCGAAATCATGTTACACTTTGGACAAAAAAATAAAGGAGCTTTTGTGTGAATGGTTGAAAAGTCTGAAGTTTTTTTATGGTTTTGTTTCAAACTTGACTAGGTGTGTGGACTTAAGGAAGTATAAACTATTTGGAATGAAAAGTCATGACTGTCATGTGTTTATGCAAAGGTTAATTCCAATTGCATTTCGGGAGTTGCTACCAAATAAGGTTTTGGAAGTAATAATAGAATTAAGTATGTTTTTCAAAAGTTTAACATCATCTGAATTCAAGTTGGCGGACATGGAAAACCTCGAAAAGGAAATTCCAATAATTCTATGCTAGTTAGACGGGATTTTTCCTCCAAGCTTCTTTGATTGTATGAAGCATCTACTTGTGCATTTAACATATGAGGCAAAACTAGCCAGACCAGTTCAATATCGATGGATCTATCCATTTGAAAGGTTCGGTTTGAAACATTATTGCCATAACCATATTATTATGTTTTTAATTCAAAATTGTAATAACCATTTTGTCCAATATAGGTATTTGCATCACTTTAAAAAAATATGAAAAACAAGGCCAGAGTTGAAGGATCGATATGTAATGCTTATTTAGTAGAGAAAGCTAGTACATTTTGTTGGCATTATTTTGAGCCGCATATTCACACAAGAGAAAGAAAAGTTCCTCGTAATGACGATGGGCGAGGAACGAGTGATGTTGATGATAACTTGACCATTTTCATATATCTTGGATGAACATATGGACGTCCAATAAGAAGAATGTTAACAGAGGAAGAAATTGAGGCTGCATATGGTTACATTTTATTGAACTGTCAGTAGGTTCTACCTTTCCTGCAATAAGTTGAACATTGTTATTACGTCCTTTAAATTTCTATGCTGTTCATTACTGAAAAACATAATAACGTATTTAGATTATACGAGGCATTGTTGTGCAATATAATGCCAGACAGCACACAGGATGATATAAATAAAGAAGTTGGAAAACACTTTCCTCGATGGTTCCAGAGATATGTAAGTTCTTACTTACAACTATTCTAATAGTTTAATACCATATTTAAGTATTCTCATAACATTATACATTAATGGTATGATAATTTCTTTTATGTAGGTTGTAGAAAATCCAATAGAGAACAAGTTCATTAGTGATCTTTCAAAGGGACCTCTGCGAACTATTAAATCATATCTGGTGTATTTCGTGAATGGATATAAATACCATATAGAATATCATGGGTATAGCATGACAACAATAAATAGTGGAGTTGCCATATAGGAAGAATTGATGGATTACTATGGTAAAATAATTGAAATACTTGAAGTTGAGTACCCTGATTTACCAATTAAGTGATGTATTATATTTAAATGTGAGTGGTGTGACTGGACTCCAAATGTTGGAACAAAAGTGCATAGCTGATATAATCTAGTTGAAGTCAACATAAGGAGAAGATTGAGATAGTTTGACCCTTTCGTGTTGGCAATGCAAGCGAAACAGGTGTGTTATGTCCCTTTTCCAAGCTTATGACGAGATAAGATAGATTGGTTGGCGGTTTGCACAGTTAAACCTAGAGGTGTTTTTCAATCACATAGAAATGGAGAGTAGAGAGTTGACACTGAAGCGTTTCAGGAAGATGTCACTTTTATAAATGCATCTGTGACATATGACAATAATGAACCTTTAAACGATCCATCGAACGAATTTGTTGAAATTTCATCTAGAAAGGATGATGAGGGTTAGAGATCTAAAGAAGAGCCTGAGTTTGATTCTTATTCTTCCGAAGAAGAAGATGATTGTACTTTATAATTAAGTTATGATAGTGATTAAAATGTGTTTGTAATTAAATTTTTTAATCAACGTGATAAATTATTTCCTTTTCAGTATATTATGTAAAGAATTTCGTTGCAAATTTTATTTAAGGAATGTCGATATGGAGATTGGTTCCAGATGGTAGTAATTCATTCCATTGGGAGGAATGTGGCAAAATTGTTCCAACCGAAGGAATAGAGTATGCAGGAAAAATCGCCACTTCATATACTAAGAATCGTTTGCCTTCTATGGCCGATCTTCTACTTCAAGGTGTTTAGTATGATCTGGATAACGTCTCTTTCCTTATTATGTGCATCTCATTTCCTTTGATGAAATTATTATATATATTCACATTTGATGGTCTATACTACATGTTTCAAGCTTCCTTAAATCTCTAAGATGACATGCATGCTGATAGAGGCGAGAGCGATGTCACAACAATATGTAAAGGATTAGGGAGATCAATTTTTTTAGAAAATTTGTCAAATCCACAAACCTCTTCTGGACATTCACGTATGCATTAATATGCATTATTAGTTCGTTTAACATTTTTCTAATATGACATTATAAAAGTTATATACCAATTGTGTTTTAGGTAAATCAGTTCCCGCTAGTAGTTTATCTGGAGAGTTAATCTTTCTGCGACGCATTCACCGTATCCTCTACAAGGCTAACTATAGCAGAAACATTGTTGTAAGAAGGTGTTCAAAAGCGTACACCTGAGGGAAGAAGTATCACTATTTCAATTAGTGCATTTGAACATGCCAGAGCACTTCTCGAGAATCCAGACATCGAGGACTCATTTACCTTTACCAAATCCCATTTCACATGGAATCTAACATCATTTTGATTTATCATTGCAATATACTAGATAAGCAACTGAATGTTGATATATTGTTATATCTGTAAGAATTTGTCCTATGCCCTATTGAATGAGGGTTGTTATTGTTTTTGTTCTACGATTGTTAACTGTCATTTTCATCATTTGTACTTGAATATGGTATTAAACAAATCGCCTTATTTCCTTTTCCATATATTGTATTTAATATTAAATTCAAATTATTATATAAGTAGAAAATTCGATAAACAATGATTTTCAGGTAAAAGTATGGGATTAAAGAGATAGTGTGAAGTTATACGGCCCAGGTTTAGAGGCATGATTGGCAACACTTATTATGTAGGTGGATTGTCAAATTCTGCAGCTTCCACTAACTCACCTCCTCCCCCTTCCGGACCTATAGCTGCAGATGAGGCATCATCTACTGCAGGATATGCTACACCATCCGTATCCCCATCCCTAACTTATATATCATCCAGTATTGCTTTATTGAATGGCGGAGACGTCCGCAGGCCTGGAGCTGAGGGACCAGACGGAAGAAAGTACATAGAAATTGATGGCACTTTATAAGTGAAATCACATTAATGACTATTTGTTTTTAATTAAGTTATAGGTTTATCATTTTTTCATTTTATCAAATTACTTCTTATATTAGGTTGCTTCTATCTGGATCGTGTTCTAGAAATATGACTTCTAAATTTAAAGAACGGATTGATCCTGAGGGTTATGTGTGGAAGAATATCTCTCAGGCAATAAAGGAGTTTTACTTTCTAGAGTTTGAGATACAATAAACATTTACTTTTTTTTTATGTTGCTTTATTTACACTAATTACATGAATATTATTACATGATAATACTTTAAATTTTTTCTTCTTATTTCAGAAAGAATTTTTTTGGGATTCTAGTATCGACGCCAGCATATATAGACTATGGGAAAGGCGAGCTCGTACACATTATCACGACTTTATTGGTGCGATACGCAAGGCTGGTGTATAACTGTGTTATATTTTGGAGCAAATATGGAGTCGATGGTAGGAGTATTAGAGAATCCCTGCGGTAATGACAATCTCAAGGCGTAACTCCACTAAAAGACGTGGAGGCCCGGGGGGAGGGAATCTTCCCGTATATATTGGGGGATCAATAACCCACCACGAGTATGCACAGAGACTTCTAAGTATCTAAACTTCACACTTATTTGGTACATGTTTTACTTTACTGTATTATAGATAATGGTAATGGTATAAATGCTTGGTGCCATTTATAGTTGTGTTGAGTTTTTTAATTTGTTCAACAGGGGGACATATCATAAAATTAAGGGAAACTCTGCCAAAATTTTTATTAAATGTAGTTCACATATAAACATTTAGGTTAAATATGCAAGAAAGGTCTTTGGGTCTTCTTCCTACACTGACTCAGCTGTTTTTGCATACCCACACCAAAAAGCATGACGGTGTGACATTCGTCAACAACCGATGTGGAGAACTGAATGTATGTAAACTTAATGCCTTATTATTATTTCTTTTATAATCATTTAGTTTTATGATTATGAATAATCCCTTACTAATGTAAACATTGGTTTCTAATAGGACCAAATACAACAAACCATTCAGTGGCAATCTCAGGAGGAGCAACATGTTGATGAGACTCAGATGTATTTTGATGTTGTCAGTGGTAGGGACCGTCGTGGATGGATATTCAGGCTAGGTTCATTTGTGAATACTTGTTATTCACAATCCTCCATGTCTAGTACAACAACATCTACCAGACAAGCACAATCGTCGGAAGTCACTGAGCTTCAGGCCACAGTGGATACATTGATGGAGAGGATGACTCACATGCAAGAGAAGATGGACCAGATGGCTCACTTGCAAGAGTAAATGGAGCAGATGGTTCAATTGAGATAGGAGCTGCAGTAGCTGAAGGGGAGGGGTAGCACCTCCGAGCATCCTTCATCACTAGGACATTAGGATTGTTGTAGTTATTTGCTTTCAAAAACAAAGATACGTACACTTTAATGTTTTTATTATCAGTTAACAAATTTTGAACTTTATATCACCATTCAACTTCTATTTGAACAAATTAAATATATAAACAAAGAAATTTAATATGCACAGATAGTTCACAATTGTTGAAATTATGCATTTTTTATAAGATCAACAAATAAAATTTAATGTTGGGATTTTTTAAAAAAAATTCTAACTTCCAATTATCGACGGATTAGAGAAAACCATCGAAAAGCATGTTTAAATATTACCGACAGAATAATAATACCGTCAGAAAAGTATTTACATATTACTGACAGATCATTGTATACCGTCGATAAATTGTTCATTTTATTTACCGACCGTTTCTATTAATCTGTCAATATATTTACGCCGATATATTGATGTTTTCCTTAATTCTGTCGGTATATTTTATCGATAGAAAGGCATATGATATTCCGTCGTTATAATTACCTACGCCCGTATTAACGATGTTTTTGTCTGTCATTTAATTCCATCGATAAATATTAATACCGAAAGAATAATTATATTTAGCGATGGTTATGTCTGTCGATAAGTCTTTGATTTCTTGTAGTGATTTTGGCGTAAGGACAATTACAAATTACAAGGTAGTTGAATTCCTTAATTAATTCCTAGTTAATTACCTATTGGACCCCACAGTTATTTAGAGTAAATAAAATAAACCTCATGCAATTATCTTTTTGTTATACTTAATGTTCTGTAAACACCAACAACAACATCATACATATTATTCTGGGATTTACAATTTGCAAATTCAAGTGTTACAAATCTAAACTTTTCAAATTTCTAGCTTAAGCTATTACGATTCAGGTTTCTAGTTTTTCAATTCCAATTTCGATCAATAACAATAAAAAAATTTAATCAAATATATAATTAAAATTTAGGATTGAGAGACTGACGATGTGAGAGTGAGAGTGAGTGCGCATGAGAGGAGACGAAATTAGGAATTTACGGTGTGAGAGTGACAACGAACATATGTTGAAGCTTTCTTCGAAATCCAAACGACGTCATTTCACTAATTAGACAATCATCTCTTAATCACGCTGACGTAGTTGATTAGTAGGTCCATTGACACGTGGCGGTGCCACATTAGCATAGATAACAGTGAGGATAATGTCGGGTTAGAATTGAAAAAATGAAAAGTCTGTGCATTTAATTGCTTCTTTTTAAAGTTCGGGCTATAATTGCAAAATTGATAAAAGTTTAGGCTTTTTTGGTAATTAACCATAAATTATTTGTTAGTGCATAACGATAATTTAAGTAATACATACGGTAATAATTATAAATTATTAAAATAACAATAATATAGTTAAATTTTTTAGATGATAAATATACAATGTTTACTTATGACTTATTCCAAGTTTTAAAACAACATTTTAGTTAAATGTTGTTGCAATTTGGCTAATCCTAGTTTTATTTTTAGCCTTGTGTTCTAATCTCTTTGGCCTTGAATGGACAAAAACTAATGCTACTGAAGTTCATTTTGACCACTTAGGTTATGTTTGGTTGGATGTAAGGTTTTTAATGGAATGAAATAGAATGAAATAAAATGGAATGATTTATAATGAAATGGAATGTAAATGGATGTAATATTAGAAAATTGTTATTTGGGAGGGATAGAAGAGTTCATAATGTAATATAGTGAAATGTTGTTTGGAAGAAGGGTTTATAATGTAATATAGTGAAAGGTTGTTTATCATTTTACATTCAATCTTAAACCCCCCAAATCGGAGATTTCTTATTTTTATTGTTTAGGATGAAATGAGATATAATATGAAATTCTTATCTTCTACTTTGAATTTTAAAGAGAGGGTGCTAAAACATATTTATTCTAACTTAGAAGGAGAAATTCACTGGAGTACCAATGTATACCATATACTTAAATTTATGTATAGTAATATTCATCTCTTACAAAAACAAGCCATTTATGGATATTATCAGGGGGCTCATGCAAATCTATTATAGCCCCTTTTTCACTCCACAAGGATCAAGATAGAATACGACCCTAATCGAAATGCATACATTTGCATCATACACTATGAGGATGGTGAGAAGAGATATATTTTACATCCCAGAGGGGCTATATGATAGAATAATATTACATTTTATTCCATTTCATTAATAAACCCCTAGCATAGCCTTAAGGACATTGTCCAAATTCATCATACTTTCCATAATACTCACCACCTCTATAAGATCGTATAATTATCACTTCTCTATCTAATTGCCTCTCAACCTCCTTTACAACCACCTCAAGGGTATTTATAGCTTGAGAACTTTCATGCAACAAATAGATATATCTATACCATGAAAAATCATCTATAAAGATGATGATGTATTCTTTCCATCAAAGGACGAAGTGTCAAAACGTCCACAAATGTTGATGTATATTATTTCAAGAAGCTGATTTCTTCTCGTGGCTCCTTTCTTGCTATGTTTGGTTTGCTTGCCCTTGATACATTCCACACATAAGCCAAGATGAGTAAAATCTAGATTTGGTAGAATCTCATTCTTTACTAATGTTTCTAACCTTTCTTTGGATATATGACTCAAATGTTTATGCCACAAGTAAGTATAATGTTCATTCGCCAAATTATACTTCATTCCAACATTATGATTAACAATAAATAGGGATTTAGAAAAGATATACTCAAGTTTCAATTTATATAAACGATCCATAACCATTCCATAAATAATAAAGGAATTATTCTTATGCAAATTGAAACAACCATGTCCTCCCACCTTTAAAGGTATATCCACTAGTATCAAGTCTACAAACATAAATTAAATTTCTAAAAATTAAAGGTACATAGAGAGTGTTCATTAGATCCAAGTGATGCCTAATATCTAACGTCAGTCTATAAGTCCCTACACCTTCAATTGGGGCTTTCATTCAGTTTCCATAAATAAAAAGTTGCCAGTTGGGCTTATGGTTTGGATTGTAAGGAATCCATGTATAATATTGGAAACATAAGTAGTGGAACCAGAATTAAACCACCAAGTCTTAGAAGGAACTTTAGATATGTTTGATTCAAAGCATTAAAAAAACATAATGTATACCTTTCTTTCCGAACCAAGCCTTATGTTTTTGGCAGTCTCTCCAATAATGTTCTTTTTCTTGCAGAAATGAAATTTATCTAAAATTTGTCCCTTCCTTTCACCATTAACAACCTATGGAACTTTAGCATGTTCTTTCTTATTAAAATTCTTGGCCTTTGGTTTGAGTTTCTTTCTAGTTCCTTGACCCCCTAGGTTAATATAATGAATTCCTTGTTTCTTTAATCTCATTTCCACCTGAATAAGCTTACTGGAGAATTCATCAATAGTCCACTTATCCTTTAATGTGTTATAATGTGAAATGGTCCAAATTCAGTAGGAAGCGAGTTCATGACAAATTGCACTAAGAAGGAGTCTTCCATAGCCATACCCAATGTCTTAAGTCTTGCTACAATATTATTCATATCAAGGATATGTTGCTGCATACTCTTTGACCCATCAAACTTCATGGTGGTGAGTTCAACCATAATTGTCCCTATAAGTGCCTTATCAGCAGAACGAAACTTATCTTCCACAAGCTTAACAAAACCTTTAGCATTTTGATTTTCAGCGCTAGGAAGAGTATACTTAATGCTTATGGCAATTGTTATTTGCATAGAATTCAAACGTAACCTACTAAACCTTGCCCACGCCTTATGGCACACCTTTTCAGCCTTTATAGTAGTATCATTAAGTTCAGCAAGCTTATCCTCTAATAGTACCAAGTCAAAATCCAAAGCACCTAAATATCTTGTTTGCTCATTAAGAAAAATTCACACTAGTGAACAAGGTAACAAATGAAGCTTGAGAGTGAAGGCTAATAATTGCAAACATCTAAATGCTCAATAATTAACATATTCAGACAAGAAGCACATACATTCAATATATTGTAGGTTTCCTTTAGGTAAACACAACAATACATGTCATCACTATTATTAGAATGCATTTAAACTTTATAAGAAAATTAAATAAACTTCATCAAATACATATACCATCTTTGGATATTATATATATGTGACAAGTGTGTACCAAGACAGCAATTCGTCACAAAATGACCTCCCCAAAACTTGGAAGTCCGTTGTTGCTACTGGTACGAAAGAGTCCTCCTGTATCCAAGGCCTGACCTACTTCCCACCAGACATCAAAGAGGATAAAATCTTTGTCATCCCACCTCCAGAGCTAGCCCAGAAGGGAGCAAGGAAATTCCGACATGCCTTAATAGGCTTCTTCATCGATAAGCGTCCTGCCTACCCCATAGTTCATCGAGCCTTATCCAAGGTCTGGTTAGCGTGCGGCTTGTCTGAAATCCTAGTGACTAATTCAAACAAATTCCTCTTCAGGTTTGATTCTAAATGTGGACTGAAGGAGGTACTGGAAAAAGGCCCCTGGCATATCCAAGGGAAGCCTTTGTTTTTAAGGAAATGGAGCTTGAATGCTGGGGAGCAGGAGGCAGTTCGGTATGCCCTTGTCTGAGTTAGATTCTACAATATTCCCTTTAAATATTGGAATATTGAAGGATTGGGAAGCATAGCTAGTGCAGTGGGTCACCTGTTGCTTATGGACTCCCACATTGCAAAAATGACCAGAGTCCTCTATGCTAGAATGTGTGTAGAATTGGATCTGAAAAAGTTCTGGCCTTCTTCCTTTCAATTGGCCACCTATGATAATTGCTATTGAATATGAGTGGAAACCTGATAAGTTAGCTCAAAAAAAGGAGTGGCAACCTACTGGCCGAATCTTTGAAACTGGGAATAAAACTGAGTTGGAAAATAATATGGAATCTCCTAATGTTAATCTTTAGAAGGAAAGTGACCAGCAGATAAGCCCTGAGCCAATACCAGACCTTCCTCAGGAGAGTGGATTGGAGAGAACCCCAAGTGACCAATGCCCAGGCCCTAAAGTGCAGCAGCACCATGATAGTCCTAAAGCAAGCTTAAATGATGCTGCCTGTCCTGAGATCAGCAATTTGGAGAGCCCCCCAAGTGACCAATGTTAAGGAACAGAAGTTCAGCAGCAGTTTGATGATCCTAAAGCAATCCTAGATGTTGTTGCCTGTCCTAAGATAAGAAAATTCAGGTAATTCTATTGCCTCTACTAACTCTGGTATGGTTCCTAGTAATTCCTCAGCTTCGGGGTTAGTAGAAGGAACAGAGGGGTACTGTTCCACTAAAAGAGGTAGAAAACCTAGAAGAAAACAAACACAGTAGGTTGCTCCTTTACTTCTCATTCATGGATCTAGGTTTTTGGAATATTAGAGGTCTTAATAATCCCAAGAAGCAGCTAGTTGTGAAATCCTTCTTCAACATGCTGTCTGTCTCTTTTGTGTGTTTGATAGAAACTAGGATTAAATCTCCTTTACTTCTCATTCATGGATCTAGGTTTTTGGAATATTAGAGGTCTTAATAATCCCAAGAAGCAGCTAGCTGTGAAATCCTTCCTCAACATGCTGCCTGTCTCTTTTGTGTGTTTGATAGAAACTAGGATTAAATCTCCTTTTCTTTTGCATAATATTTGCTCTTCTCTGTTTCCTAGGTGGCAATTCTATAGTAATTTAGACCAAGCTTCCTATGCTCGATTAGTGGTTTTTAGCATCCTGATCCATATGTTTGCAACCCTGTCCTTACCACAGATCAATTGATCCTTCTGGAAGTGTCCCTGTGAATAGTGATACTGTCTTTTTTGTTACTTGTGTTTATG
This sequence comes from Erythroxylum shatona, assembly GCA_027568895.1. NCBI lineage: Eukaryota > Viridiplantae > Streptophyta > Magnoliopsida > Malpighiales > Erythroxylaceae > Erythroxylum > Erythroxylum shatona. Next base: position 12,520 of record JAOSBK010004263.1, read on the forward strand.
GCTCTATTAACCTCAACTATAGGAAAAGTTTGTGGGCCTCCTTGTCAAACATAAAACTCATTGTTGGGAGCCACCTTTGGCTATTAGTTGAGGATTTTAACACCATCCTGTTTTCTCATAAAGTTGAACCTTTAAGCTCCTCGACCATCACTGGTATGTCAGATTTTAGGAAGTGTGTAGATGATTGTGGGTTGTATGATCTTAATTCTAGTGGACCTAATTTTACATGGACCAATAAACAATCAGGTGATCTCCACATCGCTAGGAAACTCGATAGAACCCTTATAAATTTGCAGTGGAGTTTCAATTCCCTAGGCCCTTTGGTGAGATCCTTAACTCAAATATATCCGACCACTCCCCGATTGTGATAAGGAATTCAGCTTCCCTTATGAAAAGGCCTTCACCCTTTAGATTCTCAAATTTCCTAGCCTCTCAACCTTCCTTCATACAAACAGTCGAAGAGGCTTGGAATTCTCCAATCCATGGGACCCCTATGTTCTGTGTTGTTTCAAAGCTTAAATTAGTTAAAACTGCCCTCAAATCCCTCAATTCTGATCAGGTAGGAAGTATAAATGACAGAGTCCAGGCTTGTCAATCTGCTTTGAATAACATCCAAGACCAAATGAAGTCGTTGCCTACTCCTTCCCTTCTCGCTACTAAAGAGCAAGAGGCAACGCACAATCTATTTAATGCTTTAAATGATCAAGAATCTTTTTACAAACAGGCCTCCTACATCAAGTGGCTTCATGAGGGGGATAGGAACACTAAGTTTTTCCATAAGTCCATCTTATCTAATAGGAACAGAAACACAATCCATTCCCTTCAGGTAGAAAATGGCCAAAGAATTATTGACATAGGGGACATCCAAAACTCTTTTCTGAATTTTTTCCAAAACACTCTTGGTAAAAAGAAAGTCTTAGACTCAGCCGAGGAGTATATAACTCCTCTCTTTCCCCACCCCATCCCAGAGGATCTTAGAAACAACCTTGTAGCTGAAGTTACCTCCCAGGAGATTAGAGACGCTTTCTTTTCTTTCAACCCAAATAAGGCCCCTG
>JAOSBK010004308.1:0-13572 GCA_027568895.1 Erythroxylum shatona
TTTACTGACAAATTGCGAATTACAAGAGCTCGTTATAAGGAACCAATTTAAGCACAAAAGTCATCAATTAGGAGTCAGCGAGTGCAAAAACAGTTATGAAAATACAGCCAATTTATAATGTAAACTTGGCTCAATCAATGGTTTGACTCTCTCTCTTTTTTTATGCCTGAGTGAGCTGAAATTTGCAAAAGAAGAGTCTCATTTTTGGAATGGATTTTGTTAACCAATTTGTCATGGAAAAATAAGAGGTAAATCAAATTGGTTAAGGATACAACAACCAGCAGAGGATAGATTGACAAAAAAAAGGATTCAAAAGTAAAGGCTTTGGATACAAGAAGAAGGTGAGGAAAGTGCGGCGAGGAATTAAAACTGTAGCGAAGGAGTCGGTAATATCACTATCTTATTTATGTTTAATATTGTCCTTATACCATATCATGTATAGATTGGCATGATGATTTGGATATATTGCTTTTATTGCAAATAAGATTTCTAAAAAGTTTTGAAATCTACCAGTTCTCTAAATATGACATGCTTTCTTTTCCCAATCTAACAATAAGCTGTAAGCATGAGTTGTTTAGAGTTAACATGTGGATGCTTACTAAAAGTAGTAAGTACATTGGATGACTTGCCATTAGACAATCATATGAATAATCTATTCTAGTGTCAATGATAGTCTCACATAGAAATGGTGCAAATATCTTTAGATTTGAGGTGCTAAAGGGTATTTTAGATACTAATCTTTTACTTTGACTCCATTCCTCGGTGCAAATATCTTTAGATTTGAGGTGCTCAAGGGTATCTTAGATACTAATCTTTTACTTTGAATCCATTCCTCGTTGCCTCTCAGAAGTTTCTTATAAGGTGGTGATTAGGTACAGCTTGAGGTATTTGAAAGTAACTAAGTCGCCAATAAAGGATTCACCACTTCTGATTGGAAGAGATGATACCTACGGCCTCCTGTCGAGGTTATTACTTGGGAATTGCTAGCCAGAGTGGAAACATCATGAAGATAATCTTCAATGACAAATCTAGTTGAGTAATGAGCCTCGGGGATAAGAACTAACATCATGTAGGCTAGATTTGAATGAGTCAATCTAGTGGCAGTTGACACCTTTACCATACTCTGAACCAAGTGGGGTATTAAATGGTGAAAGGACAAATTCCAAGGGAACATATTCTATGAAAGGGTACGTAGTCCAACCACTAACTTTCTACTCAATTTGGGGTTATGATGTTTTGCTACATATTGATAATGACTTGCTTCAATTAAGAGTTAATTTAAGTGGTCAACATAATCGGGAACCTAATAGGTCACACGCACTAGAGATGTGAAGAATGAGTAAAATAGTTTTAAATGGGGGTCAAACATCTGAGAGATGCATGACTAAGCTTCAAAAGTGTGGTAGTTTAGGGTCATTTCATTGTGAATGACACATATGAATCTTGTTTATTAGGTAAAATGACAAAATTACCCTTTAATATGTAAGATGACAAAATTACCCTTTATAGAAGGGGTAAATGTTTTCATGGTAAATTAAGTGGGATTGAAAGCCACTTAATTCCCACTAGCTCTTCATTTATGTTGGGGATTAGGGGGAGGCCAAAGGGCGCCAAAGACAATCCATTTTCATGCAAAAGTTGTAAGAAAACAAGTGTTTTTTTCTTAATTGTTCACGATCTTCTAAAATACTCTCTCGAAGAACACACCATAAAACTAGCAATTTGTGTGTTCTAGCCATTCTTACTAAGAGGTTTGGGACTTTTCTCATTGTGTAGGTATCATTAGAGATGTCCTCCTTTTGTCATTGTTGTGCACAACAACCAGAATAGGTGAAGACAATGAAGAATGAAGGAGATTATAAGATACACATCTTAAGTTCATAATTTGTTTTACTACATCTAATGACATATGTTTGATTATGTATTTTCTTAGTTTCATTTTATTTTTCAATTCTTCTTTTGATAGTTGATGCATGTGATGCATGATAGAAACCAATAATGGTATCAAAGCCATCTTATGCCTACTAGATGTAGTTTTTGTTACATGTGTAATAGGATTGCATGGATATGGCAACTGTGGGTCTGTTCTTAGAAAATTCAAAATTAAATTATGAAAATTTTTCACAATTTTCTTTCTCTGATCTAATCATAAGATGTTAGTAGATGGTTTTAGTGATTGAAAATTGATTTCAATATGATTGAAATATTTTTTTCTAATTTCTAGCAATATGCTGGAAAACAGTTTTCTATGGACATATGTTGTTGGTTGGCTAAATTTATGAGGTTTAACATGCATTTCTAGAATTTGATTCTTGAAATTTTTATGTAAACATATTTTGAAGGTGCTTAATCCTCTATAATTTGTCCATAATTAATTAATTTTTGATTAAATTTTCAGGATCTAGTTGTTTTTGTTGCAATTGATTGAAGTGTTTTGTTTGATAATTTTGTGTGTGTATGTGTCAGTTCTAGAACCTTAAAAATATTTTTATGTGCTAAAATTGCGTTATTTTGATGAATGAAAAATGCCAAGATTATTTTTCTCGAATTATGATTTCCTGAAAAAAATTAGATGTCAAATTTGTCATTTTTAGCATCTCAATGGTGTTTCGATTATCTTGATAATGTTTGGGTAATTCCAAAATTATTTTGATGGACATGAAATGACCTAGAGATGCATAGAATGATGATTTGATGTTCTAGATTTTTGAAAATTTTATAAATTAATTTAAGTAGAGCATTATTTTCTAGTAAGACTAGAAATTGGCTTGTGACAATTAAAATGCTTAATTTTGACATCAAATAATCAATTTTAAGGTGAATTAATTTATGGAAATAAGAGTTTAATTTAATTTGATTAATATTAAATTTTAAACTTAAATTACATACAAGATTAAATTAACCAAAATAACACTTAAGAAGAAATTCGATTCAAGATTTGAATCAACTTCCAAAATGTAGGATCCATAATTTGTCATAACCAAATTTGATGTGTTTAATATTATGCATTAGAGGATGCATGTTAGGGGTCTATATGAGCTTGCATGATGGATAGCTATGAACTTAAGCCTATTATGATTGGGGTGTCCATATCATGCCTTATAGTAACTATCTATATGTGATATATAGAAGACCTTCCTAGTTAGATGAGACCTAGGTAGAACTCCTTCACTTAGAATGTTGGACTCTGTTTCCAAATCCCAACATTAGAGTCGTGAGAACGTGAGCGTGGAGGAAGACTTGGGATTTGAAGTTAAAAACCCTTCAGAAGCAAGGCAGGTTCATCGCGGCAAAATAAGAGTTTCGCTACTGTGAACATATATGAGAAATCTAATAAAGCCTTCGGGTCAATTACGCTGTGGCGAGCAATTGAACTTCGCCGCGGTAAACCTTAGAAATTTATCTTTGTCGCGGTGAAGTCGCTGCATGTACAAAAAAATATAGTATTGGGAGAAATACTCCATGATGAACTCTTGGCTTTGCCACGGCGAACCCGCTGAATAAACCCAAAAAGCCAGCAATCTTATGAAACATACCTCTCATCAACTAAATCCCACAACCAAAAAGAACTTAAACATAAATACAAGAAAAATTCAAATTCTTAATCTCATTGTAAAATTGATTGTAATGCGAAATGTTTGAAAGTTAAAAGCAACATCAACCATATTTCATTTATCCAAAAGAAAAGTCTTACAAAGATTTAATGGGCATTTCAAACCACATTACAACGTGGCCCAAAAACACATAGTTTATAAAAATTAGGATTTCTAAAAATGCATCTAATGCCTTGATTTACAAAAACTAAATTCAAAAGCAATAATAAGCCTAGTCGGAGTGATGCCTTGACTATTGACTACTCGATCTCTTACTCCTCACCTAAAGATGGGACAGAATGGGAGGGGGTGAGCTTAAAGCTCGTGGGTAACAATTTTATAACCAGTAAAAAATAAAACCATTGTAAAAATTCACATGGAATCATAAAACACACATTTTCCAAATTCTCATTTATCAAAAAATTTGTAAGCAATATAATTCATGCATTCATCAAATTTGTCAACATAGAGTACATCAAAATGGTTTGAGTGGATCCAAAAATATAACGTACTATACATTTCCACATAATGGTCCTATGTAGCCATTAATAGAACGTACTATCGCAATCCCACTTAATGGTCTTGCGTAGTCGTGAACTTATAGGAGTCCGTAAAGGAGCTCCATGCCACTAGCAGGCAGGCGAGAGAAGCCTTTTGTCAAACTGCACTTGACTTAACTTAGGAAACCACCACAAATCCACATAATCATGCATTTCACATCTTGTAAACATATTGCCTCAAACAACATTTTTTTTCTTTCTGAAACTTGATTTCATAACCATATTATTGTTTCAAAATCAATATCCTTTCAAAATCATTTTCATCATTCATTTTATAAACCAATAACACAATTCATATACAAACATATGACACATTCTCAAAGTATTCAAAAAGCCTTAACGACACATTTATAGCCCAATTGAAAACATTTAAACTTTCTTGGTTTTGAAGAAACATTAAGGGCTTATTACTTAATTATAAAAATGTAGCCCACCTTGAAATCCTTGCTTATGAAATTGGCTTAAGGATATCTTTCCTCTTACTCCTCCTGCCTCTCTTGATCCCCTTCATGATTTCCTTTAACAATAACAAAATTTCAATTCAATATGAATTCTAATTTGAGAACCCTAGGAAAATACATTCACTAAAATGACTTTAGAATACTTAAACCAATGCATTTCTTAAGCTTCATGAACCAAAACCCTGTCCATAAATCCAAAAATTCAGGTCAATTTTCCCTTATTATTCTAATTAGGTAAATGACAAAATTGATAACATTTCATCTAGAAAGATGTTCCCCGTTGTTTTAAGTTTCTAATGACACTAAAATCATTCAATTTGGTTCAGTGCTTTAAAAGTTATGGCCCAATTATTTTCGAGCTGCTCTTATTCTAAAATAGCATTCTATATTCAACTTCCATTCAAAAATTGAAATCCTTAGAGACTGAATTAGAACTCCATTTCATCATACAATTTGTAGCCTATGTCTCTTGTTTACTCAAAATTAAAAATCGTTTGATTTGGATAACTACACAAAAAGTTATGCCTAAAATACCAAAGCATGTTCTGTGTAGGAAAGTTGAGTTTGCCGTAACGAAACCTAGAAGTTCGCTGTGGTGAACTTGTCGAAAAACCTACTTTGAAAACATGTTTGTTACATTTTTCATCTTTTTACTTCCTGAATTTCACATATAACCCATCTAAAACCTAAACCATCTCTTCTACTTCATTTTCAACTTCATTTTCAACTTTATTTCAACCCAATATCATTTACAAATACATCATAATCTATCTTTGATCATTAACCCTAAAAGAGAAAATTTTCCTATATCATTCATCAACAACTTTCTACCTATATTCAACTTCCTTTGTGTTTCATTAAACCAAACCCATGAAATTTAAAACATAACTTACTTGTTGAAGCTTCAATTTCTTTAAACTCTTCAAGATCTCCCAAACCCTAGGTTCTCTCATTTCTCTTCTTCTATTCTCATGCTTCTCTCATCTCAAAAAAGCCAAAAAGATTTTTCTTCTTCTTGTACACTCTTAATAATCATCAAATGTCCCTTTTTCCCTCCAATATAAGCCTTATGTCTTTTAACCTTAATTGACTTGGCAATTTTGCCCTTAATACATTCTTACAACATTAATACTTTAATTCCATCAATCCATGCAATAAATCCTCCTAACATTGACATGCTAATTAAACTCCAAATAAAATAATTTATCTAGCAAGACCACAAAATTTGTTCTAGTCATGCTTAATAAAATAAATAATAAAAATTTTGGGACCCAACATAGAATATTAAAACTAATGGCTTCCATTAATATGGTGAGAACCAGAGTTCTTTTAAAGTTAGGGTTACCATGAGACCTAAGTAGAACTCCCTCACTTAGAATATTAAAACTAACACCTTCTATTAATATGGTGAGAACCAGAGTTCTTTTAAAGTTAGGGTTGTTAGGTAATCCCAAACCTGCTTTACACAAATTTGTTCAATTCATGAAGATATGATTTCTAGATTAATGGGCTTGTTTTTGATGGACCCCAAACTTTTCTTGGAAGTTAGAACTATTATATGTGAAATGCTGGAAGTTATAAGTTGAAACATGTTCACTGAGTATGATTCAATATTTTAGTCATAACTTTTTCTCTAGTTATCGAAATGAGGTGATATTTGATTTGGAGGAAAATAGAGAGATAGGGCTACAAATTATATGATGAAATTGAATTTTAATTTAGTCTCTAAAAAAGTCAATTTTTGGATGGAATTTAAGCATAGAATATTATTTCAATATAAGAACAGTTTAGAAATGTTTGAGATATAACTTTTAGTTGGGCTCCCCAAGTGGGGCTCAACAGTTTTAACTAGAAGCGTTGATTTGTTGAACAAACCTAAGGTCAACATGGACAGGGGAAAAGTTTGGTAGTGTATATGTTATGTACATGCATCAAGAGTTGACAGCATAATATATGTGCACACATCAACATTTAATAGCTCTAAATTTGATAGTTGCAATATAAATGCAATTGGTATGACTGATACCTAACGATTAACCTAGGGTAGCTTATTGGGCAAACCCAAGGTCATTCCTAGAGATATTAGACATCGACCCACTAATAGAACTTTTATACAAGTTCTCTCGGTCCATATTAAGGGTTATGGATTTGCGAGAAAATAGTGGGAACCATATTGCATGTTATTAAAATCCTAATTGACATACATTTACGTATAGTCTAACACCATTTCTCTCTTTGGATTAGGTTGCAAGATTCAAAACTATGACTGCTAGTATGAACCTACGCCTTATCAAAACTAATAAGTTGACTAGACCCAACTCCCTAGACTAGCTTAGGAACCTGAGAATAATTCTTAAGTTAAAAAAACTAGGCTATGTCTTAGAAGAATCATTTCCCTATCCCCCTACTATTCATGCTTCTGATAGTGATTAGAAGGTATACATAAAGCATCTTAGTGATAGTGAGATGGCTTATTGTATTATGATGGCCACTGATTCAACGAAATTGCAAAAGCAACATGATGCTATAGATGCTGATACCATAGTCTATCATAAGAAGGAGCTGTTTGATGACCAAGCTAGATCCAAAAGGTTTGAGATCTCGAGGTTGCCTAGAGGACATCTCTAGTGCAATATAAACTGAAGATGAATGACTACATTGAGAGGTTAGCCTCGTTGGGTGTCCTGATGGATCATGAATTAAGTATAGACTTAATTCTGACTAGTTTAACTGCTAGTTATTCACAATTTGTGCTTAAATATAGGATGAACTAGATATCCACCATGATCCCTGAATGGATCAACTTTCTCAAAACAGTTGAGCCATCTATCAGGAAGGATATTAAGGCTATAATGTTGGTGGACTTTTCTAGTTCAAGGAGGAAGAACTAAAAGAAGAAGAAATACACAAGGCTTAAGGGAGGTATGGTTAAGAAGAAAGCTAAGGAGACTGTCGTTAAGGGAATATGCTTCCACTGTAACATGGATGGCCATTGGAAGAGGAACGATAAAGTCTATCTGGAGTCACTAAAGTAGAAGAAGGCATTAGATGTCCCATCTACTTCAGCTATATTTTATTTGATATTAATATTGTTTCTAATAACAACATATGAGTATTGGATACCAATTGTGGCTCACACGTATGTATTAATATGCAGGACATCATGAACAATAAATAACTGAAAAAGGAGAGTCAGACCCTGCCTGGGTAATCCAGCAAGAGTTGCTGCATTAGCTATAGCAACTTATGTATTGACAGTCCTTAGGGGGCTTTAATAGAATTGGATTATTGTTTTTATGTACCTGTATTGGTAACAATGGTTGTTCTATTAGTTTGAATGGAATGCTTTATGATATAAGTACATTGTACAATGGAATATACATATTAGATATGTCTAATCTAGTTTTAAATATCAATGAAAATAAAAAGACAAAAATGAGATAATGTGAAATCATTATACTTATGGCATTGTCGCCTTGGCCATATAAGTTAGAGATGTATGACTAAATTACACAAGTGTGGTAGTTTAGGGTCATTTGATTATGAATCATATGACATATGTTAATTTTGCTTATTTGGCAAGATGACAAAGTTACCGTTTAAGAGAAAGGGTGAATGAACTATTGACTATTGGACTTAGTACATTAAGATGTATGTGGTTTGATGTCCATCCATGCCAAAGGTGGTCTTATATATTTCATTACCTTTATTGATGATTACTCATGATATGAGTATATGTATCTTATGAGATACAAATCTGATGCCTTTATAAAGTTCAAAGAATTCATAAATGAATTAGAGAAACAACGGGGCAGAAGTATTAAAACACTTCGATCAGATCGAGGTGGTGAATACTTAAGCTAAGAGTTTCTAAATTATCTCAAAGATAATGGGATAGTATCCCACTGGACTCCACCTTACACGCCGCAACACAATGGTGTGGTAGAAAAGAGAAACCGAACCTCTGGACATGGTTAGATCAATGATGGGCTTAAAAGATTTGCCAAAATCCTTTTGGGGATATGCACTTGACATTGCTATTTATGTGTAAACAAAGTCCCTTCAAAGTTAGTTGATGTTACTCTATATGAGATGTGACCTAAAAAAAACCCTATCTTTCTCATATGAAAGTTTATGGTTGTCCACCTTATATGATGCAGATTCAGTTAGATAAGTTAGAAGCTAAATCTGATAAGTCTCTATTTGTAGGATATCCTAAAGAAACAATATGATATCAATTCTAATTTATTTCAAAATATGTTGTCCTTTTAGAGAAAGAGTTTCTTCTAAAAGAAGACAGTGGGAGTAAAATTGAACTTGTGAAATGTCAAAATGCTGAAATAGATACAGATTAACTGCGTAAACTTGAGACTATTATTCAAAATTAAGAAACAATAGTTTAACCTTCTAACACATAAGAAGCTTGTAGGTTAAGTAGGATATGTCATGTTTGAGAGAGATATGGATTTCTCGTAAGTGACCATAATTACATATTACTCATAGAAAATGATGAGCCTACTACTTATTGAGAAGTTCTGAAGAGTTCAGAATCTGACATGATGGCTTTAAGCCATGGAATCCGAAATAAAATCCATATAGGAAACCAAGAATGGACTTTAGTTTATCCACCTGATGGGTTAAAACCCATAAGATGCAAATGGGTTTTCAAGAAGAAAACTGACATAGACAGTAATGTAGTTATCTATAAAGCCAGGCTTATAGCTAAAGGTTATCATCAAAGATAAGGAGTTGACTATGATGAAACATTTAGCCCAGTAGCAATGCTTAAATCCATTAGGATTCTCTTGGCCATTACTTCTCATTATAATTATGAGATATAGCAAATAGATGTGAAAACAACATTCCTTAATGCAAAAATAACTAAGGATGTTTACATGACACTACCCAATGGTTTCATATCCAAAGATAGCAAAAAGGCATGCAAGCTTCAAAATTCTGTTTATTGATTGAAGCAAGCATCCATGAGTTAGAATATCTGATTTGATGAGATAATCAAAGAGTTTGGTTTCTCACAAAATCTAGATGAACCTTCTATGTATAAAAAGGTTAATATGAGTTCAATTGTATTCCTTATGTTGTATGTAGATGACATACTAATAATAGGAAACAATGTCTCATATTTATAATTAGTTAAGATTTGGTTGTCCAAGAATTTCTCCATGAAAGACCTTGGAGAAGTAATTTATGTTTTGGGGATAGAGACAGATCTAAAAATTTGCTTCGTTTTTCTTAGTGTACATATATAGATAAGATGCTAAAGAGGTTTAGCATGAAGCAGTGCAAGAGAGGTTATCTTCCCATGATGCTTAAGATTACACTATCAAAATCTATATGTCCAAAGACACAATGTCACAACCCGGTACCATATCAGGAATATGACAATTACTGCATATCTAGGCTAAGGATACTCACATCACCTTTAAATCAACTATGCAAGGCTAACTGAATATCCTTTGAGAATATTTGGAGAACACAACAACTATATTTTGAAAATTCAAAAATTTAATTAAAGTACCTATAAATCAGTTTTAAATGCATTTCTATATTTAGATTAAACCTCTACTGCAACTTCTGGGCTTTTAAGTCCACTCAAAAGCAATCTCAATAGCAGTGCGAAAGGTTTATACATAAGGTCTTTTACAAACTACAAAACATTCAAGAGTTAATTTATAAAATCATAAAACATATAAACATAACCGACCTAACAAAAAATAGTTCATTAACCATTATACAACAAAAGTACAAACAGAGACTACCCACGAGTGATAATGCTCCAAAAATTTGAAAAGACCATATGATACACTCAAATCCTCAAGCTTAACAAATAAACCTGTAGGGCTAGAACGCGGATGGGTTGAGTACATTATGTACTCAGTGAGTAAGAAAAACATATATCGCAAATAGAATTCGATATACACCAAGACAGTGTAAATAACTTATGAAGCAAACATATATGACATAGAAACACATAGGCCTAGCTTATAACACAATGTATACTAGCTAGGAACCACATAGGCCCAGTCTATTAATCACCCATCCGATGAACATAGATTCCAGTTCCAGTATACAAAAGTAGAAAATCATCACATGTATAAATCAAATCTCGTTAGAAAATAAATATCAGAATAAGACAAAACAATCATGTATGTCACTACTACATGGCCAAACTGATGTGCACACCCACCGATTCTCGATGTTGGCTCGACTTTCATCTATTGCGAGTCCAAACTATAGTCGATAGGAGCATCATGATAGGTGACAATCACATCATTGTTCAGAACCTAGATGTGGAATCACTCGTAAGTCTCATAGAAAAGTGCCAATATGAGGACTCGACTTTTATGTATTAGCATCTAGGGTATGGGGGTCGTTTAATTTGTTATGCCTAGCATACAATTGGCCAATTGTTACCTCACCAATCATAAAAATCATATAAAAATATTAAGTACAAAAATCAAGTAAGGAACATGCCTTTATTTATCGGTCTAATTGATAAAATGGAACCTTGCTATGGCTCTAAACCAAAAGAGAACACATGCATTCAATATACATGACTCAATTATGTATGTGTAAATTCTAAAACATTACTTCATGCAATAAAAATCATCTTTTGCACTCCTAGTACAAAGTTGTTCAAAAATGTAGCTTCAGAAAATAAAAGGTGTTTGAAAATGTAGCTTTAGAAAATAAAACTTTGTACTTTTCACTTGAAATGTATATTTGTTGAAAACAATATCATTTCTCAAAATATGTAATAAAAACATCAGTTGCACTCTAAGTAAAAAAGAATTGTTCAAAAGTGTCATTTAGTAATACACAATTATACTTGCATCCATTTGAGATTCAATTCGACTATGCATTACCTAGGTTCAAAATTTACATACAAGTCATCATGCATGTCTTGGGATGTCCCAATCCCATTTGACATATATGGTTTCCCGAACTCACCTCAAAAGAAGGTTCACAGTCCCTTGACTTCAACAATCCTTAGTATGAGCTCCTTGATTCATAGCTCGCGAGCCTTATACATAGAAATATACAATATATATGTTACTCAAACATGTATCTCATCTTCATAAACCACCACAACCAAATTCATCCCTAATCAATCATCATAAATGTTATTCTAACATATGTCAATAAGACAATAATTCACTTACTAATTCAGCTTAATGTCTCTTGAACTATTAAGCTAACCTAACCTTATGTGCAATGTTTACATCATTTTCTTCCTAATGTTCCTTTATGAACAACTTGTTTTCATTTAATCATAACTATTTCTAAAAGGATCCAAATAACATGATTCTTATGCCTCTTAAAACTAGACTTATATTAGTGTTAATATATCTAAAAATACACAAACAACATCTCCCTTTAAAATATAATCTCCATCCAAATTATGTCTTGTTATTGGTTGAAAAACATACTGGCAACCAGTACTCAAACCTCAATAAGTCATTATAAATACATCTCCTTACAAATATTTTTCATAGACGCATTAATAAGACATGAATAATCATTTTTCATGTATTATACTTTCACTAATTCGGACTCCAAGGTCATCAAAATTAGGAAATAATACAAGATTCCTGCACAGGGGTCTATCATAGGCAGTATTAGGGAAACAAGCATAACTCGAGATCTAGTCACTATTTTGTCAAGCCACTTTCACAAAGGTCAAGTTAAGACCAATATATAAAACTTTTATTCTTGAGTTTCTTCAAATTCGTGCTCTAAGAATTGTGAAAGATAGATCAAAAGAGAAAGATGAAATTGAAAACATAATTTCAACTTACCTTGATAACTTCTTTCCTTCTCCTCTTCTCTTCCCCTTTTTCTCTCTTTCTCTTCTCATTTTCATTTCCATCCCTCTTCTAACCTTATGGCAGACCTTCGCTCATACTTCTATTGCCTTTTCATCTATTTTCTATAGAAAAATCAAGAAGGCCAAACTAATCCTTATGTCCATTCTATTGGTTCATGTATCACCATTCTATTGGTACATATGTTATCCTTCTATTTGTCCATAAGTTACTATTCTATTGGTCCATATGTCACTTAATTTAGGATCCACGTGTCAATCATTTTAAGCCTCCACATGTCACTACTTGTAAGGTTACACATGTCACCAATTGTAAGGCTAGGAATGTCACCAACTATAAGGCTATATGTGTCACCATTTGCAATGCTACATATGTCACCATTATATTGCTCCACATGATGGAGAACTAGAGCTAAACATGAATGGAAATGGTTTGGTGGTCATGGGAGATGTGTGGATGATTTTGAGTTTTATTGGGTAAATTGAGAATTAGGTGTTTGAAAGTCATTTTTTTGGGTTATGGGTTAGGAATTTGGTTTTGATGAATGAAATATGTTTGTAGAACTTTTTGTGAACTAAAAATTCATCTTAAGGTTTGTCTCAACCATCTAAACGGTTGAAAAGTATGGAAAGTTTTCTGGGAACCTATTTGACTTGGGCGATAAAATGAAGATGGTTGAGAAAATTGACATTTTTGGTAAGGTTAAAAATCGAACTATTTAAAATGGTTAACAGGTGAATTGTAGGTCTGGATTTATAGAACAAACTTGTTTTTGAAAGTTTTTTGGTTCCAAGAATAGGTGAAAAGATAAACGAGATTTTATCACTGGAATTCGGACCGGATGGTATAATGCGAATGGTTGAGAAAATGGGTGTTTTTGATCCTTATGGGATTTGAACTGGGTAAAATTATTACACGGAGATTTGTAAGTTAGGATGTGAAGAACAAACTTGGTTTTGGAAGTTTTTCAATTTGACGGACAGATGAAATAATAAACTTGAGTTCATGACTGTAACTTGAATAGAATTTGAAATTGTATAACTGTTGGACCCCGTCTCCGAGGCCCAACATTCGGACCACACACAAGCACACATAAGCATAGAGGACCCATAAT
>JAOSBK010004371.1:0-13566 GCA_027568895.1 Erythroxylum shatona
ATTGAATCGTTAATTTCAAACCCATTGCTAGAATTTTGATATAATCCGTAATTGTTATGTTGAAATTCATGTGTAGCAACTAATGATTCATAATCATTAAGGATAACATGACCTAGGTTAAATGACACATCGTATATAGTTGTTTCCTTTATTAATAGGTTTTCCTAATTCGTAATGCTACTGCCTAATCGAATCTAGAGATCATATTCTAGGTTATTTGATAGTTAGGTTTAATTAACGAGCGTATCTTGATTAAGCACCACTTAAGGAAAAACTCGAGTTAATAATTAACTTGCGATTAATAGTTGCTAAGAGAGGTTTGAAAACAACAAATTAATGAAATATGTTTAATTAGGGTGTAGGCAGAGTTAGAACCAAAGAACTGGATCCTAATTGAATTCTTCACTTTTATCATTTTTTGTATGTTTTCTTTAATTTGTTTTTATTAGTCTAGTTTCATTTTATTTTCTTATTTGAAAAATCCAAACCCCCCCAAACCTAAACATCAATTAATTTCATTTCAATAACTTTACACATACTCTCTGTGGGATCGACCTAGACTCACCACTACTATAGTAGTAGTCTCGTTTTTATTTTGGTTGGCATTACGACGCGAGGTTTTTTAGTTTTTTCGTGATCTTTTCATTTTTTGTTACATGTTTGTGATTAATTTTTTTTTTGATATGGACGGAAGCAATTTTTTTTATAACTCATATTCTCAATCCTATAATAATGTTTGGAATGATCAACCTAACTTTTGTTATGGATGAGATAATTATCAGAATTATTTTTATAATAGTTTGCAGGACTCACAACAGTTATTGTACATACCAGAAGTTTCTCATTACAACTCAGGTACACCTTTGGACAACTATATCAAGACCTATAATGCTAACAATCTTCAATTTCAATAGGGTATTTAGCAATTTTAAGAGAGTCTACAGCAGACTCAACAAGAGATCCAACAATTCCAGCTAGATGAAAGGCAATTTTGGTCTAATTTCCAAAATTGGGAGAGCCAGCAAATCTTAGATTCATCCTTGGAAGAATTAGTGGACGCCATCAATGCTAACATTTTGTAATTTTAGCAAGATGAAAGGCAATGTTGACATGATACAAGGTGTAGCATCCAAAACATGGAGAACTAACAACATTCAGGTACATCTCTTGAAGAACTGACTAATATTATGAATACTAACACTTTGCAGTTTCAACAGGATGTATAGTAGTTGTTGCAGCAGTTCTGGTGGGAAGCAAGTTTTTGATTCCATAACCTAGCAAGCTGAATGGGTAAGATGGTAGCAAGAATCAACTATCTGGAATCACAAATGGAAGAGGAGTAGTCATGTGAATCTGAGGAGTGCCCAATGGACGTTAGTGTAGAAACCTTACAAAGTGATGAGGAACTTGAGATTTTTAGATGACTACTCAAGGAATTGCTTGTGTGGAAGAAGTTAAAGAGGAGGTTAAAGTAGAAAAAGATACATGTTTTAGTTTGGAGGTAAAAATTGAGCTCATAATTATTATTGAGACTGACTCTTTACCTTATCTATCAAGTTAGAGGAATTAAATAGGGAAGAAAAAGGCAAAGAGATGTTCAAAATATTTATGGAGTGTATGAACTCAGTCGAGATTGAGAATCTGAGGATAGAGAAGACACTGAATATAGATGATGATCAACTAAGGCCTTATTCGGAAAAACCCCGTATAGAAGTGGTGCTAACTGTAGTATAGAAGATCATAATTTTGTCACATGAGGAAAGTATGGAGTCAGGCCAGTGACCTTAAACCAAGGCATTTCTTGGGAGGCAACCTAAGGGAAATAAATTTCTTTTCTTTACATTTTCACATTTCTTTTTATATGCATGGGTGTTCTTTGTTGGTTTGTTTCTTGTTTGTTTTAAGTTTCCAATCAAAATGAGAGAAAGAATAAAACAAACAAAACAAACATTTTCTTGTTTTTTATTGCTTCTAAGATTATATAGTCATGAGTAGATAATGAATTGACAAGAGAATTTCATAGCAATTTTAACATGTATTTTTGCTTTTTGTGATTGCTAAATGTGCATTATCTTTAAAAGATTAGTTACTAGTGGTAGACAAATCCAGTGAGATTTTAAGCCTTATTAGACTGAAACCTTCATTTTAGTCTTATTGTCTTTTGATAACGTGTGACCTTCATAACATGTACATCCTGATTTTGCTTTGAATTTCTATTTGAGACCACATTTTATTCACATACATTAACATGAAAATGATTAGACATTCTTTGTTTTTTAAAACTACATTAGCCAAATAGCCTTTGAGCTTTATACCTTTCTTTTTGTATAAACCACATTTTATGCTTTTAAACTTAATCAATTATCTTACCCAAGTCACAAAGCTAGTAGAGCTTTTGTGATTGGAGAGTTTGTAGATGTATAAAAGCGTAAGTGTGGGGTGTACTTATTTGTGGGTTAGTTAATGTTGGGATGTTTTGTTATGTCTTGTCATTGAAATTCCCATGTTAATGTAGTTTCTTTTAATGTTAAAAAAAGAAAGGAAAAGAAAGAAAGAAAAGAGAAAAGCACAAGAAAAGAAAAAAAAAGAAAATGAAAATGAAAGAAAGAAAGAAAATGAAAAAGAAAAAGAATGAAAAAATTTGTCTAAATAAATTTATCAAGGAGGAGGTGCATATGAGTTTGCAAAGTTATTCATAATTAATGCATCTTTATAGAGTTGTAATGAATGTGTAATTTGAGTATGTTGAATATGCGGTAGATTTTGGCTTGAAAGGTTCACTCTTATGGTTTCAATGTATTTTTGGCATAAATTATATGAGTGATTCCTTCGAATTAGTATATGCTTTATGTGGTTTGTGTGCGAGAGTTGAAATGAGTTGTGAAATATAAGTGTTGCATTCGTCATAGCTGACGTACATGTTGAATGCAAACTAAACTACTAGTTTTACTGTGAGATCCCACATCGATTGGAGAGGGGAATGAAGTATGTCTTATAAGGGTACAAATACCTCTCCATTATAGATGCATTTTTCATGCCCTAATGCACCGAATCTCATCAGAACTCCGAAGTTAAATGTACTAGGACAAAAGTAATACCAGGATGTGTGACCTCCTGGGAAGTTCTCAGGAAAAGCAAAACTATGAGGGCTTAGCTGGGCCAAGGTCCAAAGCAGACAATATCTGTGAGCAGGTGATCTAGGCTGTTACAAGTGGTATCAGAGCTAGGTTACCCGAACCGTTGTGCTAGCTAGACTGGGGCCCAAAGAGGGCTGAGCCCTAAGAGGGTAAAGAGTGTGAAATCCCACATCGGTTGGAGAGGAGACCGAAATATACCTTATAAGGGACAGATACCTTTCCATTACAGACGCGTTTTCCATGCCCTAACGCACTGGATCCCATTAGAACTCTGAAGTTAAATGTGCTAGGGCAAGAGTAGTATCAGTATGAGTGACCTCCTAGGAAGTTTTCAGGAAAAGCAAAACTATGAGGGCTTGGCTGGGTCAAGGCCTAAAGCGGACAAGATCTGTGAGTAAGTGGTCTGGGTTGTTACATTTACGCTCAAAACTGCAAGTATACGGGTCGTAACTTGTAATGAAAAACGGACATCAATCTTTCAAGTATTGTACTTAGGCACCACTTAATTCAAGTTGTTCTTTATTTAAGAAACCAATTGAATCAATTTTAAATAGATAACTAGAATAAAGACAAGCTAAAGGTAAAAGGGAATAACACAACTTAAACCAAAATCATAAACTAAAACTTGGAGAAAATTAAGATTAAGAATTAGGACTTGTCATTATCCCTATTTGCTCCCCTTTTGTTAGTTGATTCAATTTATGCTTGGCCCAAGATTTCCTAAAATTTTAGCTACCCTCTCTCAAGCTACAACTAAATGTCACTAGTTAAATAAATTAGGATTGACTTTGGGATCTCTCGATGTACAAAACTTTTCCTAAACATTTAACTAGATATGAAGTTATTATATAGGCAGTATATCAATCTATTGAAATCTCTTCCTAATAAATCGACAACTTGTTATTTATAGGTCTATTAAATGTCAGCTCTCGTTGTACATTTAAGATAGATTACCAAGCTCACTCTCTCAATTTGTTGCAAGGTTTGAGCTTAATAAATAATACAAACATTTGTATTATTGAATCAACAATCAAAGGTTCACAAATAGTTCAAATAACAAAACCTAAAAAAATATTTTAGCCAATCATAATGTCATTAACATCCCCAATAACCAAACAATCCATGATAAACATGCCAAAATAAAGAAAAATCAAAATAAGAATTAGAAGGGGTGAGTTCCTCCTCTTCTTTGCCTAAATCTGGAAAATATGGATGACGGGATGCTTTTTGCTTAATTGGGAATGAAAACCATAATTCTCCACCTATCTCTAGGATCTCAATCTTTCTTTTAGCTTTTGGAGGCTAGTTTCCACCACCCTCTTCAGCCCTAGGGATTTGTGACATTATATATCATAAAACCTTAAAAAAATAAGTGAAACCCGCGTGGCTCTTCAGGCTAGGCATCCCATGATTGTGGGAATTATCCTTATGTTTGGAACTATTTTGGGTTAATGTGACAGAAACTTTCTCCATAAATTTCTCATGATTGTGGTAAACATGCCCTTTCCCACGGTCATGAGTTCTTGTTCTTCAGCAGCTCCACTTCTTTTCTCTTTTCTTGGTCCCTAGCTCAATAAGAAAGGTATCCACCCTTCATTCCTACACCAAAATGATCAATTTTTACCCTAAACCAACATTAAACACAAAATGTTGGACCCCAAATTTTATTTATTTATTTATTTTGGAATTTAGTCCATTAATTTAGAAAGCATAAGTAGAAATTAGAAATTAGAATAGAAATGTTAGAATTAAGTTAGATTATAGTATGGTGTTGAATATGTTAAAGGAGTTAGTAGACATTATGTTAAATGAGGAGGGGTAAAATTGGAAAGACAAGGCAAAAGGTGATATTGAATAAGAAAGAAAGAAGAAGAAAATCGTGGAGAAGCTAGGAAAAGAAGAAGAAAATCGTGGAGAAGGGGAAAGAAGAAGAAGGAAAAAGAATCAACTTATTTTAGGTAAGTTCCATCTTTTCTTCTTATTTGGGTAGAAGTAGAGAAATGGGTTTGTGTTGGGAATGAAGGGAGAAAGTAGAGAACCCAAGGACTCCATTTTGATTTTTGTGGGTTTTTGAACTAGGTCTTAGTTTTGCAATTCTAGATAAATTATGGGTAGATTGAGTCTAAGTTCAATTTTTATTTATTCTTGATTATTGAAGCTTTATGGATTTTTCATTGGAATATTGGTTTGAATGAAAATTTTGTTTATTTGAAGGAAGCCAAGAAAATCCTACACAAGAGCAAAAGGAAAGGCAAACTTGAGTTTGGATTTCCAAGCAATTTAGGTGGGTAATATGTTTATAGTTATTGTGGAAATGGGAAATTTTCTTACCTATATGTGTATGCTTAATTACTTGATTTTGAATTGTTGTGATTGTTGGAAAATGCATTATGATTTATTATCATGCTATGCTTTGAAATATGTTATGACATTTTGTATGATCAAAAGAAGAAATAACATAAGAAGAATGAAAATATGAATATGTGATGGAATGAATTGAGCATAAAATTTTGTTTGTGTTTGGGTAAGAGAAATACCATTTTGTTCGTTACGTACACGTTGACTTAAAACCTTCTTTCGGTTGCCTGCTTGTAGCATATGAGCTCTTAAGAAACGGACTCATTTAGTTCATAGTGTAAACTTCGGTTGCTCCATTTCGACCCATGGGACTCTCAAGCCATTATGTTGTACATTTCATTCTTTGATTTGTCAAGCATGATATACAATTGAGTGTTTTGCTTTGATGATTAAATATATATGATATGTTCGATGTGATGACATGTTAACTTTGAATCTATAAGCTAGAATAGTTGAAGATTGAACTGCTAGATAAAAGATGAGTTATATATGCACACACACACACACACACACACACACACACACACACACACACACACACACACACATATTAGCTACCGAGCTTCACAACTCACCCCATCATTTTCACTCCTCAGGTACAGAACAAGAAGGCTTGTAAAGCTTTGGGGCAAACTTGATGATAGCTACGTTTAGTAACTAAGTTAGTTTGACTATTTTTTTGGTATCTTTATAAGTATATCAAACATGAGCATCCATTGTATTTTGTATTAAGTTATTGTTGTAGCTGTTGATATGTAATTAAAGCTAGGCTCGAACTCTAATTCGATTTAGTAATGAGATTATGAATGGAAGAAGTCCCTTTTTGCACATGTTTATATTTATCTTTGTGGAGTCATTAATTATGATTGGAAAATGGTGTGTGCAAATTTTCTTGGTTTGTTGGGTTCTGGGTTGCGGATTCAAAGGTTTCACCACGGTGAACCTTTCCCGAAGGGTGCGTTTACTCGACCTTAGAACTTCGCCGTAGTGAAGCCATACGTTGGTTGCGATGAACTTCTCCCGAAAGGTCATTAGTCATATTCCTTAGTTTTGCCGCGGCGAAACACTTACTTCGCCACGACGAACCTACCGATGCTGATGAAAAAATTCTCCTTACAATTGTAATAAGTAACTAAACCTGGACCCAACACAAAAGAATAATTATAAAGATCAAACTAAACAAAAACACACAAAATAAGTCCTAAAACATAATAATACTAACCTATTATGCAAGAAACACATGTCAAATACTTAGAAAAACACATACTAATGCACAATTATCAACTTCCCCACACTTAAGTCTTTGCTTTTCCTCAAGAAAAATCAAACACAACTAACCAATTCCATCACTTCATTTTCACAAAGATCAAAGCATGCAATTCCTCAAAGTTTGGCCAACTTAAATGTCAAGATATTACACATATCATGATTACTTTTCATTAATGTACATAAGCAAACCCAATTTATGGCACCATGCCTTAAAGATAAGTATAAACACACAATGAATCTTCCTCACGGTTTCACTCATTTCTCTCAAGTATTTGATGGTTAGTGTTTCACTCGGGCTCCTTGTAGGAAACTAAACTACTATAAGCTTGCCAATACATCAATTCTCCTCTACAATGATTAAATGCATAAATTGTGAGATCCCAGATCGGTTGGAGAGGGGAACGAATTACGCCTTATTAGGGTACTAATATCTCTCCCTTAAAGACGCGTTTTCTCGGGTGTGGAAAGAGCAAAACTGTGAGGGGTTTGGCCCTAGGGGCAACTCAAAGCAGACAATATTTGTGGGCGGGTGGTCTGGACTATTACAAGTGGTATCAGAGCTGGTACCCAAACTATTGTGCTAGCTAAGCTAGGCCCTAAAGAGGACTGGGTCCTAAGGGGGGTGGAGAGTGTGAGATCCCACATTGGTTGGAGAGGGGAATGAAGTGCGCCTTTTAAAGGTAAGAATACCTCTCCCTTAAGGACACGTTTTCTCGGGTGTGGAAAGAGCAAAACTATGATGGGTTTGGACCTAGAGACAACCTAAAGCACACAATATCTGTGGGCGAGTGGTCTGGGTTGTTACATTAATAGATAAAAAAGACTTGTTTCAAGTTGTAATATGATAAGGGTTAAGGTTGTCAAAAAGGGTAATGGGTTTAACACAAGCATTCATAAAGTAATAAGTGAATAAAGGGATAACAAAACATATTTCTGATATACAAATGAAAAAAAACTACTACTTCGCCCTTATTGATGCTACCGAAATGTTCCTCCTTTTTCTTTTCTTTTTATCCTTTTTTAATAATTGAAGAAACAATAAACAAAATAGCAACTAAATATAACGTGATCCAAGAGTAGAAATATCACTTAACTCATCTCTAAAAAAATTGTAGCAAAAATTCCAAACTAATGCATCTCTTAATACTCTATTAAGCTTATAAATGGGTAGGCTAATTATTAGGCCTCGTTTTTAGAGTCCAACTATCGCTCTGATACCAAACATGTTGGGCCTGGGTCCTGATACCTAAGACTAATCCCAAGGTTCGATTCGGGATGGTCGGGTGAGGATGGTACGAAGGGAAAGTGGATAGCATTGGATTTATAAGAAATCTCAGCGTGGTAGCAAAGGTGAGTTAGCACGCGGTGAAACCATGGAGTTATCTTGACGAATCCTTCGGGAGAAGTTCGGTGTGGTGAAGTCCCCAAATTAAAGCCAAGTACTCTTGGGATAATTTCGTTACGATGAAAGTCGGACCTTGGCGCAGTGAAGTCACCAAATTCAACATAAAACACCTTTCTAGAGAGGTTCGCCGTGGTGAACATCTGACTTCACTGCGGTGAAACCTTTAATTTCGAAACCTAGAAACCCAACACCAAACTCGAAGTTCTACACTTACACGTACACTTATTCATACAATTCCAACCATAATAAATCATACCAATACTAACAACTCAACCAAGACATAAATAAGAACATACACAATGAACTTTCTCTAATTCTCAATCTCATTGCTAAACAAAGTGAATGTTTGAACAAGCTTTCATTACAAATCAACCTACCCATCACCACTGTAAACCAAAATACAAAATAACACTCAATGATGACATGCTTATAAAGCTATCCAAAAAGTCACTAACTTAGTAAAAAAGTCTCTAACTTTCCCGAGTTTTCGATGCCTTACAAGGATCAATTATCACCTTGTTCTGCACCTGAGGAGTGGAAAATTGATGGGTTGAGCTACATAGCTCAGTGGCTAATATATTTATAGTCATCGATAAATTGGCACAAATTCTAGCATATGTATATATATATGTGTGTGAATCTAACAATTCAAGCATACTCAGTTTAGCTCAAAAACTCATAATTAAGCAAGTTAACGCATAACTCGTAACATAGGCTTTAACCGTTAAGCATAACACACAAATACATCATGCTTGACAATTTAAAGATGTAATGCAAAAACAAATGGCTCCAGGGTTCCATAGAAATAGAATAAAGAAACTAAAGTTTACACCATGAATAGAATGAGTCCATTTTCGAAATGGCAAGTTGTCAAGGCAATAGCTATTATGGAGCATTCTGTGAGTCAATCTGGATGTTCTCTCACCATAATCTAGTTGCTTTGTTTAAATTTCAGTTAATGAATTATTACTCATATGATTGTCATAATTTCAGACCATCAATTTTCCAAGGAGATTGATATTTGGGAATGTATTGGAAGTGTTTTGTGAATGTATGTGAATGTGGAAATATTTGTTCTCAAATGAATGTTGAATGCTAGACTTAGATTCGAAGAATGTGATATATGACTAGAATATATTAAATGTGAAATAATGAATACATCGTATGTAAATTGTTGCATCTCATTAAATTGAAATGCATGAACAGATAAAGGAGTTGTGACCGGAGTGTCCCAAGTGACGAGGAGCTTAAAGCTCATAAATGTGCATAAAAAGTCGTAGGCTCACTTATTAATAAGCCCAGTATCTATAACAGGTACAGGACAGCATATAAAATGAGCTCGGTATTCACGATAGATACGGGATAGTTAAATAGGTGCTTGGTCATAATAAAGTAAAAATGAAGTGGAGTTACACGTGCATTTGCATATGCATCCTTATTTATTAAATGATTGAATGGATGTACCATATTGACTAATTGAATTAACATGCCCATTGAACTAAGATGAAATATTGAATGGTTGAAATCAATGAAGTATGTGATATGATGTTAATTATTCATTTATATGATATATTTGATAAACTGGACTACATATGTGTTATTGAAAGCTGATATGAGTAAGAACATCAATGATGGTTCACTTGAGTTCACAAACTCATCAAAATTGCATATTAATTTTCAAGTTCAAAGGAGTTCTAACTCCTAAATAGATCAAATAGAGGTCTACTACTTGTGTTTTGGAGCAAGAATAGCTCAAAGGTTAGTCAACTGAAACTAAAGAGTCTAGATAGGATATTTTGGTTTAACATTCCACTTTATATAGAATGTCTTGCAAAGATTAGTAAACTCTTAGATGTTGTTGGTAATGTATATATGTGGATTATATACTGTAATGCTACAACGTATGCTTATGTTCATAAATGAAATGAAAGAATTTAGTTTTTCTGAAATGTTTATGTTCTATATGATGCCACGATAAGTGATGTGAGTGCTCTAGCATGCCACTTCCGTGGGGTATGCTTGAATGTTCTCTGGAATGTTGGGTATGTGCTCTATAGAAGTGGGATGTTACATCAACAGCTTCACTTCTCTTCTCTTCTCTTGTCCCTAGCTCAATCACAAAGGTGTCCACCCTCCAATCCTACACCAACATGATCAATTCTTACCCTAAACCATCATCAAACACAAAAGAACAACCATAAAGATCAAACTAAACAAAAAATCATAAAAGAAGTCCTAAAATACATAAATACTAACCTATTATGCAAGAAACACATGTCCAATATGTTGGCCCCAAAATTTTTCTTGATGAATAAGTATGATTTACCTTAATTATGAGGTATTTAAAATAAGTTTGTGAAGTTAATTATTATGTTGATGTTAGAAAGATTATATGATATAAGTTGATTGAATTAAAGTGTTAAGGTTATAAGAACATTCAAAGGAGTTTTTGGCAAGACACTTAAGGTTAAAGGAACCTAAGCTTATAAGGAAGGGTAAATGGACTTTTTGGACTCGTCAAGGGTAGAAACAGAAGAAGAAATGTTGGATCACTATTTAAGAAGGGGAAAAATGAAAATAGGAGAGAAAGAAGAGAAATAACAAATCAAGAGAGAAAGAAGAGAGATTTCAATAGTTGAGAGAAAAGAAGAGAGTTGAGCTAGGGTTTCTTCATTTCTTAGCGTTTGAGAGAGATTTTGAAGTGTTTCAAGAAGAGAAAAAGGTAGAGAAAGAGAAGAGCTTCCATTTGAGCTAAAGATCTCTTTATTTGATGAAGAATCAAGGTATGATCATTTTAAATCTTTTGTATTTTTGGAAGGATTTTAGTTCAAAGTGTTCAAAAAATGCATAGGTTTAAGTATTTTAGCACCAATTTTAGTGATTGTGCTTTGTGTAACTTTCAATTGAAAACCCTATTGAGTGGGATTTTTGTTATTGTATAAAGGAGATCAAAAGAGGCAAGAGAAGCAAGAGCAGAGACATTTTAAGCAAGTCCTTAAGTAAGAAAATCAAGGTGGGTTACATGTTTATAATCGAGTTATGAGCCACTAATGCTTTTCCAAATCAAAAAAATAAAAATGCTTTTCAATTACTTTATAAATGTGTTTTTAATGCTTTTGAGTGAGTTGAGAAATGTTACAAATTTGTGTATGGATTTTGATGATGAAATGGAAAAATGATTTTGAAAATATTTATGTTATGCCTTGAAAATGTCATGGAATTTTGTATGAATGAAAAGATGAGAAACCATGAAAGTATGAACATATGACAAAATGATTTGAGCATGATTATATGCTTCTATTGGCCGAGAGTGGAACCATTTTGTTTGTCAAATGCACATTGACAAGAGCCTTCTCCTGGATACTCGCTTGTGGCTTATGAGCTCTGATTATTCTATTCATGGGGTAAACTTTGGTTTCTCCATTCTATTTCTATGGAACCCTCAAGTCATTTGTTTGTGCATTGCATCTTTAAACTGTCAAGTTGTTGCATAACTTGAGTGTTCTATAGTGATGGTTAAAGGTAATTGCTATGTTGATGTGAGGATATTTTTTAACAATAAGTCTTGAGAAAAAGATTGTGAGTTTGACAAAGAATTTGAGAACAAAGCATTTTATAAAATCACTATGACTTTTATAAAATAAGAAACCTTTCAATGATTTTACTTATTCTTTGTTATAAACTTATTACCCATGAGCTTTCAAGCTCACCCTCTTTTGTCCAATCTTTGGGTGATAGCTAAGAGATCAAGAGCCCAAGGGAATTTCTCCAAATTTGCTTAATTTTGTATTCTGAGTTGGTTTTGGAAAGCAGCAAGTTTGTTTGTTCAAGAATCTTTTGTAATTTGAGATTTTGAGATGATGATGTAATATGGCTTGGAATATTGTTAAGGATTTGTAAAATCTTATTCCTTTGATGTTAGTGAAATATGAATGGTGTATGGATAATGTGAGTTGAAATTAGATATATGTGAAGAAGTTATCAACTTGAGTTGATGATTTTGGAACATAAGTTGTTGATATATATATATAAGTACAGAGATATATATATACATAAGTGAGATGTCATGGAAAGGACGATAGGAATTATGACTGAACAAATGTAGTTAAGGGTGATGAGATAAATGATTTGAGATTTGAGAGTTTAATGAAATCATTTTGGTAGCTAAATGGTTATGCTCAGGGCATTCTAAGTCTACACAGTGCAAAATTTCAAGTCTTCCATAGGGGAGGGAAAAAAAGGTTTAACTGAAGGAAAGTGAGGGAATCTATTAGAATAGCATGAATGATTTTATGTTATTGTGCATATGTCAGCATTTTGAATATATCCAGATTTGTAAGGTTCCAATTGAGATGATTTTCAATATGGAGTAAACTAAAGACATAGGTTTACAAATTATATGAAGAAGTCAAATTTCGATTTAGTCGCTAAGATGTTCCATTTTTTGATGAAAGTTAGCTATTCTTTAGAAACTTAAGACAGTAGAAAACAGGTGTTCTAAAGAAGTTAAATTATGATTCAAGTTCGAAGTTTCCCAAAATCTGTTATGAAATAGGGTAAATGAGTTTGTTTTGGATGTTGACTGGTGTAGGTGCCACCCTTGTGGGATGAGGACTAATGAGAGTTCCTTGAAATAACCCTATAGGATAATATGCTGACGTGTTAGGACTTTGAATGTTTGGCTTCAAAAGTGGGGTCCCACACACTGTATCAAAAGCATGCTCCAAGTAACTTGAAGCACTCTCCTTTGTAAAATTTCCCACAATGCTCACAATGGGGGTTCATGTTCCTACTTCTCTCCACCCTACTATTGCCCCTTGCAGTAGAGGCTTGCATTGAAGCTGCCCTTGGTTTCTTATTCCTATCAGAGGCAGTACTCCCCACCTCACTCTGTGTGTAAAAGCTCTTCATACCCCTCTCAGGCATTAGAGCACTCACCTCCTTTTTGGAAGACTGTTCCCGATTCCTCCTCTTCCTGCTCACTTCATTCTTTATATTCTCCAATTTTTCATCCTAGAGTGTAGCATCTACCAACTGCTAGTAGTCATAGAAGTTGTGGATCAAGACTTTCTCCTTGATCCCTAAATGAAGTCCTCCCTCAAAGTTGCGACACTTACCCTCCTCATTAGCAACAATATTGGTTGCATACCATGATAGTTGTGTGAACTTTAGCTCATATTCACTCACACTCATGTCCCTCCGTGTGAGATTTAGGAACTCCTTGGCCTTATCTTGGATATAAACCCTCAAGAAGTACTTCCTCTGAAAAGCTTCCACAAAGTCTCTCCATGTTAGTACTGATGGTGTGACCTGACTATAGGGCACTGACTCTTACCAATGAAGCGTATCCCCCTATAGTAAACTTGTAAGTGATCTAGAAGGGGGGGGGGGGGGGGG
>JAOSBK010004486.1:0-13559 GCA_027568895.1 Erythroxylum shatona
TGGTCGAGGATACAATATCGAGAAGAGGAAACAATAACAAGAAGAAGAGGATACATCACTTAGGAGAGGATATATTGTTGAGGATAGGATAGCGCAGTGAGGAGTTAAAGCTATAGCGAAAGAGTCGGTAATATAATCCCTATCTTGTTTATGTTTATTGTTATCCTTCTACCATATCGTGTATAGATTGGCATCATGATTTGGATATATTGCTTCAGCTATAATTTAGATTTTTAAAAAGTTTTGAAATCAACCATTTCTCCAAGTATGACATGCTTTCTTTTCCTGATCCAATAATTGGCTAAACATATGCCAAACTATGCCTTTAAACTTGATGCAATTTGCACTTATAAAGCATCCATTACAACATGCTACCATCTTTCTATAGAGTTCCAAATGAAGACCCTTTGAAATTCAATTGGGAATTCTATACCACTCTCCAAACCTTCCCTTTGGATGAATTAAATGAAGATTAACTCAGGATGAGGTGCTTCCTATACACATTGAAGGATCAAGTAAAGGCATAGTTGATGACCCTCTCACCCAGTTTATTGACTATATAGGAGGAGGTGTAAAATAAGTTCATGAGAAAGTTCTATTCCTATAAGAAGACTTTTGAGTTCCAAACAAAGATAGCTACCTTCACTCAGATGGACGGAGAGCCATTCCATAAGGTGTGGCAATGCTTTAAATTTTTTCTGATACAATGTCCACACCATGATTTCCCTTTTCATATGCTAAACCAATTCTTTTATGATGGGTTGATTCAATAGTGCTAGTACACAGTAGACAATGCAGCAGGAGGAGTTATAGAATAGAGGACAACTGAAGAAATGTATGAAATGTTCGAAATGTTAGGGGCCATTTCTCAACAAAAGAGTGTTATAGGAAGAAGAGCTAGCGTTTATGAAGTGAGCTTGAATCAAGAATTAGCTATACAGTTAGCTGAGTTGAAGAGGCATGTGAAGATCCTAGCTACAAGGCTATCCTAAAATGTTCTAAATCAATAGGTATGTGGTATTTGTGGAAATTTTGGTCACGGAGCTAATATTTGATCATATTCTTAAGAACCATTGGCAGATGTAGAAGAACAAGTTAACTTACTAAGCAATTTTTAACTAAAGGAACGAAATGATCTATACTCGAACACCTACAACCCTAGTTGGAGAAACCACCCTAATTTCTCTTGGAAGATCAACAATCCACCGATGTAACCCTAACCACAATATTAGAATTTTTAGAGGCCAAATTATCACTAAGGGCAATCCTTAAATCAAAACCCGCTGGGCATGCCTTCCCTAAGGGAAAGCCTGAATGCGTTTAGTCAAGTCACAGCTCAAAAGTCAGGAAATGAATAAAAAAAGGTTTAACGCTTTGGAGGCCTCTATGAAGAGGATTGAGATCCAAGTATGAAAACTTGCTACCCAATTGCATAACAATTAAAAGGAAAAGTTGCCTAGTCAACCCTAGTAAGCCAAAGCAATCACTGTTTTGAGAAGTGGTGAAGTGATTAACAATCATATTGAGTTTCCTTATGAGTTATCTAATGCTGATAATCAAAAGAACAAAAGCCTTATCTAAGAAGAAGATGAGTGGAATGAGAAAGGCAATGAAATAAACTTTTCAAGTCACATTGATAAGGGTGAAAAACTTAAGCATGTGACAGCGCGTGTCTAATGCACTGCAAAATTTGCCTGACTCTGCACACTAAAATTTGTAGTTGTGGTAAGTCAGGATTGAATCCACAGGGAATGTTTGGTTAATTTTAATAACAAAAATAATTGATGCAGGGAAAGTAAATGGGGGGTTTTAGGTTTCAAACAATTTAGAAATTAAAGTAAAAGTAAACTATCGAAAATAAATTAAAACAGATAATAAAAAATGAGGAAAGTCTTGAGTATAAGTAAGGTTCGGTTCTAGGGTCAATCTCGCCCTAAATACAATCAAGCATATTCCTTCATTCTAAAGTCTTTACAATTCTTTTCGGACTATTGATCTAAGACTAATATAATGCTCCACAAATCTCAGTTTTCCCTTAAGTTGCATTTAATCAAGATACAATCATTAATTAAACCTTACCATCGAATAACTTAGGATACGATCTCTAGATTCAATTTGGCAGTCTCATTATGAAATGGAAAACAATCAATATAGGTAGTAATCTCACACGTTTGGATTATCCAATCTAAGTTATGTTGTTCCTATTGATTAACGATCCTTAGATGCTACTCACAAACATCAAAAGTAACGATTACAGATTAAAATCAATGTTTTAGCAATAGGTTTGAAATAAAATGATCAAATTAATATATTAACATCATTAATCCCAAAACCATCCAAATCAATACCAACAACATAACAATACGAAAAAAAATTATAACTTCAAAATGATAGAAATAGCTTAATTGTGACTTGGCGTCGATATTCCCGTTAAGCCAGCATCAGGAAACTAACCTTCCATGCCCATTTTCATGCCCCAAGCACAAGTAATATCTCCCATTCCTTCGACACTCTCCCTACATCTACTGTAGCTAGGATGGGATATATTAAGTGTTAGAGAGTTTAAAGTCCACGCCTATTTATCCTTCTCAGCCTGTGCCTATCAATTGGTTTTGTTTTCACGCCCAGTTTGCACCGCCCCTATAGCTGTGAAGTCCTGCACCACACTGTTCATTGACATGACGATTTAATTTGCTCCTCTCCAAAACCCTGCTGCATTGCCCCTTCTGCGTATGCATTTTAAACGCATGGACGTAGCGTTTAACACTACACATGCTGCGTCCACACAGCGTCGTTAGTGCATGCTTTAAATGCAATGTGTTGCTGTGTGAAACGCAGCCACCAAACTTTGTCCTTTTTTTTCCAATTGTGCTCTAATTTGTTTTGAACATCTTCTCTTTTTGGTCTCAAATATATCATCATATCCAACCTAGAAGTTAACACAAATTGAACACAAATTAAGTATTTTATCTTGAGAATAGGATTGAAATCATAAGGAAATACATAAGAAAATATAACATAATTCAATCCTATCAAATACCCCCACACTTGGTCTTTGACCGTCCTTGGGCAAATACTCAAAATCAAAATCACAAACCAAAACTTTAACTTATTCTCCATATTTCTTAAGAATAGATAGTCATAAGTAAAGGTGAATAACTTTCAAAACCTAAGCAAAAACTCAACATTCGAAGCTTCTGCTCATGATCTATCAACATTCAATATCTTCAAAAACTGAGTAATTTGATGGTGGACTTGGAAAATGTGATTAACTAAAATATATTCATCGATACACTTAACACCATTCATGATCATGACAATCCACAACTTTGCATATCATTTCATTTCTCCACCACTAATGTTCATATGCAAAATCATGAATCAAATGACTTTTCAAGGTTATAATATGGGCAAAGGTAAGGTGAGATATATTTGGGTTAAGTAGCATGAAATTCATCAAAACTAGTGAAACAAAGCAACTCTCATCAAAAACTGGGTACCGTCAGCTATGACAAATGCAACATTTATATTTCACAACCCCATTCAGCTTTCACACACAAAGCACATAAAGCATATACCAATATGAAGGAATCACTCATACAATTTATGCCAATGAAATCACAATAGTGAACCTTCTAAGCCAAACTCTACCTTATATTCAACATGCTCAAATAACACATCCATTACAACTCTAGGAAGATGCATAAACCATAAACAACTTTTTAACACATATGCAATTCCTCCTGATACATTTATTGTAAACATTTTTCCATTCTTTTCCTTTTTTATTTTCTATTTCTTTTCTTTTCGCTTTTTTCTTTTTTCTTTTTTCTTTCTTTTCCTTAGAAAAATTTAAATAAACTACATCAACATGGGAACTTCAATGATAAGACATAAACTAGCATCCTAATATTATAACCAACCCTCATATATGTACACCCCCACACTTAGAATTTTGTACATCCACAAACTCAACAGTCACCAATGTTCCACTAACTTTATGACTTAGGTAGGGCATTTGGTTAAGTTTAAAAGCATAAAATGTGGTTTATACAAGAAGGAAAGGCTAAAGCTCAAAAGGGTTTATCAAGGGAAAAATCACGTCAATAGGGTAGGTTCCTTGGCTAATGTAGCTTATGACAAACAAAAAATGCCTAAACGTATCGATGTTAATGCATGTGATAACAATGTGGTCTTAAATAGAAATTCAACGCAAAATCAGGATGTAAATGTCATAAAGGTCACACATCATCAAAAGGCAATAAGATTAATATAGATGTGCCAGTCAAATAAGGCTAAAAAGTCTGACTATCTTTGTCTATCATTAGTCACTACTCTTCTAAAGATAATGCACATTAACAAACCACAATAGCAAAAGTACATGCCAAATTTTGCTATGGATTTTACTAATCAATTCACACTTTGATTATGATTAAATAATCTTAAAAGCAATAGAAAACAAAAATTTTTTGATTTTGTTCATTTAATTTTGAAAACTGACTAAGGAGTCACATAAGCTATGATTAAGCTTAAAAACATGCATCAAAACTAATGTAGCCCACCCCCATACTTAAAACTCCTTAATGTAAAATCAAATGCCAGAAATGGAGTAGCTAACAAAAATAACATATGTAAAAATGTAAAAGGCAGTAATTAACTTCCCTTAGGTTGCCTCCTAAGCAACGCCTTTGTTTAATGTTGTTAGCTCGACCTCCAGTTGAGTGCGTTAAGCGACACCAGTCACATTCTCCTACATCAACACCTCCAAATCCTCTGTTTGGAAGCCCTCATAATACAACTTTAAGTGATGACCATTCACTTGAAATGTCTTGTCAGTTTTGAGGCTTCGTATCTCCACTACACCAAAAGGAAAGACATGAGTGATAACAAATGGACCAACCCAATGGGAATGCAACTTACCAGGAAAGAGTTTGAGTTTGGAATGATATAGTAACACTTTCGAGCCTACTGAGTAACTTTTCCTTGAAATTATCTTATCATAAAAAGCTTTCGTCCTCTCCTTATATATCACTGCATTTTGATATGACTCATTCCTCATCTCTTCGAACTCTTGAAGCTGTAACTTCCTATACACTCTCGCATTATCCAAGTGCATATTATATCTTTTTATAGCACAATATACATTATGTTGTAATTCCACTAGAAGATGGCATGGCTTTCCAAACACTAGCCTGTATGGTAACATTCCAATTGGGGTTTTGTGAGCCATCCGGTAGGCCTACAATGCATCTTCCAGTCTTACACTCCAATCCTTCCTATTGGGTTGCACAGTTTTCTCCAGGATTAACTTGATTTCTCGATTTGAGACGTCAGCTTGCCCATTGGTTTGAGGATGGTAAGCAGTAGAAATTTGTGCATGATGTGATATTTTCTGAACATTACTTCCATCACCCTATTGCAGAAGTGGGTTCCTTTATCGCTAATGATGGCTTTTAGTATCCCGAACCTAGAATGAAGATTAGCCTTAACAAAATATGCAATAACCTTAGCATCATTAGTCCTAGTGGCTTTTACTTCCACCCATTTAGAAACATAATCAACTGTATGCAATATATAAGTAAAGCCAAAAGACGGACGAAAAAGTAAAGGGTTGTGGCAATTGACCCTTACGGGACAAGTTACCTGACTATTGACATTTATAATAGGATTTGTAGAAGGTATATGCATCTTTGAACAATGTTGGCTAGTAGAAGCCACTCTCCAGAATCCATTTTACTCCAAAATTTCCTCCATGAGTGTACGAATGACAGAAGGCTAAAATTGATGAGGATTCATTTTTCAATTCACATCTCTTGATAACTTGATCTGTACAGTGCCTACAAAGATACATCCCAAACATAGTACTTTTCTTCACTTTGTAGCTTATCCCTCTGAGCCTTAGACAAACCAACAAGTAATTCATTAGTTACTAAAAAATTGACGATGTCTGCATACCATTGTGGTGTCGCATCGACAGAAAATAATTGCTTCGAAAAGCTTTCTCATAGAGGGATGTCATCTTCTTCCCTTATCAAACGGTTGAGATGATCCGCCACTATGTTTTCTGCCCCCTACTTATCTTTGATCTCTAAGTCGAATAAACAATCACTATAGCACCAAGCAAATGCGATCTAAATTTTTCCAAAGCAAAAGCCATTGATAACAATTCTTTTTCAGTGGTGGAATAATGCAATTGAGCTAGATTTAAAGTCTTTGAAGCATAGTAAATGACATGTAAGACTTTTCCCACTCTTTGTCCTAGAACGGCCCCCATCATACAATCGCTCGCATCACATATGATCTCGAATGGGAGGTTCCAATCTGGTGGTTGAATCACTGGTGGGGATGTCAGAAGATCCTTAAGTTTGTTGAAAGCTTCTTTGCACCTCTCGTCGAACTCAAAGGAGACATCTTATTAAAGAAGTTTGCATAGTGTTGCGGCTATCTTCGAAAAGTCCTTAATGAATCGCTGATAAAAAATTGCATGCCCTACAAAAGAACACACTTCCCTCATAGTTGAGGTGTAAGGTAAAGAAATGATATCAACTTTGGACTTGTCTACTTCAATACCCTTAGTAGATATCACATGACCTAGAACTATAACTTGTCCACCATAAAATGACATTTTTCTCGGTTTAACACAAGGTTAGATTCTATACATCGTTCCAAGATAATAGCAAGATTCTCAAGACATTCTTCAAAAAAAGATCCATACACACTAAAATCATCCATGAATACCTCAATAATCTTCTCAACATATTTAGGAAAAATGCTTATCATACACCTTTGGAACATGGCAGGTGCATTACAAAATCCAAATGACATCCTTCGATAGGCAAATGTACCTAATGAGCATGTAAATGTGGTCTTCTTTAGATCTTCTGGTGTGATTGGGATCTAAAGATAACTTAAAAAGCCATCTAAAAAGCAATAATAGTCATAACCAAGCAACCTCTCAAGCATCTGATCAATAAAACGAAAGGGAAAGTGATCTTTATGAATAGCAACATTTAACTTTCTATAATCAATACATACTCGCTACTTGGTTTGCACTCGGGTGGGAATCAACTCACCTTCCTCGTTTGTCACTACGGTGATTCCAAACTTCCTTGGAACCAGCTAGAAAGGACTTACCCACTTACTGTCAGAAATCAGGTAAATAATCCCAACATCGAGAAGCTTCAACACCTCTTTCTTCAAAACTTCCATTATTAAAGGATTCAGCTTATGTTGAGCTTGCCTTGTAGATTTTGCATCATCCTCCAACAAAATGTAGTGCTCATATATGGAAGGGCTTATCCCTTGGATATCTGCGGTAGTCCACCTGATGGCCTTCTTATGCTCCCTCATCATTCAAACCAACCTTTCCTCTTGATTTGAAGTCAACTATGCCAAGATGATAACTGGGAGAGTCTATTTATCACAGAAATAAGCATACTTCAGATATGTAGGGAGTGGCTTCAATTCCAATTCTGGTGCCTATGCATCAGAAGGTAACAACTTCTGATCAACTTAAAGTATTTGTATAGAAGACAAATCATACCGTTTTGGAGAGCTTTTTAATGAGTCCAAGGTGACTGTCATTTCCACAAGCTCCTCTTCCATCTCAACATTAGTGTTGGCTTCTACTTCCATATCCTTGGTTAAAGCTATTTTCGAATGATTCATATAACTTAATTTCAACATTTCTTGCACCAAAGGATCAATCACATTAATAGAAAAAACACAATGATCTTTAAAAGGATGTTTCATGGAATCAAAAATATTGAAATGGATTACTTCCCCATCAAATTCCATTATGAGGATGCCTTTATGAACATCTATCTTAGATTGACCCGTATTAAGAAATGGTCTCCCCAATAAGATAGGTATCGGATTGTATGAGGTGTCATCATTCATACCTGTAACATAAAAATCTATAGGAAACATTAACTCATTCACCTGCACTAAAACATCCTCAACCACACCATCAGGATAAGCATTAGTGCGATCAGCCAATTGTATGACTACACTCATTTTTTTCAAAGGGCTTAAATTCAAAGAAGCATAAATTGAATGAGGCACTGCATTAATAGAAGCACCCAAATCCAACATTGCTCTATTGATCACATTATTACCAATTTTGCAAGGAAATGTGAACATATCTGGATCTTAGCATTTTGGAGGCATCTTCTTTTTGAATACTGCTGACACATTCTCACCCATCATCACTTTCTCATCACCCCTCAACTTCCTCCAATTTGTACATAGTTCTTTGAGGAATTTGGCAAACCTTGGCACTTGCTTAATTGCTTTGTGCAAAGTTATGTTGACTTCTACCTTTCAGAAAAGTCTCCAATATCTCTTTGTCCTTGTCCTCTTTGTTTGGTCTTGTTAATCTACTCGAAAAAGGTGGAGGGTTAGTCTTAGTAATGTTGGGACTTTCGACAATTACCTTCGTACTTGATGATGAGTTTTCTTCCTCTTCCAACTCTTTCTCAGTCCCTTCCTTGGTAGCAATCTTTGTTAGGGTTCTTTTGGGACCTCCAATCTCCTTTCTGCCCCTCAGGGTTATGACACTGACATTCTTCGGGTTCACCTCAAGTTGTGATGGCAATTTTCCTCTACTTTGCGATTCTAGGTGATTGAGCCTTGCTACCATCTGACCCATTTGATGTTCTATGCTCTATTGGCTTGCTTTTGTTTCCTGTCGAAATTGTTGCAATTGTTGCTGCATATCCTATTGAAATTGCAAACTATTAGTAGAAAGAGTCTTAACAATTTCTTCTAAAGATGCACTTGAACTAGAAGAAGAAGCTCCCTGTGCTCCTTATTGCCTTGGTTAAAATCCTGGTGCCCCTTGTGGCTGATTCTGGAAGTAACTTTGCTGTCGATTCCCTGCATAACTTAAGTTGATCCCTCTAACCTGGGTTATACGTCTGTGAGTAGGGGTTGTATTGGTTCGAGAAGTTCCCTCTTGTAGCATTCACATACTCCATCCTGCCTTTTTCCAAAGCTAGGCACTCGTCTGTTGGATGACTTGTGTTTGAACATAACCCGCACACTTTCACTTATGCCTATCCAACTACAATCTGTCTCGTAAAAGATGTTAATTCATCTAAACGATGTTCAATGAATGAAGTGCTTACCTCATTTACTCATCGAACTTCATTATGACTGCTGAATTGTTGGGTGTTAACGGTCATCCGCTCAAGTAATATTCTAGCTTCAATGGGGGTCTTCTCGCAAAGTGCCCCACCACTTACCGCATCAGCCAAACTCCTCTCTATGGGCAGCAATCCTTCATAAAAATATTAGATGAGAAGTTGCTTTACTATGTTGTGATGTGGGCAACTAGCATATAACTTCTTAAATTGCTCCCAATATTCATAAAGAGACTTCCCATTGTGTTGCTTAATACTGCTTATCTCCTTTCGAATACTTTTTGTCTTTGAGGAAGGAAAATATTTTTTCAAAAATAATCTCTTCGTCTCCTACCAAGTATTCACACTTCTAGTCGATAAATCAAATAACCAATCTTTTGCTGCATCTTTGAGTGAGAAAGGGAAGGTCCTTAACATGATTTGCTTGTCCATCACCCCATGAGGCTTCATGCTTAAAAACACTACATCGAGTTCCTTAAGATGCTTATGTGCATCCTCACCTGTAAGGCCATGAAAGTTAGGCAATCAATGAATTAATCTAGATTTTAACTCAAAGGTAACATGTTTAGCGAAATTCAAAAATGTTATGCATAATGGTCTATGAGTTAAATCAGGTGTAGCCAACTCCCTTAGAGTTCTCGGATTTGACATTGTGTCTTTGGATTCTACTTCCAATTCGTCTACCAAAGTTGACCTTGCTTCCTTATACGATCTCTATAATGTTCTCTCGACCTTTGGATCAAGTTGCTTGATTTCTCTACAAGGAGACCTGGTCACTACCATGCGCCAACACTAATGGACAATGAAAAATTAACAAGTGAAAAAAAGAAGGCTTACAAACAAATATATTAACAAAATACCAATTAAAATTAAAATTGAAAATTAAGCTATCACACTCCCCAGCACGGTGCAAAAATTTGACAACGCATGTCAAGTGCACTGCAAAATTTACCTGACTCTGCACACTAAAATTTGTAGTTCTGGTAAGTAGGGATTTAATCCACAAGGAATGTTCGATTAATTTTTGTAACAAAAATAATTGATGCAAGGAAAGTAAATGAAGGGTTTTTGGGTTTCAAACAATTTAAAAATTAAATTAAAAGTAAACTATTGAAAATAAATTAAAATAGATAATAAAAATGAGGAAATTGTTTAGTATAAGTAAGGTCCAGTTCTAGGGTCAATCTCGGACTAAACACAATCAAGCATATTCCTTCATTCTAAAGTCTTTACAATTCTTTTCGAACTATTGATCTAAGACTAATAGAATACTCTACAAATCTCGATTTTCCCTGAAGTTGCATTTAATCAAGATACGATCATTAATTAAATCTAACCATCGAATAACCTAGGGTATGATCTCTAGTTCAATTTGGAAGTCGTATTATGAAATGGAAACCGATCAATATAGGCAGTAATCTCACACATTTGGATTATTCAAGCTAAGTTATGTTGCTCCTAACGATTAATGATCCTTAGATGTTACTCACAAACATCAAAAGAAACGATTATGGATTACAATCAATGTTTTAGCAATAGGTTTGAAATAAAATGATCAAAATAATATATTAAGATCATTAAACCCAAAACCATTCAAATCAACACCAACAACATAACAATCCGGAAAGAAATTACAACTTTAAAATGATAGAAATAACTTAACTGTGAGTTGGCGTCGATATTCTCGTTGCACCGGTGACAGGAAGCTAACCTTCCAAACCTATTTTCATGCTCCAAGCATAAGTAATATCTCGCATTCCCTTAGCAGTCTCCCTATGTCTACTGTAGCTGGGATGGGACAAATTAAGTGTTGGAGAGTTTAAAGTCCACACTTGTTTTCCCTTCCCAGCCTTTGCCTATCAATTGGTTTTGTTTTCACACCTAGTCTATACCGCCCCTATAGCTATGAAGTCCTGCACCGCACTGTTCATTGACATGAAGATTTAATTAGGTCCTCTTTAAAACCCTGTTGTGTTGCCCTTCTACGTGTGCATCTTAAAAACGCTCCGTCCACGCTGCGTAGTGTTAACGCATGCGTTGCTGCGTTAAACGCAGCCACCAAACTTTGTTCATTTTTTTCAATTGTGCTCCAATTTGCTTTTAATATCTTCTCTTTTTTGTGTCAGATATATCATCATATCCAACCTCGAAGTTAACCCAAATTGAACATAAATTAAGTATTTTATCTTGAGAATAGGATTGAAATCACATGGTAATACATAAGAAAATATAAGATAATTCAATCCTATTAGCTTGACACCAAGGAAAATGAAGGACAAAAAACGAATCCTTATTGACCACCAACTCCATATCTAAGTCATCTTAAGGAATAGAAACAAGATGAGTAGTTTTCTTATCTATATTGCATGCTTTCTAAGGACAATATTAATTTGCCCTTGTTAGATGTAATTAGGAACATTCTAGCTTATGTCACGTTCTTCAAGGAACTAAGCACCAAGAAACAAAAGTTTGAGCCTAATGAATTGGTGCTAGTTTCAAAAGTAGCAAGTTCAATTTTACAATCACATTTACCCCCAAACTTAAAGATCTAAATCATTTTATCACGCAAGTATCAATGGCTAATGGTGATGAGGTTAAGGGTATTCTTGATCTTAGAGCAAGGATAAATCTTATGATTCACTCTATTTGTCTAGGATAAGACCTACAAACATGTGCTTGTAATTAGTTGATAGGTTAATCTGTTATCCAAAAGGAATAATGGAAGATGTGTTAGTGAAAGTTGGAGCAATGATTATGCCCATAGACTTTGTTTTCCTAGACATGGGAGAAATGAAGTAGAAAGAACAAGAGCACTCCATACAACTAGGGAGGCATTTTATGGCCACTACTAACATTTTGATTGATGTTAAGAATAAAAAATTGACCATGGTAGTCTTAGGAGAAATAACAAAATTTTCAATATTTAATGTTGAACCTATTCCTACGTTTACTATTTCTATAGACTGTTCTATTGTTGATCAAGTTAATGCCACCAATTTTGATTTTGCCTTGTAAGATGAAGAAGAAAAGAGGATGGACTTGGTTAAAGATATTGACCAATTACTAATGGACGAAGTTAAGGAAGTATTTGGAAAATTTTAGGAGATAGATCCATATGAAAAGGAAGAAACAATGGAATCAATCACTTTGAGTGACCCACCTTGAGGCATTCAATTACAAGATGTTAAAGAAGCAACCCATTAACTTAAGTTCTAATGTTTGTCCTTGTTTGTGTTAATTTTTGTCTTTTATCTTAGACCCCTTTTTAATTCTTTTTATCAAGTTCAAATGTTGGGGAATATTAGTTTAGAAATTATTATTTGTGTGTTGTGTATTTGTTTTCCCATTTAGTTGTTAGAGATCTATGTTTATTAAATGAGCTCAATCTGGATTAGAGATGCATAATGTGAGTGAATGAGTATATTTGCATGCTTAAGATGATTAGCTTGGATTTCGATTAAAGGGACATTAGCTTTTTGTGATAGATGAATGACACTTTTCATTTGGTAAGAATTTGAGCCTGAACTATTAAACACCAAATTCAAGTATTCTTCATCGGGATTGTTCTTTCAAGATTGAGAACTCTAGAACCTACTTACAAATACTAGTTAAGATCATATAATCTTATGCAAACATTGAAATGATAAAGGTAAGTAGCATTTACTCCTCTTTCTTAAAAAGCCACCATGATGTTACCTTTCGTGAACTCTGTTTGAACTTAACATAAAACCTTTCCTTTCTTTAAACCCAAAATATAAGCCTTGACCTTAAATGTTTATCCTCTTTGTTGTACCTACCAAAAGGCAAGTTGAGCATTTTAATCTATACGATTGTGTTTAAGGAATAATTGTTTAAACAAGCCTAGGGGAATCATAATGTATAACTGGTTTTTGAGTTAAGAATGTGTAGGGTTGTAATAATTTGTATCTTTCCTCTACTTTTTTTCTTCTAAACTTGATCTCTTTCTAATAAACAAATGAAGAATATAGTAAAAATAGAAAAATAAAAAAGTAAAAGTAAAAAAAGAGAAAAGGAAATAAAAAAGAAAAGGAAGGAAGAGAAGATGACCAAAAGACAAAGAGAAGATGAGAGAAGTAAAAATGGGAAGTTTTAATTTTGTTAAATAAGAGGAAATAATTGAGCATTTTATGGTTCAATGTTTTGTATTATTTTAAATGCCCAATTTGTGTTATGGTTTTAAACTGCATTTTCCTTTTTCTACCCTTAGATATGTTGGAGTTATGTAAATATAGTGCCCTAGAAAGTAAGTGTATTTACATGTAACTTTATCTTCTTCAGTTACAGCTTTGTAATGAAAATATTTATTATTAATAAAACGAAAGAGTTTGGTTTTATTTGTGTGAGCATTATATATCTAGTCAAAAGGTACCAAGATTCTTTTGTAAGTAATATACA
>JAOSBK010004539.1:0-13555 GCA_027568895.1 Erythroxylum shatona
AATATTTTATTAAAATAAGTAAAATCAATTGAAAGCACCTGAGGGTCTCATTAAAGACAATCATTTGTGTTAGCAATACATCATTCTTCCTCTTAAGAAAAACTAAATTAAAGCACTTAAGGGGTTTAGTTTAAACCTCTCTTTGATATAAGTCTTGTTTAGTTGTATAAGGTAGCTTAATATTATGGCTATCATTTAAATAGAAAATGAGAATAATGGATAAACTATCGTTTGTGAATTTACCTTCTACTAGCTACTTTTTATTCCTTGAACCATGTGAAAGCCTTAACCACCTCCATTTAAACTATATTTTTCTTCAATCTATGTGGAAATCTATGCTACTCATTTTCAATATTCACTAGATATGTCCTTGGCAAAGCTCTCCACTTTGGATAATCTCTTATTCTAATAAAAACTTTGAACTAGGAAACTTGATTTAGTTGATACTTAGCTATTTTGTTTATTACATATGGAAAGAAAGAACTAACATGAATTCTAATAAACAAAACAAGAATTTGAAAGAACTCTTACACTAGATAGTTAAATGGATAAGAGAAACTAAATGGATAAAAAAATGAGTTCTTAACCAAAGCCAAGCATCTAACTAAAACCTATATAACTACATCTTCATTCTTAAAGGCAATTAATTTTAACAAACTATGTGACTCTAAAACTTTTATTTACTTTTGATTTTTTTATTAGAGAACTTGTTTAATATTATTACCCTTTTATATAGCTAAAATATATAATTCTTTATAGAACTTGGTTAAATTAGATAAGACTCTTATTTTGGCTAGTTTATACATTCTTATCACTTCTATTTGCAATATATTATTTATTATCATTCACCAAAAAAGATTGCGATGGGAACAAATGTCATACATTAAGGACTTTATTGAAAGAAGGAAGTTAAAATAATTCAATTAACAACTTTAAATATTACTTCAAAAATTTTTATTTGAACTAGTAGGGAAATACAAATTAATCAAATTTTGCAAAAGTTATTAATGGTATCTTCTTTTTTCAATTAACTTAACAAATCAAGAGGTAATAGGGGAACTTACACTACAACATTCTTTTTATGATTAATATGTAATTTAATTTCTCTATACATCATTAGAGAATTATAGTTCTTATATTTTCTCAGTAGCAACATAAATAGGTCAAAGTGAGTAATCTAACTCCAAGCTAAAATAGTTTTGAGTGCCTATCAGGGACTTATTACAACTTATGTCCAAGAGATTTTTCATTTTGGCTACTTATGCTACTTCACGCATATCTGTACCTATGCTCAATTCAAAACTTATCAAAAACTAGCTAATTGTTTATTATCTTTCTTGTAGGTCGTGTTCTGTTTTGAAGGCCTTCAATAATTGGTCTTACTAGATTAAAAAAAATCAATTCTAGATACTCACACAAACTTGGTGTGATAGTAGAGCCTAATAAATGATTAGCATATGATATACTCTTTTCATGAAAATATGACATATGTTGGTTTAGAGAAAATGCGATGTTTTTTTTTGTTTCTCATAAGGATTGATATTCAATAGGAGCAAGTATTATGCCTTTATGCTTATAAAGAGACCTATAATGATTATGAGTTTGTTTTATACCATTTTAATGAGAAAGAGGCCTATATGAATGAGAAGGAGGTTGTAATAATGGCTTTCCATGATAATGGTTTTGCATAATAATGGTTATGATCTTGCAAAAATTTATATGTTGTCTTTGTCCATATATGATATTGCGAAAAATGGTTATGATGAAATTGAGGTTAATTGTTTTTTTTCAAGCAGAGATTCGAGGCTTTAAGGGCTTAAGCAATATTATAAGTTGTAAGATATGAAAACATTAAAGGTAATTATTTATTGTCTTTCTTGCAGGCTGTGTGCTGTGTTGAAGAGAGTAAATAATTGTCCAACCTCATCCGTCTTCTTTGTAGTTTGCGATTGTCTGTCAATTAAGGTAAGTCATTCAACTAAGTAATATCTATATGTGATCAATTTTGTGTTGTTCTTTGCAATTTTACCTGTAACAATGATTGGGAGTTTTTAGGTTGGGGTTTAATAGTGTAATTATTTATGTTTGGGAATTTGTTAAAATTGAAACATAAAGACTTGAACTTCAATGTGAT
Organism: Erythroxylum shatona; assembly: GCA_027568895.1. Classification (NCBI taxonomy): domain Eukaryota; kingdom Viridiplantae; phylum Streptophyta; class Magnoliopsida; order Malpighiales; family Erythroxylaceae; genus Erythroxylum; species Erythroxylum shatona. The sequence continues at coordinate 2,135 of JAOSBK010004539.1, forward strand.
TAATTCAAACTTAGTATTAACATAAGAAATTCACATAATTAACATGACAATTCTTTGCATAATAAACTCCTAGGATGGTATACAAGCTAGAAAATTGTGACGCAGGTCTTATGAGGCTTATCGGTGAAAAATTTCACGAGTCTAAGAGTTACAATGAGAACTTGCTTTCTCGATTCACAGGTATTAACAATATCACGTACCATACTGTTTGTTTAAAATCAAACTTTGGAAATGAACTTGTAGGTGATTAATTGAAACATAAAGACTCGAATTTCAATGTGATTAATTCAAACTTAGTATTAACATAAGAAATTCACGTAATTGTCATGACAATTATTTGCATAATAAACTCCTAGGATGGTATATAGGTTGGAAACTAGCGATGCAGCTGACATAAGGCTTATCCGTGAAAAATTCCACAAGCCTAGAAGTCACAACAATAACTTGCTTTCTCGATTCACAGGTGTAAATAATGCCACATATTATAGTACTTGTTTAAACTTAAACTTTGGAAATGAACTTGTAGGTGATTAATTGAAACATAAATACTTGAACTTCAATGTTATTAATTCAAACTTAGTATTAACATAAGAAATTCACATAATTGACATGACAATTCTTTGCATAATAAACTCCTAGAATGGTATATAGGCTAGAAACTCTTGATGTAGCTCCCATGAGACTTATAGGTGAAAAATTTCATAAGCCTAGGAGTCATAGCAAGAACTTGCTTTCTCAATTCATAGGTGTAAACAATGTCATGTACCATAGTGCTTGTTTAGAATCAAACTTTTGATATGAACTTGTAGGTGATTAATTGAAACATAAAGCCTTGAACTTCAATGTGATTAATTCAAACTTATTAATAACATAAGAAATTCACATAATTGGCATGAAAATTCTTTGCATAATAAACTCCTAGGATGTTATATATGCTGGAAACTCGTGATGCAGCTTCGATAAGACTTATCTTTCCTCACAAATTCTTCTATGAAGTAGTAAGGTTCTTATGACTTAGAATGTGTTGATTGTCCAACCGCTAACATTGAATTGGTTGTGATTGAGTTTTCTAATTTTGAAATCATATGGTGGGATAGGCTGGTTTCAGTTTAGAGGGAAAATGGTCATAGAACTGCAAAAATAGGAAATGGATCTAATAATCTGTAAAGTGAAGATTAAATGTTATGTAAGATTAATATGGATACTACCATAATATTATTACATCTAACTATGAAATCACTTTTTTAATTTTGTAGAAATGAGTAATGTTGATAGATCTTAGATGTATAGATGATTAACATCCAATGATTTCATTAATCTTGAGTTTGTTGAGGGAGTTGAAGCTTTTATTCACTATACATGTTCTCAACTTGCATATATGGACGGTCCAAAGATCAGATGTCCATGTAAAAAGTGCAAACATATTCATTTTCTTCCTATTGATGAAGTGAATCTTCATTTGTTAAGAAAAGAGTTTGTTCCAAATTATTTTGAGTGGACGTGATATAGGAAGTCATTAATTTGTAGCACCTCAAGGGGTAATGAAAGTAAACTCATCAATAAATATGGATGGATTTGAAGAGGGGACTGGATTTATAACAAGCAATGTGGGTGCAACTGAAAATTCTTACAGCCAAATGGTTTATGATGCAGCCAGTTATACCTTTCAAGCAAATATAGACAATCTTGAAGAAGAACCAAGCCCATATGCCAAAAAGTTTTTTGACTTACTAAATCAGTTGATGAGGAATTATGGCCAGATTGTAAGAAAATGACTCAATTATCGTCAATTGCTCGAATATTGAACATAAAGTCTGAAGGACAAATTTCTACTTGAAGTTTGGATAAAATTCTTGTTTGGTATAATGAATCATTACCTCCTGATCATACAATAGTTGATAATTCCCATAATATGAAGAAACTTATTAGGAGTTATGGTTATTGATTTTGCAAATTGGGATGTGTATTGCTTTGGAGAGGTGACGTGGAATTACAAGAGTGCAAATTTTGAGGAAATATAGGTGCAAACCTAGAATGCATTCTATGAAACAGAAATTAGTACCCTAGAAGTGGATGTATTATGTCCTGCTAACTTCGAGACTTCAGAGACTATATGCCTCTGATGTTACAACATTTCAAATAAGATGGCATAATGAACATGAATAGGAAGATGGAATAATGTCATCCATCGAATGCACTCGTATGAAAACATATCAATAACACCCATTCTAAGTTTGCAGCTAAAAATCGAAATGTTAGGTTAAGATTGTCGATAGATAGATTCCAACCTTTTGGTCAATTCAGCAAACAATATTCATCATGGTCAGTCATAATTACTCCTTATAATATCCATCCATCGATGTGTATGAATGAGGCATATATGTTCTTAATGGTGATCATGCCAAGGCCTACAAATCTAAAACATAAAATTGATGTATTTTTACAACCATTGGTATTTGAATTACGTCATCTTTGGGAATTTGGTGTGGACACATATGATGTGTCTCTTAAACAAAATTTTTTGTTAAGAGCAACTTTGATGTGGACTATTAGTGATTTCCTGCATATGCTATATTGTTTGGATAGAGCACAACAGGAAAATTGGCTTGTCCTTACTGTGACAATAATTATGATGTGTTTTATCTTCCCAATGGGGGCCAAAATATCTTGGTTTAATAACCATAGGAAATTTCTTCCTCCATATCGTTCATTTAGATGCAATAAACAAAAGTTTTTTAAGAATAGGATGGTACAAATACCTCCTGCTCCTCACAAAGCTAATGAAGAGATATTGTAGGAGATTGATGAATTAAGATTGTTGAAAGTTACATAACTTAAAACTAAATAAGTTAATAGAAGCATTAATAAAAACTTTAGTTAGAGAAACGAACCATCTTTTGGGATTTGCCATATTGGAAAACTAATTTGATATGTCATAATCTATATGTGATGCATATTGAAAAATTTTTCAATAATTTATTCAACACCATAATGAACATTGAAGGAAGGATAAAGGACAATGCAAAATCATAAACTAATTTGAAACTTCTTTTAGAAGGAATGAGTTATATAAATATCTTCGCACCATAAATATCCAAAAGTATGTTATACTTTACATAAAAAACAAAAATAAATTTTGTGTGAATGGTTGAAAACTCTAAACTTTCCTGAAGGTTATGTTTCAAACTTGGAAAGGTGTGCACACATGAGGAAGTACAAATTATTTAGGATGAAAAATCATAATTGTCATGTGTTTATACAAAGGCTAATTTCAATTGCATTTCGGGAGTTGCCACCGAATAAAGTTTGGGAAACTATAACATAATTAAGTTTGCTTTTCAAAAGCTTAACATCATCTGAAATAAAGTTGGTTGAAATGGAAAAACTATAAAGGAAAATTTCCAGTTATCTTGTTCAAATTGGAAGGGATTTTCCCTCCAAGCTTCTTTAATTATATGGAGCATCTACTTGTACATTTAGTAGACGAGGCTAAACTTACTGGTCCAGTTCAATATCAACGGATGTATCCATTTAAGAAGTAATTAAAGTTAATATTTAAATAAAAATTATAGCATGTTTTAATCACAGAATCGTAATAACCCTATTTGTAATGTAGGTTTTTGTATCACTTGAAGAAAAATGTAAAACAAAAAAAATGCTAGAGTTAAAGGTTTGATATGTAAAGCTTGTTTAGTGGAGGAAGTAAGTACAATTTTGTTCACATTATTTTGAGTCATATATACACATAAGAGAAAGAAAAGTTCTTCATGATATTGATGGTAACTTATCCATTTTCACATATCCAGGTTGAACATATGGACGTTCAACAAGAAGAATGTTAATAGAAAAGAAATAGAGGTTGTCCATGGTTACATTTTATTGAATTGTCAAGAGCTTCAACCTTTCATGTAGTAAGTTTAAGTTGATTTTGAAATTGATTATTTGAGTTTTTGAAGTTAGTGTTGTTCACAACTAAATTACATAATAATGCTTTTAGATTATATGAGGAATGGTTACGCTAGGTAATGCCCAAACCAAACAGGATGATATCAACAAAGAAGTTAAAAGATACTTTCCTCGATAGTTCGAGAAATATGTAAGTAATCACAAAATTGTAATAATTGAAATGGTTGATTTTTCATGAAAACCTACTAAGGAATAGCTACACTTTTGAGTTATCATGATAGCAGCACCAAGTTTGGCTTGCCACTATCATGACAAAAGTCTAGGAAATGGCCCATGATCGTGGCTTGCAGCACCACGGTCTTGTCCTACATCAGACAAACACGCAAACACGCATCAACATCAAGTTTTAAGGGATATTTTGGATCTTTCGGACTCGAAAAAACCCTAGGGTTACCCAAAATATAAGAGGATGTAAAAAGAACAACAAGATAAGCAAGAAGAGCTTTTGCATCAACCACCTTGAGAAACCCTAGAGAGAAATTATCGAGAGATAGAGGAAGAGAGAAGAGGACAAGAAGCTGACTCGATGTACTTCCTGGATTAGGAGGTTAGTCGACGTCGCTGCCTCTCATCATCCATTTAGATTGCATTTCCTATTTAATTTCAGTTTTATTATTGTATAGAATTAGATTGAATAGTTGATGATAGGATCTAGAATGCTGCTGATGTTTTAAACTCACCTTTGGAATTTTATACTTGAATTAATGAAAATCTTATTGTTTATGTGTTTATGTGTTTATTGGACTTTGGTTTAATTCCGTTATTTCATAATTCAGTAATAAACTGAGAGAGTGAATGGAATAAAAAATAATTAAATTGGACTAATAACTGTTAGGTGATTTAAAAGAGACAAAAATTGAATCAGATCAAGAAATTGTGTGAAGAGAGATCTTGCATATGTTTCCGATAGTTTATTAGAAAACTTCAGAACTAATTAAGGTTTTGGATAGGTTATGAATTGAGAGATTGCAAACTCTATAATTTGATTAGGGTTTATAATTTAGGATTAATGGTTATAACTCGAGATAGAGTAATCAACTCTATAATAGTCTAGAAATAACAATCCAATGATTCGTAATCAATTAGGCTAGCATTAAGGATAGGTCAAATTTCCTTTCTCTTAATTGGTAATTTCTTTTGGTTGATTCCTGGGTGTATTGTAAATTGCTTAGTAATTATTATTTTGTGTTTGATTCTTAATTTAATTGATTAAATTAAATTCTCGTATTAGTTTCGTTGCATCTTAAATTTCTGTTATTATTTTTGGCCTTAGATTTTAGGATTAAATTAACTCTCTCCCCATAGGATCGACACCTTTGGTACTACGCTAACAAACTGTGCACTTGCGTATTATCGATGATTAATATTAAAACTTGCAATCAATCAACTCACGATCAATAGCCCACAATGTCAAATGAATCAAATTTTGGATACCATAGTCCAAAATCCATAGTTCCGTAGAGATATAGAAAGATTCTTTTAACCGCTTAAAAGTGACTTTCTTTTAAATTTGATTGAACGGGTGTGCAAAAACACACACTAAGCATAATGTCTAGTCTTAAGCTTATAAGATATAGCAGTGATCCAATCATTCCTCTATACTTTATCTCATTCGTAGCTTTGCCTTCTTCGTCATTATCAAGTTTAGTTCTTGTGTGCATGGGAGTACCCATCAGTTTGACATTCTCAAAATGATATTTCTTAATGAGTTCCTTTGTATATTTATATTAACTAATGAAGATTCCTTTTTCTGTTTTTTTTTTATAATCTAAGAAAGAATGATAATTCTATCATCATGCTCATTTCAAACCCCCCTGAATTAATGATAAGAATTCTTTATAAAAGGATGGATTAGTAACACCATATATTATGTCATCAATATATATTTGCACTATGAGTAAATCATTCTCCTTTCTTTTAATAGATAAGGTTTTATCGACCTTTTCTCTTTCAAAGTTATTTTCAAATAGAAAGTTACTTAACCTCTCATGTCGTACTTAAGGAGCTTGCTTTAAACCATACAGAGCTTCGATTAACTTCATCACGTAATTCGAATAGTTTTCATCTTCAAAACCTGGGGGTTACTTAACAAATACTTCTTCATTAATGTAACCATTTAAAAGTGCACTTTTAAAATATATTTGGAACCACGTGAAGTTTCTATAGTATGCAAAAGCAAGTAAAATTCTAATCAATTCCAATCTAGCAACAGGTGCATAAGCTTCATCAAAATCAATACCTTCTTGTTGATTGTAACCTTGAGTTATAAGTCTAGCTTTGTTTCTTACCACCTTACCATTTTTGTCAAGTTTGTTTCGAAAAACCTATTGAGTCCTAATGATTAACTTGTTTTGAGGACGAAGAACTAGATTCCATACTTTGTTTTTATCAAATTGATTTAGTTCTTCTTTCGTGGTTGAAACCTAGTTTACGTCAGTAAGGGCCTCTTCAACAGTCTTTCGTTCTATTTGTGAGATGAGAGCAACAAAGTTATTCTTGAATGATGATCTTGTTCTTAGACTTTTAGAGGGGTCTCCCAGAATGTATTTATATGTATCTTAACCTCTCCATTCTCTTGGTGTTTTTCTTTGCATAGGCTCTTACTGAAAGGAAAGAGCCTGCTTTGTTGTGACTTCAAAAGGTCCTTCTTGATCTTGTGATTTCGAAGGTTTTAGAGGTGTAGTTTGAGTCTCTGATGTATTTTTAGGAACCAGAGGGTGCTCGTCATCATCTGAATTAGTTGTTATTGTTGAAGGTAGTGCTTCATCAATACCACATGTACTGATTCTTCTATCTTATATGTTCTTTTATTATATGCTCTAAATCATTTATTAGCAGTACTGTAGCACAAGAAAGTAGCTTTGTCTGATCTCGCTTCGAACTTTCCAAGGTTGGCTTTTCCATTATTTGGAATGAAACACTTATAACCAAAAGGTCGAAAGTAAGTAACATTTGGTTTTCTTCCTTTCCACAACTCATAAGGGGTCTTTTTCAGAATAGGTCTTATAAGACATCTATTAAGTACATAACATGTCGTGGATACTGCTTCTGCCCAGTATCTATAAGGTAGTTCAGTTTCACACAGCATGGTCCTAGCCATATTAACCAAAGTTTTGTTCTTTCTCTTTATAACTACATTTTGCTAAGGCTTCCTTGGACAAAAGAAGTTGTGAGTTATACCATTGTTGTCATACAATTCTTCAAACTTTCTGTTATGAAATTCTCCTCCATAATTGCTTTGAATTGAAATGATGTAGTACCCTTTTTTTATCTGAATTTTTCTGTAAAACTTCTCAAACACTTCAAAAACATCATCCTTATTTGATAAGAAATAAACCCATCTAAATTTGGAGTAATCATCTATTAGGAGAAAATCATAATGTTTACCACCAAAACTCTGAATCCTAGTGTGACCAAATAAATCCATATGCACAAGTTCAAGTAGTCGGTTAGTAGACATAATATTTTTAGGAGGAAAGCTACTTTTGAATTGTTTACCTTTTAAACAAGCATTATAAACCTGGTTGCTCTCAAATTTAATATTCAGTAGTCCTTTTACTAACTCATTTTTAGATAATTTTGATAGAATGCTCATACTAGCATGTCCAAATCTTCTATGCCAAATAAATGAATCCTTTTTTAGAGAGAGAAAACACTTAACACTTTGCAAGGAAATGTCTTCCAGTTGAGCACAATATATATTTTCATTTCTAGGACCAATAAACACAATATTATCATTATGAATATCGATAATTTCACAATGAGATGCATAGAAATTGACTTTGCAACCCTTTTCATATAGCTTACTCACACTCAACACGTTATGTTTCAAACCATCAACAAACATTATCAATAGAGTTAGAGTTAGAGTTAGAATCACCAATTTTATCAACTCTGGTGACCTTTGCTTTATTTTTGTCTGCAAAGAAAACATTACCTCCATCTTTCCTTTTAATATAGTTGAAATGTGTTATTTCACCTGTCATGTGTCTCAAACAACCACTATCAATTATCCATTGATTTTCTCTTGACTCTATTTTGAAACATATCTCATCGTCTCTTGACTTAGCCATAAAGCAAATGTGGCTGACTTCTTCTGGTTCTTCTTCTTCTAAGTTTTCAAAATCCTCATCAGACTAGGTTGTAGTCATCACTTGCTTTTTAGATTTTTTATTCTCTAACTTGTCTTTTTGAAGAAGAGGACATTTTGGTCTTGTGTGTCCAAGCTTCTTGCAGTGATAGCATATGATTTAATTGTTTTATATATTGCTATTGTTACTACTACCTTTTGATAAGAACCCATTGTTTCCTTCTCTTTTCTTCATCAACTTCTTTTTATAAAAGCGAGCATATTTTTTTACCATAAAGTTAAACTCGTCATCTCCATCTATTTGCAACTTAATGTCACTTTCATCACCATGTAATTTATCAATTGCTTTCAGTCCCATTCCTTTTCTGTAGGAGGATCCTTCATCTTGCCTAAGTTTGGTTTCATGGATCATCAAATTTCCTCGTAGCCAGTCAAATGAAATAGTGTTTAGATCCTTTGTCATTTTTAGAGCTGTCACCTTAGGTCTCCATTCTTTTAGTAGTGACCTCAGAATCTTCGTGATGAGCTCATCATTGCGATATATTTTTCCTAGGTTCTTTAAGGCCATAATGATGTTGTTGAAATGTTCAAATAATTCATCTATGGTCTCCCCCTATTTCATGCCAATAGTTTTATATTGATGCACTAAAAGTCTTATTCTATGCTTCTTTACCTCATTTATTACTTCAAATGTGACTTGTAGTTTGTCCCACATTTCTTTTGCTGTAAAGCAGTAAAATATCTTTTCATATTCTTCTGGACATAACGCACATTTAAGGTGATGTTTTGCGTTAGCATTTAGTTGTGCATTCCTCCTGTCAGCATTAGTCCATACTTTTACATTGTCGGAAGTGGGAATTGTAGCTTCAACTCTAATTGCTTGTCATACTTCGATATCTACAGGTTAGAGATATATGGTCATTCTCTCTTTCCAGTATAAGTAGTTGTTTTCATTAAAGTAGGGAGGCTTTACGATAGATTGTCCTTCAAAACTTCTCAAAGTGGTTGTCATGATCTATCACATGTTGTAGAACACAATAAATGTGAAACACTTCTCAAGGTGTTTGTCATGATCTATCACATGTTGTAGAACACAATAAATGTGAAACCTCACTTTAATACCAAATGATAAAGCAAACACACACAAAAGGGGAGGTGAATTGTGTGTGACAAAAAAGTTTTCGCATGGTACTTTCAATTCATATAAAGGAAGAGGCCAATTAAAAAATAAAACAATAGAAGCTTGTCAAACAATAGTAGCCTGTTAAATGACAAGAACCTGCTAAAGTATGAGTCTTATTGAAATAATAAAAAAGGTGTCTGTTAAAAAGAAAGGAACCGTCAATCAATCGAAAACAGAAGGAACCTATTATAAAAGTGAAGGAGCCTCTTGCTGAAATGAACACACACAATACAATGTGAAAATATTAAAAAAAAACAAAGAGAGAGAGAGAGATGAAGGATGTAGTCGATTTATACTGGTTCAGCTTACAACCCAAGCTTATGTCTAATCCCCAAGTATTTAACTTAAGTGTTTCACTATAAAATCAAGTAGTAATTTGACGAGCCTCTCTAATGTTGGGCACCGTTTCCAGAACCCAACCTCGGATCCTTAATGAACCTTAAACCTATGAAAATTCCTTAAACGACACCGATTCATCTTCTTGCTTTGATACCAATCATGTTGGATCCTGCTTGAGTTCGGAATCCAACGCTTGCGAAATCATGAAACGTGATCTTCTTCATTTTTCCTTAGTAAAATTTTTTTTCACACTCTTCGAAAACATAAAACATGTACGTCTTATCCTGTAGGGTTAATTCATTTAACCCTTATAAAGCATGAGTGGATTTCCTTATAGAATTACTTCAAAGTACTTTCATTAGCCATCATCGGTTCCTCATCATTCTCATAACATCTCAAGCCACGAAGGGCGAACTCACACAGCGGAATCACAAGAATCACTATTACCTTTTTCAAAATGGTATGCGCTCACACCAAGCCAAATGTCAATAAAATTATTCGTCTCAGTTACTTCCGAACAAATTTTGGAACATCTCAAAAAGAAATTTCAAAAGGACTTCTTCATAATATTTGTTTCTCTTCTCATTAGCCTTCCAATGACACTAAAAATATTCGATTTGGTTTAGAACTCTAAAAGTTATGGCCCAAAAACTTTCGGACTATTACTAAACCGAGACTGTGCACTATGCCCAACTTCACTCCAGAAACTGAAAGTCTTAAGGACCGAATTGAAATTCAATTTCTTCAGATGAATTGTATCTTCATGTCTCTAGTTTATTTAGAAACAAGAAATACCTCATTCTAAGCTCTATAGCTCAAGATATCGCTAAAATACTGAAGCATATTCAGAAACATCTCCAACTCATACTTTTTAAACCGATCCTCTCACATTGATTAAATCAATCTTTTTCAAATTAATACCAAAACCTACAAATTATTATGGAGAGGTAGAGGAAAGTCTTAGAAATCTAACGCTTCAAAAATTGGGTCAATCGGAGGTCGGACAGAAAAGATACAAACAAAAGAATGGAAAAGGGCTCGGGTCGCGATCGCGACAAGGTCGCCCTCGCGACACGCGAGGCAACCGCGTCGCGATCTCGACCAGGTCGCCCTATCGACCAGGTCGCGAGGTGACCGCGTCTCCCTCGCGACGCTGCGATTTTTTTTTCTTCTTTTTTTTTACTACCTAATTTTCAAAATTCATATCTTTTGACCCAAAACTCCAAAGTTTGCAAATTTGATATCAATGGAAAGTTAAAAGGAAGCTCTACAACTTCTATGGAGGACTTAAAAACCAATTTGGACTCTAAGGGAGTCAAAATCTACTTCAAAGTGGCTGCCCAAAAAAAAATCTTCCTAAACAGTAACATAACTTCTAAACATCATAACTTTCTACTCCATTGTCTAAAAATGTCATACTTTATATCAATGAAAAAATAAAAAGATAAACTTCCACCTTCATGAAGACCTTATGAACAATTTCTGTTGGGACCCGTTTCTGGAACCCAACTCTTACTTCGATTTCGCATACTTTAAATCGTTGGAAAGGTAAAATCAAATTAGTCAAATTCCTCATAGATCAATACCGAATTTCTCCTAAAATCAGGATACCGATTTTACCCTCATGAAAAACTTGTAATTTGTCCCAACTTCACTTTCTCTATTACAACATCATTCAAAGCAATTCAGTTTCCAATTGGAATTCATCCCACACCCAAACCTCAATTCATATGATTCTTCATATTCAAAAACATCTTATCACTCAGCACAAATCCTACCTTTCTTTTCCATAATTCACTTATTAATAAATCGCAACAATTTATATTCAAAGTTCATCAACTCA
>JAOSBK010004559.1:0-13554 GCA_027568895.1 Erythroxylum shatona
TATTAATATTATGATTTGATCAGAGTTGATATTAAGAAGAATTATTGAGGGTATATTAGGTAGTATGTATTTATTAGTTTACATTCCATCATAAACTCCCCAAATCGGAAGTTTCTTATTTTCACTGTTTAAGATGGAATGGAACGTAACATGAAACTTTCCGCTTCCATCTCAGTCCATTCCATTCCATTATGAAACCTTCAAACAAACGATAGAGGTGTGTTACGTTCTATCCCATCCCATTATTAACTCTCAAACCAAACAGAGCCTTAGACTTTTACCTCTAAATATCTTAAGATCTTTTACCTCTAAATATCTTAATATCTAAACCAACAAAACCTTTATTTGGTTGAGTGGAGTGATCATTTCATTAATGATATATTTTTTTGTAATAAATTATTCAATTGTTTGGTTGAAAAAAATGTACATAACATACATAATTCAACTTTATTTTTCTTGAGTTAGGGGGAAAAGTAAGGTAGCAATTAGTTCATATAAAGTAATAATAATAAGAATGAGAATTAATATAGGGAAGAATGAGAATAGATATAATCATTATAATTATGACGGCCATGATAATAGTTGGTTTGTTGAAAATATTAAGAAATATATTATAATTAGTTATATTTAATATTAGTATATTCTAAATAATTATATTTAATTAATTATATTGTTTTGTTAAAAATAAAAATTATTTAAATTTTTATTTTATATCAAATTTTAATATATTCTAGTTAATTACATTTAATTTTAATATATTCTAATTAATTATATTGTTTTGTTAAATAAGGGAAAAATAAATTTTTGTTAAAATTTTATCAAAATTTAATATATTCTAATTAATTATATTTAATTTTAATATATTTAATATATTCTAATTAATTATATTATTTTACTAAAAAAGTAAAAAGGAATGACTTTCATCCTATACATATTTGGAGGGTATGGAGCAATCATCAAAACTCAAATATCAAAATAGTGTTCATGCAATGATAATATACAATTAATCAACATTTTTCATTCTCATACTCAAAGATATCTTCCAAACCTATGAACCAAGCACCCCCTAAACTCATTAGCCCCCTATCATGCAAGATGAGAATAAAACTGAGGACATATTGGAGAAAATTTCCTTAAAAAATTCACATAATTACTTAGATATAAAAACAAAAAACAAAATATTAGGCAAATGTCAAGCGAGTGGCTCATACCCCTGACAGGGAATGTTCACGGGCATGACAAAGGGAGTCACTCCCATGCAGAATTTCTTCCTACCGTGCAATAATGGATATTTTGATTTTTTTAATTTTCCTTTGTCATTCCAAATTTATGCTTTTAAACCAAACATTGACATTACATCATTATTAGAAATTCTTAGAAATAATCCAATTGCATTTCGATAGCAATTCCCAAAATGCAATTGGAATTAGCCTTTGCATAAACACATGACAATCATGACTGTTCGTCTCAAATAGTTTGTACTTCCTTTTGTCCACACATCTTGCTAAGTTTGAAATATATCCATCGAGAAACGTTAGACTTTTTAGCCATTCATACAAAATTTCCTTTTGTTTTTTTATCCAAAGTATAACATGCTTTTGGATATTTACCAATGTGAAGATTTTTATCTAATTCATTCCTTTTACAAAAAAGTTTCATATCATCTCATGATTTTGCAATATCCTTTGTCCTCCTTTCAATGTTCATTATAGTATTGAATACATTGTCAAAAAAATTTTTCAATATGCATCACATATAGATTATAACGTATCAAATTAGTTTTTTAATATGACAAATCCCAAAAGATGCTTCACCTTCTCTAACCAAAGTTTTTACTAATGCTTATGTTAACTTCATCAATTTCAAGTTTTGTAACTTTTAGCAACCCTAATTCATCAATCTCTTGCAATATCTCTTTACGAGCTTTGTGAGGGGAGGAGGTATTTGTACCATCTTATTCTTAATGAACTTTTGTTTATTGCATCTAAATGGATGATCTGGAGGAAAAAATTTCCTGTGGTTGTCAAACTAAGATGTTTTGTCCTCGTTTGGAAGATAAAATGCATTAGAATCATTGTCACAATAAGGACAAGCTAATTTCCCTACAGTGCTCCATCTAGACAACATAACATATGTCAAAAAATCACGGGAAATAATGCATTCGCTTCCAAGGTACTAATTTCTGTTTCATAGTATGCTTTCTAGGTTTAAACCTAGATTGACTACAAAATTTGTACTATTGTAATTTCACATCATCTCTCTATAGCAACATACATCTTAATTTGGAACAATCAATTCTTTCAACTAAAAAACCAAGACCCCTAATAAGTTTCTTCTTATTATAAAAATTATCAACCATTTTATGATCAGGAGGTAATGATTCATTATATCAACCAAGAATTTTATCAAAACGTCGATCAGAGATATGCCCTTCAGTCTTTATGTTCAATATTTAGGCAATTGAAGACTTGAGTCATCGTCTAATAATTTGGCCATAATTCTTGATCAGCTGATTGTAGTAAGTTAAAAAAATATTTTGCAAGTGGGATTGGTTCTTGTTGAAGATTTTCTATATTTTCCTAAAAAGTATAATTGGCTATATCATAAACTATTTGGATGTAAGGATTTTCAGCACCCACATTATTTGTTCTAAATCTAGTCAACCTCCAAACTCATCCATATTTATTGACGAGTTTACTTCATTACCCTTTAAGGTGCTACAAATCAATAGCTCCCTATGTCGTGTCCACTTAAAATAATTTGGAAAAAAAACCATTTCTTAACAGATGGAGATTCACTTCATCAATAGGAAGAAAACAAATATATCTGCACTTTTTACATGGATATTTGACCTTTGGGCCATCCATATATGCAGGTTGAGAACATACATAGTAAATAAAAGTTTTGACCCCCTCAACAAACTCAGGATTAAAGAAATCATTAGGTGTTAATCGTCTATATATCCAAGATCTATCAACATTACTCATTTACCAAAAATGTCATTTAAAAAAGTGAGAATTAATCACATTGAAGTTCAAGTAATCATGTTTGAATTAATTAGCTACAAGTTAATTTACTAAGTTCGAATTAAAAGAAACACTAAGGTACATGACATTGTTACACCACATGAATCGAGAAAGCAAATTCTTGCTATGATTCCTAGACTCGTAAAATTTTTCACAAATAAGCCTTATGGGAGTTACATCATGGGTTTCCAACCTATGTACCATCCTAGGGATTTATTATTCCTCAAATCATTATGAAATTTTCATAACTATAAAACTTACTATTTCTTTAATTTTTTTATTAAAGTTTGTACACTAAGTTTGAATTAAAAGAAACACTAAGGTACGTGGCATTACTACACCATATAAATTGAGAAACCAAGTTCTCATTATGCTCCTAGTCTCATGGAATTTTTCACCGATAAGCGTCGTGGGAGCTACATTATGGGTTTCTAGACTATATACCATCCTAGGGGTTTATTATGCCTCAAATCACTGTGAATTTTCCATAACTATACAACTTACTACTTTAATTTTTTGATTCAAGTTCGTACACTAAGTTCGAATTAAAAGAAACACTGAAGTATATGGCATTGTTGCACCATATGAATCGAGAAAGCAAGTTATCGTTGTGATTGCTAAGCTCGTAGAATTTTTCACCGATAAGCCTCATGAGAACTGCATCTTGAGTTTCCAGCCCATATACTTTCCTAAGACTTTATTATGCCTGAAATCATTGTGAATTTTCTGTAACTAGACAACTTACTGCTTTAATTTTTTGATTCAAGTTCGTACACTAAGTTCGAATTAAAAGAAATGCAAAGGCACATAGCATTGTTACACCATATGAACCGAGAAAGCAAGTTCTCGCTATGACTCTTAGGCTCTTGAAATTTTTCATCAATAAGCCTCATGAGAGTTACATCACAGGTTTCCAGCCTATATGCCATCTTAGGGGTTTATTATGCCTCAAATCATTGTGAAATTTTCATTACCATACAACTTACTACTTTAATTTTTTAATTCAAGTTCATACATTAAGTTCGGATCAAAATATATACTATGGTATGTGGCATTGTTACATCATATGAATCAAGAAAACAAGTTCTCACTATAACTCCTAGGCTCATGGAATTTTTCGCTAATAAGCCTTATAGGAGTTGCATCACGGGTTTCTAGCTTATATACCATCCTAAGGGTTTATTAGCATTGGATCATCCTTTTCATCTCAAACTCATTCCACATACAATAAATACTTATGTAATTCATACATAATCAATTATGCAAACAAAATCCAAACATAAATACTTAGACTATTAAAGAAGAACATAAAAATTCATCAATGATTATAAGAATATTCTAAACAACAACACAAAATCAAGCCCTCTTTTTCATTCACACAAAACCCAAACACTAATACTTGTACTATTAAAGTAACAAATATGGTAGACATTAATTGGATGACGTACCCGGATGGATGGACAACCACATACTAGAAAGAAGAAGGATGAGTGATGCTCTTCAACATAAAATAGGGCCTGCGAAAGAGAATATTTCGTATTTAATATAATACACTTGTTCAATAGTTTTGTATTTATATTTATTGCATGCAATGCCAAATTTCACTATAAGCATTAACACTTGAAACTCTTAACAATTATCAGTATAATGTTAACAAAAGTATGTGATACATACCAACACAAGCTAAACAATTCCAACATGTGATATAAACATCAAAAAGAGATAAACATAATGATTTTGTTACTTCTTTTATTGCATTGGAAATTCTCTTACATAAGTAGTAAAATAAATGGATCAAAAAACTTTATCATTGTATTCCATACTAAAATAAACCAAAGCTTGCCATAAGAGATGCTTATAATCTCTAATCAATATTATGTTATATTAGGCAAAATGTAATGAAATTTATATTATGACATACAGTTAAAATACCATGCTTCATTAGTGCTCCAAATAAGTTCTTCATTATAACATTTTCCTTATGATTATAGTCAACTATCATAATCACTCTTACTTCTATTGAAGTGCAATAACACCACTAATGCTTATTCTAAATGAGAGGATTAGAAAAAACGAAGAAAAAGATATTTAACTCTAATTCATTATCTAAATTGTTCTTTCATGCATCAATGATAATATAAATAAATAAAATAAAATTACCAATATAGTCTTGAATGCATCAATGGCAATATCCAAATCGTTGCCAATATGTGTTGCACATATGAAAACAATATGCAATAAATTAATAGATGATAAGGATAAGGATTTGTCTATATTTTTCTTCAGTATTTAGTTTACATAGGTGTAACAAGATTACATCAATTTTAGTGCATCAATGTATAAAACAATGTATTAGTTTCAATCTAGGAATTAAGGCAATTCCATTCTATAATTTCATGTGGAAGATGATACTAATCCTTTTGTTCTTCTATGATAATAAGGAATCATGTGAACTGATTGTGTAACATGTGAAAGATGGTTCTAATTCTTTTATTCTTTTACGATAATAAGTAATCACATGAACTAATTGTTGTTTATCTCAAAGAACATATTTTTATGCCACACAAAAGCATGGCATGGATAATACATTGATATGCCATTAAAAATGTTTTTAGGAATTAATGCTTTGGAGAAAGAGGGTAAGGGCCATAGCCACCGAATATCCTAATGTTAAGCCCTCACACATGTATATTGATAATGCTACAATACAACTTATTCGCGATCCGAGACAAGTTTTTGACAAGGATATAATTCAGAAGAAATTTAGCTATATAGGAAAATGAGGTGATGGTAAAATTGATAAAGCCTATCAATATTTGATATGTGAACTTTGCACTTTGATACAATAATGACTAATAAAATATTTGGAAATATGCTCTTTGATGAGACTTCAATGATTACTAGAAGTATAAGGATGCTACCATATGCAAATCTTGGTGCAAAGGTAAGCAAAATCATGTTATTAAAATCATGATTGTAATAATTCCTCATTATCACGAACTCAAATAACACACAAACTTGAACACACAATACTCAAACACATAATACTCAAACTGATGTTTATATATAAGCATTTAAATGAAGAGTTGAACTAATCATAATGGCTTCTAAAAAATTATAAATTTCACTCATACAAGTAAAAGCACCAGGGACATATAACCATTTGATAAAAACTTTAAGAAGAGTGTTTTTATAATGGCATGTTGATCATATGGATTCTAAGTAATATAATGCATAACATGTGATGCCCTAACCAATCAGTCTAAATTCATATGAAGATCACGTTCCAACCATGTCCAAAACCATATATATATAACAATAAAGAAACAATATAAGATTGAAGCACTCATAAGTAGTTAAATAGTGTTAACTTAATAATAGAGAAATATCAATCATTAGAGTATCTCACCTAAGGTAGAATTGTTATTATCTTAATATTGGCACGAGTCAAGAAACACTTCAACTTGCTACATAAAAAAAGAGGTTGGACATATAAATAGGAAGGTGTAAAATCATGAAAGAAAGAAAGAAATTATGCACCTATAATAATGATAAAAGGTAAATAGTAAATTTATATGCTAGATTATGTACAATAAAGTAAAAGCCTTACAAAATACTTTTTTTTTTTTGCTTTTTCTCTTGTTGACCTAACACCATAAAAACCTTATCCAAAGTTAAGCAAGAACCAAAAGTAATGGAGCGGTATAAAATAAAGAAAGAATGGTAAACATATTTTTTTGTATTTTTAATCATAATCTTAGTTTTATTAAGAATATACCTAACAAATAAAATTTTCACTCTATCTCAAGTTTTTCCTCCTTAAATTTCACTTGCCGATCATAGTCAACTATTGACATAACACAAATATTAATTGTGAAATAGTAGGTATTTCAATGGAAAATAGTTGGGTATTTGATACTTGATAAAAGATTCTATGAAAAGTGAATGGAAAATGATGGGTATTTGAGAGTGGAAGGGATAAGAAAGCTAAAATGTAAGAGAAAACTTAAATTAAATGCTAAAATGGATAGACATGCCACATCCATCTCAAAAAATAACAAATGGAAGAGGCAATGAGTTAATATATACTAGAGGAAAAAGATAACTCATCAAATAGTTTAAACTAAAATAGGCGACTTAGTAGAAGTGGTAACTTTTGATCTACATAATAACTATTTAATCCAAAATATGGTTATACTAGTCAATTTATCATTATATCTAAGTGAATGAAAAGAATATTATTAATACATATGAAGAGTACCATCATAACTTATAAAGAATACCCTCTATACAAAGTATACCATAATTCAATGTAAAAAATATTATCATGCCATACAAATAAGTATCATCTTTACTTTAATATGTCAATATCACAATTAAGTGTGAACAATACCAGAATAATATAATACAAACCAAACCATGAGTCTATATAAAAAAACACCATTGCACTATATAAATAAGTACCACCTTTACTTTAATATATTAATACCATAATTGAGTACAAAGAATACCATCATAACTTATAAAGAATACTATTACTTTATAGAAATTGTACTACAAATCTATATAAGAAATATCATCATAATATATAAATGAGTACTGTCTTTACTTTAATTTTTCATTACATTATAAAATAAGTATCAACTTTAATATGTTTATACCATAATTAATTATAAATAGTATCAACATAATATCTAGAGAATACCATGACCACACAAATTATATCATAACTCTATATAAAGTACCATCACACTATACAAATAAATACTATCTTTACTTTAATATGTCAATACAACAACTAAGTATAAAGAATACCATCACAACATACTAAAAAAAACCATAACTCTATACAACAAATAACATCACACTATAATCAAAGTACATTTTTAGTTCATTTTTGAAATACTATTTTTTAGTTCACACAAATATTTGTCATATGATCCTAAGTAGATTAACTTCTACGTTATTTTTGAATTCCATTAATTACATATTCATTTTTTAGTTATGGAAAAATATCATGTATTAACTCATTATAAAAAATGGTTAATATTTTGTGAATACGGTGATTTTCATAAAGTTTATAGGTTTTGGGAACTAGTAATTGAATTAAAATATTTGAACTTCATATATACCTTTAGATGTTGAAGGCCAATAGTAGTACATTTATTGCAATCAAATGTCCAACCTTTATTTGAGTAAGGGACATTAAGGTATAACATAAAAAAAAACAAGAACACATCAATTTTTGGCATAAAATTTAATTACAAATGTCTTCATTCCAAAAATGCATGCATAAGCCCAATTAGTTGATCATTGAGTTATAAAGCTTATCACTTCCATTTTTATAGGGCTTTGTTCATTATTCTTAAATGATGATGCACTCTTATATTTGTCACCAATGACAATGCCTTTGACCTTTTGTATTTTAGCGTTCTTGAACTCATTGGTTAGGGAACATCTTTTATTCTTTCTCGAGGAACTCATGATAGACATATTATTGATGCCACAATATATCATCAAATACAACATATTGGAGGTGATAGATAAGAAAAATTATTGTAGAAGTAGTAAGCTAATAAATTAAACCTATAAACTTATGAATTGTTATCACTTTTCTTAAGATATGTTTGGAGCTTAGTCCATACATATTTGTTCATCAAGTAAGCGCTTCATCATGGAAATTACTAACAAAATAACATTTAAGGGAGAAACTAAAGTTATCAGACCATCTTCATTTAGAGAGGACGTAAATCATGAGATATAAGATTGTTTCATTTGCATTTTTCATTCAATGATAATGAACCTCATTATTTTCATGCATTATTGGAAAATAGTGGAATTATGCCATATCATTTTGTATGGATTAATAAAGTTGATGGGCCATATGGAAGATTTAGAGTTACAATGCCCATATTCCTTAAAGTGATTAAAATAAAGTGTAAATTCTAGAAAATTTGGAAAATCATCAAAAAATAGGGAAAAATTTTGGCAAGAAAAGATTTAAATTAATTTATTGTTACCATCTACAAGAGCTGCTCATTAACCTGCTATCTTTTACTATTCTAGTTTCTTTTTCTTCCTTTTTTTTCCCTACAGGTTTAGCGCTTTTCGAAACTATATTTGGAAGGAAAAGAATAGGTAGCAAACTTAAGTCAAAAGGCATGGAGCGAAGGAGTGAAAACTTATTAATATCTGTGAAAGTAATAAAAGATAGGATTGCCAAGGTTTCACCCTACATTTGTAATTGGTTTTAGCTTAAATTTGTCATTCATCACACAATAATGGTAAAATGCAGACAAAACATATATAATGCATGAACAACATTTCACAAAATCAATATAAAATTCATTCACACATATATAACAAGCATAAAACATAAGGGAGGACAAAACCCACTTTAAGCATAGACAAGGATGGCGATATAGATGAGGAGGATGGTGAAAGGGAGGAAAATTGATAGAGGAGAAATCAATAGAGAGAAAGGGAAAATGACGATGGAGGAGAGGGGCGGGGGCTTCGATAGCTTTTAAGTTAAACGAAAATGACTTCATTTTCATTTTATTAAAAATGTTGAAGCTAAAGCAAATGACGACACTTATCTTTCAATTTTACTGATAGAATAATGATTCCATCGATACCTTACTAATGGAAAACATTTCTGTCATTACACTCTGACGCTTATTTATGCCGTTAAGCATTCCTGCCTATTTTACTGATAGATATTTTCCATCCGTCACTATATTCTGTCAAAAAAGTGTCAGGATAATTTCCCTCCACATTTATCGATGGATATTTTGTCCATCCAAGATGAAATTTTTACCGACAATGTTAATGACAAAATATGATGTTTTGTTGTTAATTTACTATGATTTTTTTTGTCGGTAATTTCCTGTCACTAGTTAGTAATTTTCTTATAATATTAGTTGAGAAGAAAAAGAGGTTGGTAGGGGAGGGAAATCTTTAGTCATCAAAGGGGAGGCTAGGGAAGGTTTTGGGTTTGGAAAGGATATGTTTACCATTAGGGTAAACTATTAGGTGAGCTTTTGAAGAGTGTTTTAGGCAAGCTTCCAAAAAACAGAAGTAAACTAGGTTCAAGCTGGGTAGATGTGGTGAGAAAATGGAGTTTTAACAAAAATGAAGATGTTTCAACAACAGTAAATGATAGGCCAGAAGGAGAGTATCAACGTGAGAGAAAAGAAATCACAGTATGCAGCCATGATTCTGTGAGTATCAAGGTAAGTGTAGTCACTACAAGAAAACTACCAAATTACTAACGAAATATTACCGACGGTAAAAATTTCATAGGCAATTAGTGATAAAAATCAATTCCCATTTGTAAAATTGGCGAAAAAATTTTCATTTAGTGATGAAAAATTTTTTCATTGGTAAAGATGGAGGGAAAGTATCCCAGAAAATTTTTTGATAGAATATAGTGATGGAAAAGTCATTTTTGTCGGTAAATTTGTCAGGAATGCTTCCAGACAAAAATAAGAATTGGGATGTACCGACAGAACTAGATTTTATCGATAAAATTAAAATTTAAACACCACCTTTAACTTTGTCTTCAACATATTTGATAAATCGAAAATGACATCATTACTAGACAACATCGTTTTTGTTAGATGTCTAACTTATCATGAAACCCAACCCCCCATCGATGTTCATTTTCTCCTCTCTTTCATTTTCTCTATTGCCGCCGATTCTTTGTCGCTTTGTGTAGGCTTTATTTCCCTTCCCACTATCCATCTTCTTCCTTCTGCATCTATCTTCTTCATTTGCATGCTTCGGTTCCCTTCTACATTTTTATTCTATGTCTTTGCATTCTTCGGTTCCCTTCTTCCTTCTTGTGCTTTTGTTCCCTTTTTTGCTTCTATGTCTTCGTTTATTCATCGATTGAGGTAAGTGGGTTTTATTTTGTACTAGGTTTTTATGTACTGCTTCAATCATTTGCGAACTGTGTTTGTGGTTTGATTTTATGGGTAATCATAAGTTTGGGTTATTAGTCTATCACAATTTTTTGATTGGACGTCTTACAAATTTTATATGGATAGGTTCCTTAAACAATAGATAGTTTACAAACTTTTTGAGTAAAACTACAACAACCTGAGTTGAAAAAGAAAATGGACTAATGGTTTTAAGCTTCATACTATTGGGTTTTATTGAATTTTGATGGGATTTGACCTAAATTTAGATTTGGATTTATCCTTGATTTGAGCTTCTGAATTAGATTAGACTGGTTAGTAAACTGGGACTATGGCAGAATTTGGACTTGTCTTCTAATTGTGGGCTTGAGATCTTTAGTCATTGTATTTAGGATTTCGTATGGAGGTTAAGAAATAAAGGGCCATTGTTGGATTATAGATGCTAACGACATTACTGCACTGATGAAAAAACATCATTAGCTTTATTGAAGGTACAAATTATGCTCCCATCTTGATATAATGGCGAGGAGATCTTGGTTTGATTCCTTATAACAATAATTATGTTATAAGAGTAGGTGGTGTTCTTATCCCCATATCTCGGCCATTCGATCATTGAATTTTGTTTAATGAGAGAGTTATGTGGCTCTAGTTCTTATGAATACTCAAGTAAAGCTTATTTCTCTTAAGGGATTCATTTATTTTTTTGAGTTAAAGATCACCTTGTATTTTATATAGTTGTTCTTTAAAGTTTGGATTGCCGCCATTATATTATTAAAGTGATTTTTGTTGAGGACTTTAAGCTCCTTTTACTGATTGTAATTTCCTTAAGCATTTCTTAGCTTCAAATCCCTGAACTTGGAAAGAAATGCCTTTGGCTACTAGAATAATCAAATATTTATTAAATTTAAATGGAGAGTTTATGATCTTGTGAATGCATAGGTTATGGATTTCCATTAAAGAGTGATCAAAAGAAATATTGTTTCCAAAGTAAGCATCATTAAAAGGAAATTCAATCCATTAGGTATTGATTAATGCTCTATATAGTTTCATTCTAATTATCCATTTTCCACTCTGCTTATTAGACCATATATAGTGATTTGAACTACAATTAAGGTTAATGCACTTTATTTGTGACATATAATCCATGAACTTAAAACTTAAGTGCTTGTAGCATCCATCCCACTCCTCAAAATATTGTGAGTATATAGTATTATTGAAATCACTTAGGATCATAAGGGAAATCAAATAAGAGTTAATTTGTATTAGGTATTTCCAAAGTGTGGTTCTTTAAAAGGCATGATTTACTATATATACAAATGTGAAGTTGATAGTGGTTGGACAATGAGTGAAGTTTAAGGGTATATGTACAAGTTGGTCAATGGATGTGGTTTGAAGAATTCTAACTTTATTGTTGTTATAAACTATTATGGTAAAACCATAAACATGGTCTTGATGCTGGTTTAATGTTAATCTCCAATTCTTCCTAAAATACCTTAATCCTTTATTATAAGGTTTAACTTTTATTTTTTTCAAAGAGACCTGTAAGGCAAAGCTTTTTGCTACTAATAAAATCTTATATTAGTTATTAAATTTTATAACAGTTAAGCCCTCTCACATTCCATATGATCAATGACATGAAGAGCTTGAAATGGTGGCTATAGAAGCCCTTTTTTTAAAGATCCTTTTTTGATCCTTAAGCCAACCTTTAGTTTTGATTCAAAGTTGTTAGTTGCTGCAACATTGATTATTTACTAGTAGCAGGTAAGCAACACGAAAAGGCAACACGAACCCGTGTTGATCCTGTGTTAACATTACAATTTGCAAAAGTTATAAGGTTTTGCACTAGGAAAAGAAAAAGGTTGCCAAATTAAAGTGAATTGGAATACAACTATAAACTTGGAGAAAAACTCAAGATTCAAACAAAGAACATCAAATACAAAATTCTTCTTTTTTAACATCTAAAATTATTTCTTCTTACCCTTTACAATTCTTTTTTTTTTTATGTTTAAACCTCTTTCATTCATTCTACTGATGACCTCAACTATTATATTAATTTCATTAAGAATTTTACATGTTACGTAATACAAGCTCTTATAGAAGAAATCTTATATTTAAGATAAAATTTTTTATTGGATCGAAAAAAGAAAGCATGTACAATTTGGATAAAACATTTGATTTCAAAACTTTTTAGAAATCAAAATTGTAGCAGAAGCAATATAGCCAAATCAACATGCATAGCCATACATGATATGGTATAAAGAAAAACATTTGCATAAACACAAGATGAAAATTATTACCGACTCCTTTGCAATAGCTTTAACTCTTCGCTGTACTATCTTATTCTTGGCAACGTATCCTCTCTTAGGTGATGTATCCTCTTATTCTTCTTGGACAACTTGGTTAACAAGATCCTTTGGTAAGGTTACATCTCCTTTCATTAAAATTCTCTCAATTTTCTAATTTGTTATTTGCCAATAGCAAAGTGAGTGGATTCATTTTGTGGTGATA
The DNA here is from genome assembly GCA_027568895.1 of Erythroxylum shatona. Taxonomy (NCBI): domain Eukaryota; kingdom Viridiplantae; phylum Streptophyta; class Magnoliopsida; order Malpighiales; family Erythroxylaceae; genus Erythroxylum; species Erythroxylum shatona. Next base: position 13,457 of record JAOSBK010004559.1, read on the forward strand.
ATGTCTAAAAATAAATTATTAAAACATGAGCATACTAGTCAATAATATTGGAACTTTGTATAAAATCATGATGCATGTATGTATGATGATAGATTTAA
>JAOSBK010004665.1:0-13542 GCA_027568895.1 Erythroxylum shatona
CCACTTCTTCTGTCTTTTTCTACTTCTTCTGTCTTTTTCCATTAGTCTGCTTTGTACCTATATTCTATTCCATTTTAAACCCTTCAAAAGATAGAATCTGTCTTCTAGATCCGCATAAAAATTGTAGATCTTGAAGTCCTCTTTTGAACAATATAAAGAACATCTTAATTTGATATCTGACGGGAAAGTTACAGCAGTTTTTCCACTTCTTCTGTCTTTTTCCATTAGTCTACATTGTACCAATATTTTGTTTTATTTTAAGCCCTTCGAAAGATAGAATCTGTCTTCGAAGACTTCATGATAGTTGCAAATCTTAAAGTCCTCTTTTTGAATCATATAAAGAACACCATAATCCGATATCTTTAGATAAATTTATAGCAATTTTTCCACTTCTTCTGTCTTTTTCATTAGTCTGCTTTATACCTATTTTCTGTTCTATTTTAAACCCTTCACAAGATAGAATCTATCTTTGAGGTCTTCATGAAAGTTGTAGATATTGAAGTCCTCTTTCAAAACCATATAAATAACACCTTAATCTGATATATGTAGGGAAAGTTATCTCAATTTTCCCACTTCTTCTGTCTTTTTCCATTAGTCTTCTTTGGACTTATCTTCTGTTCCTTTTCAAACCCTTCAAAAGATAGAATCTGTCTTCTAGGTCCTCAATAAAATTGTAGATCTCGAAGTCCTCTTTTGAACAATATAAAGAACATCTTAATCCGATATCTGTAGGGAAATTTATAGCAATTTTCTCACTTCTTCTGTCTTTTTCCATTAGTCTGCTTTGTACCAATCTTTTATTTCATTTTAATCCCCTCAGAATATAGAATCTGTCTTCGAAATCCTCATAAAAGTTGCAGATCTTAAAGTCCTCTTTTGAACCATATAAAGAACACCGTAATATGATATCATTAGGGAAAGTTATAGCCATTTTCCCACTTCTTCTATCTTTTTCCATTAATCTCTTTTGTACCTACATTTTGTTCAATTTTAGACCTTTCAGAAGATAGAATCTGTCTTCAAGGTCTGCATAAAACTTGTATATCTTGAATTTCTCTTTCAAACCTTATAAAGAACACCATAATCCGATATCTTTAGGTAAATTTATAGCAAATTTTCACTTTTTCTGTCTTTCTTCCACTTCTTTTGTCTTTTTCGTTAGTCTGCTTTATACCTATATTCTGTTCTATTTTAGACCTTTCAGAAGATAGAATCTATCTTTGAGGTCTTTATAAAAGTTGTAGATCTTGAAGTTCTCTATCAAACCATATAAATAACACCTTAATCTGATATATGTAGGGAAAGTTATATAAATTTTCCAACTTTTTTGTCTTTTTCCACTTCTTCTGTCTTTTTCCATTAGTCTGCTTTGTACCTATCTTCTGTTCAATTTTAAACCCTTCAAAAGATAGAATCTGTCTTCTAAGTCCACATAAAAATTGTAGATCTTGAAGTCCTCTTTTGAATAATATAAAAAAACATCTTAATCCAATATCTGTAGGGAAAGTTATAGCGATTTTGCCACTTCTTTTGTCTTTTTAGTCTGCTTTGTACCAATCTTTTGTTTCATCTTAAACCCTTCATAAGATAGAATCTATCTTCGAGGTCTGAATGAAAGTTGTAGATCTTGAAGTCTTCTTTTGAACCATATAAAGAACACCGTAATCTGATATCAGTAGGGAAAGTTATAGCAATTTTCCCACTTCTTCTATCTTTTTCCATTAATCTGCTTTGTACCTACATTTTGTTCAATTTTAGACCTTTCAGAGGAGAGAATCTGTCTTCAAGGTCTTCATGAAATTTGTATATCTTGAATTTCTCTTTCAAACCATATAAAGAACACCATAATTTGATATCTTTAGGTAAATTTATAGAAATTTTCCCACTTCTTCTGTCTTTTTTTCACACCTTCTGTCTTTTTCATTAGTCTGCTTTATACTTTTTTTTGTTCTATTTTAGACACTTCAGAAGATAGGATCTGTCTTTGAGGTCTGCATAAAAGTTGTAGATCTTGAAGTCCTCTTTCAAACCATTTAAATAACACCTTAATCTGATATATGTAGGGAAAGTTATATCAATTTTCCCACTTTTTCTGTCTTTTTCCACTTCTTCTGTCTTTTTCCATTAGTCTGCTTTGTACCTATCTTCTGTTCCACTTTAAACCCTTCAAAAGATAGAATCTGTCTTCTAGGTCCGCATAAAAATTGTAGATCTTGAAGTCTTCTTTTGAACAATATAAAGAACATCTTAATCCGATATCTGTAGGGAATGTTATAGCGATTTTTCCACTTCTTCTGTCTTTTTCCATTAGTCTGCTTTGTATCAATCTTTTGTTTCATCTTAAACCCTACATAAGATAGAATCTATCTTCGAAGTCTTCATGAAAGTTGCAGATCTTGAAATCCTCTTTTGAACCATATAAAGAACACCATAATCTGATATCAGTAGGGAAAGCTATAGCAATTTTCCCACTTCTATCTTTTTCCATTAATCTGCTTTGTACCTGCATTTTGTTCAATTTTAGACCTTTCATAAGATAGAATCTGTATTCAAGGTCCTCATAAAATTTGTATATCTTGAATTTCCCTTTCAAACCATATAATGAACACCATATTCTGATATCTTTAGGTAAATTTATAGCAATTTTCCCACTTCTTACGTCTTTTTTCCACTTCTTCTGTCTTTTTCATTAGTCTGTTTTATACCTATTTTATGTTCTATTTTAGCCTTCAAAAGATAGAATTTATCTTTGAGGTCTTCATAAAAGTTTTAGATCTTGAAGTCCTCTTTTAAACCATATAATAACACCTTAATCTGATATATGTAGGGAAAGTTATATCAATTTTCCCACTTCTTCTGTCTTTTTTCACTTTTTCTAACTTTTTCCATTAATCTGCTTTGTACCTATCTTCTGTTCCATTTTAAACCCTTCAAAAGATAGAATCTGTCTTCTAGGTCCGCATAAAAATTGTAGTTCTTAAAGTCCTCTTTTGAACAATATAAAGAACATCTTAATCTGATATCTGTAGGGAAAGTTATAGCCAATTTCCCACTTCTTCTGTCTTTTTCCACTAGTCTGCTTTGTACCAATATTTTGTTTCATTTTAAGCCCTTCAGAAGATAGAATCTGTCTTCGAAGTATTAACGAAAGTTGTATATCTTGAAGTCCTTTTTTGAACCATATAAAGAACACTGAAATCTAAATTCAGTAGTGAAAGTTGTAGCAATTTTCCGACTTCTTCTATCTTTTTTCATTAATCTGCTTTGTACCTATATTTTGTTCAATTTTAGACCTTTTAGAAGATAGAATCTATCTTCAAGGTCTGCAAGAAATTTGTATATCTTGAATTTCTCTTTCAAACCATATAAAGAACACCATAATCCGATATCTTTAGGTAAATTTATAGCAATTTTCCCACTTATTCTGTCTTTTTTCCACTTCTTCTGTCTTTTTCATTAGTCTGCTTTATACCTATTTTCTGTTCTATTTTAGACTCTTCAGAAGATTGAATCTATCTTTGAGGTCTTCATAAAAGTTGTAGATCTTGAAGTTCTCTTTCAAACCATATAAATAACACCTTAATCTGATATATGTAGGGAAAGTTATATCAATTTTGCCACTTTTTCTGTCTTTTTCCACTTCTTCTGTCTTTTTCCATTAGTCTGCTTTGTACCTATCTTCTGTTCCATTTTAAACTCTTCAAAAGATTGAATCTATCTTCTAGGTCCGCATAAAAATTGTAGATCTTGAAGTCCTCTTTTGAACAATATAAAGAACATCTTAATTCGATATCTGTAGGGAAAGTTAAAGCGATTTTCCCACTTCTTTTGTCTTTTTCCATTAGTCTACTTTGTACCAATCTTTTGTTTCATGTTAAAACCTTCATAAGATAGAATCTATCTTTGAGGTCTTCATGAAAGTTGCAGATCTTGAAGTCCTCTTTTGACCCATATAAAGATGATCATAATCTAATATCAGTAGCGAAAGTTATAGCAATTTTCCCACTTCTTCTGTCTTTTTCCATTAATATGCTTTGTACCTACATTTTGTTCAATTTTAGACCTTTCAGAAGGTAGAATCTGTCTTCAAGGTCTTCATGAAATTTGTATATCTTGAATTTCACTTTCAAACCATAAAAAGAACACCATAATCCGATATCTTTAGGTAAATTTATAGCAATTTTCCCACTTCTTTTGTCTTTTTCCCACTTCTTCTGTCTTTTTCATTAGTCTGCTTTATACCTATTTTGTGTTCTATTTTAGACTCTTCAGAAGATAGAATCTATCTTTGAGGTTTTCCTAAAAGTTGTAGATCTTGAAGTTCTCTTTCAAACCATATAAATAACACCTTAATAAGATATATGTAGTGAAAGTTATATCAATTTTTCCACTTCTTCTGTCTTTTTCCTCTTATTCTGTCTTTTTCCATTAGTCTACTTTGTACCTATTTTCTGTTGAATTTTAAACCCTTCAACAGATAGAATCTGTCTTTTAGGTCTGCATAAAAATTGTAGATCTTGAAGTCCTCTTTTGAACAATATAAAGAACATCTTAATCCGATATTTCTTGGGAAAGTTATAGCAATTTTCCCACTTCTTCTGTCTTTTTAAATTAGTGTGCTTTGTTCCAATCTTTTGTTTCATTTTAAGCCCTTCAGAAGATAGAATTTGTCTTTAAGGTCTTCATAAAAGTTGTATATCTTGAAGTTCTCTTTCAAACCATTTAAATAACACCTTAATCTGATATATGTAGGGAAAGTTATATCAATTCTCCCAATTCTTCTGTCTTTTTCCATTAGTCTGCTTTATTCCTATTTTCTGTTCCATTTTAAACCCTTCAAAAGATATAATATGTCTTCTAGGTCCGCATAAAAATTGTAGATCTTGGAGTCCTCTTTTGAACAATATAAAGAACATCTTAATCCGATATCTGTAGGGAAAGTTATAGCAATTTTCCCACTTCTTTTGTCTTTTTCCATTAGTCTCCTTTGTACCAATTTTTTGTTTCATTTTAAGCTATTCAGAAGATAGAATCTGTCCTTGAAGTCTTCAAGAAAGTTGTAAATCTTGAAGTCCTCTTTTAGACCTTATAAAGAACACCGTAATCTGAATTCAGTAGGGAAAGTTATAGTAATTTTCCCACTTCTTCTATCTTTTTCCATTAATCTATTTTGTACCTACATTTTGTTCAATTTTAGACCTTTCTGAAGATAGAATATGTCTTCAAGGTCTTCATGAAATTTGTATATCTCGAATTTCTATTTTAAACCATATAAAGAACACCATAATTCGAGATCTTTAGGTAAATTTATAGCAATTTTCTCACTTGTTTTGTCTTTTTTCCACTTCTTCTGTCTTTTTCATTAGTCTGCTTTATACCTATTTTGTATTCTATTTTAGACCCTTTAGAAGATACAATCTATCTTTCAGGTCTGCATGAAAGTTGTAGATATTGAAGTCCTCTTTCAAACCATATAAATAACACCTTAATCTGATATATGAAGGGAAAGTTATCTCAATTTTCCCACCTCTTCTATCTTTTTTCATTAGTCTGCTTTGTACCTATCTTCTGTTCCATTTCAAACCCTTCAAAAGATAGAATTTGTCTTCTAAGTCCGTATAAAAATTGTAGTTCTTAAAGTCCTCTTTTGAACAATATAAAGAACATCTTAATCCGATATCTGTAGGGAAAGTTATAGCGATTTTCCATCTTCTTCTGTCTTTTTCCATTAGTCTGCTTTGTACCAATCTTTTGTTTCATTTTAAGCCCTTCAGAAGATAGAATCTGTCTTCAAACTCTTGATGAAAGTTGCAGATCTTGAAGTCCTCTTTTGAACCATATAAAGAACACCGTAATTTGAATTCAGTAGAGAAATTTATAACAATTTTCCCACTTCTTCTATCTATTTCCATTAATCTGCTTTGTACCTAAATTTTGTTCAATTTTAGACCTTTCAGAAGATAGAATCTGTCTTCAAGGTCCTCATGAAATTTGTATATCTCGAATTTTTATTTCAAACCATATAAAGAACACCATAATCTGATATCTTTAGGTAAATTTATAGCAATTTTCCCACTTCTTTTGTCTTTTTTCCACTTCTTCTGTCTTTTTCATTAGTCTACTTTATACTAATTTTTTGTTCTATTTTAGACTATGCACAAGATAGAATCTATCTTTGAGGTCTTCATAAAAGTTGTAGATCTTGAAGTCCTCTTTCAAACCATATAAATAACACCTTAATTTGATATATGTTGGGAAAGTTATCTCAATTTTCCCACTTCTTCTGTCTTTTTACATTAGTTTTCTTTGTACCTATCTTCTGTTCCATTTCAAACCCTTCAAAAGATAGAATATGTCTTTTAAGTCCTCAATAAAATTGTAGATCTTAAAGTCATCTTTTGAACAATATAAAGAACATCTTAATCTGATATCTGAAGGGAAATTTATAGCAATTTTCCCACTTCTTCTGTCTTTTACCATTAGTCTACTTTGTACCAATCTTTTGTTTCATTTTAATCCCCTCAGAAGATAGAATCTGTCTTTGAAATCTTCATAAAAGTTGCAGATCCTAAAGTCCTCTTTTGAATCATATAAAGAACACCATAATCTGATATCAGTAGGGAAAGTTATAGCAATTTTCCCACTTCCTCTATCTTTTTCCATTAATCTGCTTTGTACCTACATTTTGTAAAATTTTAGACCTTTCAGAAGATAGAATCTGTCTTCAAGGTCTGCATAAAACTTGTATACCTTGAATTTCTCTTTCAAACCATATAAAGAACACCATAATCCAATATCTTTAGGTAAATTTATAGCAATTTTTCACTTCTTGTGTCTTTTTTTTCACTTCTTTTGCCTTTTTCGTTAGTCTGCTTTATACCTATTTTTTGTTCTATTTTTGACCTTTCAGAAGATAGAATCTATCTTTGAGGTCTTCATAAAAGTTGTAGATCTTGAAGTTCTCTGTAAAACCATATAAATAACACCTTAATCTGATATATGTAGGGAAAGTTATATAAATTTTCCCCCTTTTTTTGGTCTTTTTCCACTTCTTCTGTCTTTTTCCATTAGTCTGCTTTGTACCTATCTTCTGTTCAATTTTATACCCTTCAAAAGATAGAATATGTCTTCTAGGTCCGCATAAAAATTATAGATCTTGAAGTCCTCTTTTGAATAATATAAAAAATATCTTAATCCGATATCTGTAGGGAAAGTTATAGCGATTTTCCCACTTCTTTTGTCTTTTTAGTCTGCTTTGTACCAATCTTTTGTTTCATCTTAAACCCTTCATAAGATAGAATCTATCTTCGAGGTCTGAATGAAAGTTGTAGATCTTGAAGTCTTCTTTTGAACCATATAAAGAACACCGTAATCTGATATCAGTAGGGAAAGTTATAGCAATTTTCCCACTTCTTCTATCTTTTTCCATTAATCTGCTTTGTACCTACATTTTGTTCAATTTTAGACCTTTCAGAGGAGAGAATCTGTCTTCAAGGTCTTCATGAAATTTGTATATCTTGAATTTCTCTTTCAAACCATATAAAGAACACCATAATTTGATATCTTTAGGTAAATTTATAGAAATTTTCCCACTTCTTCTGTCTTTTTTTCACACCTTCTGTCTTTTTCATTAGTCTGCTTTATACTTTTTTTTGTTCTATTTTAGACACTTCAGAAGATAGGATCTGTCTTTGAGGTCTGCATAAAAGTTGTAGATCTTGAAGTCCTCTTTCAAACCATTTAAATAACACCTTAATCTGATATATGTAGGGAAAGTTATATCAATTTTCCCACTTTTTCTGTCTTTTTCCACTTCTTCTGTCTTTTTCCATTAGTCTGCTTTGTACCTATCTTCTGTTCCACTTTAAACCCTTCAAAAGATAGAATCTGTCTTCTAGGTCCGCATAAAAATTGTAGATCTTGAAGTCTTCTTTTGAACAATATAAAGAACATCTTAATCCGATATCTGTAGGGAATGTTATAGCGATTTTTCCACTTCTTCTGTCTTTTTCCATTAGTCTGCTTTGTATCAATCTTTTGTTTCATCTTAAACCCTACATAAGATAGAATCTATCTTCGAAGTCTTCATGAAAGTTGCAGATCTTGAAATCCTCTTTTGAACCATATAAAGAACACCATAATCTGATATCAGTAGGGAAAGCTATAGCAATTTTCCCACTTCTATCTTTTTCCATTAATCTGCTTTGTACCTGCATTTTGTTCAATTTTAGACCTTTCATAAGATAGAATCTGTATTCAAGGTCCTCATAAAATTTGTATATCTTGAATTTCCCTTTCAAACCATATAATGAACACCATATTCTGATATCTTTAGGTAAATTTATAGCAATTTTCCCACTTCTTACGTCTTTTTTCCACTTCTTCTGTCTTTTTCATTAGTCTGTTTTATACCTATTTTATGTTCTATTTTAGCCTTCAAAAGATAGAATTTATCTTTGAGGTCTTCATAAAAGTTTTAGATCTTGAAGTCCTCTTTTAAACCATATAATAACACCTTAATCTGATATATGTAGGGAAAGTTATATCAATTTTCCCACTTCTTCTGTCTTTTTTCACTTTTTCTAACTTTTTCCATTAATCTGCTTTGTACCTATCTTCTGTTCCATTTTAAACCCTTCAAAAGATAGAATCTGTCTTCTAGGTCCGCATAAAAATTGTAGTTCTTAAAGTCCTCTTTTGAACAATATAAAGAACATCTTAATCTGATATCTGTAGGGAAAGTTATAGCCAATTTCCCACTTCTTCTGTCTTTTTCCACTAGTCTGCTTTGTACCAATATTTTGTTTCATTTTAAGCCCTTCAGAAGATAGAATCTGTCTTCGAAGTATTAACGAAAGTTGTATATCTTGAAGTCCTTTTTTGAACCATATAAAGAACACTGAAATCTAAATTCAGTAGTGAAAGTTGTAGCAATTTTCCGACTTCTTCTATCTTTTTTCATTAATCTGCTTTGTACCTATATTTTGTTCAATTTTAGACCTTTTAGAAGATAGAATCTATCTTCAAGGTCTGCAAGAAATTTGTATATCTTGAATTTCTCTTTCAAACCATATAAAGAACACCATAATCCGATATCTTTAGGTAAATTTATAACAATTTTGCCACTTCTTCTGTGTTTTTCATTATTCTGCTTTATATCTATTTTTTGTTCTATTTTAGGCCCTTCAGAAGATAGAATCTATCTTTGAGGTCTTCATGAAAATTGTAGATCTTGAAGTCCTCTTTCAAACCATATAAATAACACCTTAATCTGATATATGCAAGGAAAGTTATCTAAATTTTTCCACTTCTTCTGTCTTTTTCCATTAGTCTGCTTTGTACCTATCTTCTGTTCCATTTCAAACCCTTCAAAAGACAGAATCTGTCTTCTAGGTTTGCATAAAAATTGTAGATCTTGAAATCCTCTTTTGAACAATATAAAGAACATCTTAATTCGATATTTGTAGGGAAAGTTATAACGATTTTTTCACTTCTTTTGTCTTTTTCCATTAGTCTAATTTGTACCAATTTTTGTTTCATCTTAAACCCTTCAGAAGATATAATATGTCTTCAAGGTATACATGAAAGTTGAATATCTTGAAGTCCTCTTTTGAACTATATGATGAACATCGTAATCTTATATCAGTAGGGAAAGTTATAGCAATTTTTCCACTTCTTCTATCTTTTTCCATTAATCTGCTTTGTACCTACATTCTGTTCAATTTTAGACCTTTCATAAGATAGAATCTGTCTTCAAGGTATTCATGAAATTTGTATATCTTGAATTTCTCTTTCAAACCATATAAAGAACACCATAATCTGATATCTTTAGGTAAATTTATAGCAATTTTCCCACTTCTTATGTCTTTTGTCCACTTCTTCTGTCTTTTTCATTCGTCTGCTTTATACTAATTTTACGTTCTATTTTTTCAGAAGATAGAATCTGCCTTTGAGGTCTTCATAAAAGTTGTATATCTTGAAGTCCTCTTTCAAACCATATAAAAAACACCTTAATCTGATATATGTAGGGAAAGTTATATCAATTTTTCCACTTCTTCTATGTTTTTCCACTTCTTCTGTCTTTTTTCATTAATCTACTTTGTACCTATCTTCTGTTCCATTTTAAACCCTTAAAAAGATAGAATTTGTCTTCTGGGTCCGCATAAAAATTGTAGATCTTGAAGTGTTCTTTTGAACAATATAAAGAACATCTTAATCTGATATCCATAGGGAAAGTTATAGCTATTCTCCCACTTCTTCTGTCTTTTTCCATTAGTCTGCTTTGTACCAATATTTTGTTTCATTTTAAGCCCTTCAGAAGATAAAATTTGTCGTCTAAGTCTTCATGAAAGTTGTACATCTTGAAGTCCTTTTTTGAACCATATAAAGAACACCATAATCTAAATTTAGTAGGGAAAGTCATAGCAATTTTCCCACATCTTCTATCTTTTTTCATTAATCTGCTTTGTACCTACATTTTGTTCAATTTTAGACCTTTCAGAAGATAGAATCTGTCTTCAAGGTCTTCATGAAATTTGTATATCTTGAATTTCTTTTTCAAACCATATAAAGAACACCATAATCTGATATCATTAGGTAAATTTATAGCAATTTTCCCACTTCTTCTATCTTTTTCATTAGTCTGCTTTACACCAATTTTCTGTTCTATTTTAGACCCTCCAGAAGATAGAATCTAGGTTTGAGGTCTGCATGAAAGTTGTAGATCTTGAAGTCCTCTTTCAAACCATATAAATAACACCTTAATCTGATATATGTAGGGAAAGTTATCTAAATTTTCCTACTTCTTCTGCCTTTTTCCATTAGTCTGCTTTGTACCTATCTTCTATTCCATTTCAAACCCTTCAAAAGATAGAATCTATCTTTTAGGTCTGTAAAAAAATTGTAGGTCTTGAAGTCCTCTTTAGATTAATGTAAAGAACATCTTAATCCAATATCTGTAGGGAAAGTTATAGCGATTTTCCCACTTCTTCTGTCTTTTTTCATTAGTCTGCTTTGTACCAATTTTTGTTTCACCTTAAACCCTTCAGAAGATATAGTCTGTCTTCAAGGTCTGCATGAAAGTTGCAGATCTTGAAGTCCTCTTTCGAACCATATAAAGAACACCGTAATCTGATATCAGTAGGGAAAGTTATAGTAATTTTTCCACTTCTTCTATCTTTTTCCATTAATCTACTTTGTACCTACATTTTGTTCAATTTTAGACCTTTCAGAAGATATAATCTGTCTTCAAGGTCTTCATGAAATTTGTATATCTTGAATTTCTATTTCAAACGATATAAAGAACACCATAATCTGATATCTTTAGGTAAATTTATAGCAATTTTCCCACTTCTTATGTCTTTTTTCCACTTCTTCTGTCTTTTTCATTAGTCTGCTTTATACCAATTTTATGTTCTATTTTAGACCCTTCAAAAGATAGAATCTATCTTTGAGGTCTTCATAAAAGTTGTAGATCTTGAAGTCCTCTTTCAAATCATATAAATAACACCTTAATCTGATATATGTACGGAAAGTTATATCAATTTTCCCACTTCTTCTGTCTTTTTACACTTCTTCTGCCTTTTTTCATTAGTCTACTTTGCACCTATCTTCTGTTCCAATTTAAACCCTTCAAAAGATAGAATCTGTCTTCTAGGTCCTCATAAAAATTGTAGATCTTCAAGTCCTCTTTTGAACAATATAAAGAACATCTTAATCTGATATCTATAAGGAAAGTTATAGCAATTTTCTCACTTCTTCTGTCTTTTTCCATTAGTCTGCTTTGTACCAATCTTTTGTTTCATTTTAAGCCCTTCAAAACGTAGAATTTGTCTTCTAAGTCTGCATGAAAGTTGCATATCTTGAAGTCCTCTTTTGAACCATATAAAGAACACCGTAATCTGAATTCAGTAGGGAAAGTTATAGCAATTTTTCCACTTCTTCTATCTTTTTTCATTAATCTACTTTGTACCTACATTTTGTTCAATGTTAGACCTTTCAGAAGATAGAATCTATCTTCAAGGTCCTTATGAAATTTGTATATCTCAAATTTCTATTTCAAACCATATAAAGAACACCATAATCAGATATCTTTAGTTAAATTTATAGCAAATTTCCCACTCCTTCTGACTTTTTTCCACTTCTTCTGTCTTTTTCATTAGCCTGCTTTATACCTATTTTCTGTTCTATTTTAGACCCTTTAGAAGATAGAATCTATCTTTGAGGTCTTCATAAAAGTTATATATCTTGAAGTCCTCTTTCAAACCATATAAATAACACCTTAATATGATATATGTAGGGAGAGTTATCTAAATTTTCCCACTTCTTCTGTCTTTTTCCATTAGTCTGCTTTGTACCTATCTTCTGTTCCATTTCAAACCCTTCAAAAGATAGAATCTATCTTTTAGGTTCGTATAAAAATTGTAGATCATGAAGTCCTCTTTTGAATAATATAAAGAACATCTTAATCCGATATCTGTAGGGAAAGTTATAGTGATTTTCCCACTTCTTCTGTCTTTTTCCATTAGTCTGCTTTGTACCAATATTTTGTTTCATCTTCAACCCTTCAGAAGATAGAATCTGTCTTCAAGGTCTACATGAAAGTTGCAAGTCTTGAAGTCCTCTTTTAAACCATATAAATAACACCGTAATCTGATATATGTAGGGAAAATTATAGCAATTTTCCCACTTCTTCTATCTTTTTCCATTATTCTGCTTTGTACCTACATTTTGTTCAATTTTAGACCTTTCAGAAGATATAATCTGTCTTCAAGGTCGTCATGAAATTTGTATATCTTGAATTTCTTTTTCAAACCATATAAAGAGCACCATAATCCGATATCTTTAGGTAAATTTATAGCAATTTACCAACTTCTTTTGCTTTTTTCCACTTCTTCTGTCTTTTTCATTAGTCTGCTTTATACCTATTTTTTGTTCTATTTTAGACCCTACAAAAGACAGAATCTATGTTTGAGGTCTTCATAAAAGTTGTAGATCTTGAAGTCCTCTTTCAAACCATATAATTAGCACCTTAATCTGATATATGTAGGGAAAGTTATATCAATTTTTCCACTTCTTCTGTCTTTTTCCATTAGTCTGCTTTGTACCTATCTTCTGTTCCATTTAAAACCCTTCAAAAGATAGAATCTGTCTTCTAGGTCCACATAAAAATTGTAGATCTTGAAGTCCTCTTTTGAACAATATAAAGAACATCCTAATCTGATATCTGTAGGGAAAGTTATAGTAATTTTCCCACTTCTTCTGTCTTTTTCCATTAGTCTGCTTTGTACCAATCGTTTGTTTCATTTTAAGTCCTTCAGAAGATAGAATCTGTCTATGAAGTCTTTATAAAAGTTGCAGATCTTGAAGTCCTCTTTTGAACCATGTAAAGAACACCGTAATCTGAATTCAGTAGGGAAAGTTATAGCAATTTTTCCACTTCTTCTATCTTTTTCCATTAATCTGCTTTGTACCTACATTTTGTTCAATTTTAGACCTTTCAGAAGATATAATCTGTCTTCAAGGTCTGCATGAAATTTGTAT
>JAOSBK010004730.1:0-13536 GCA_027568895.1 Erythroxylum shatona
CAAAATGGTCTTCTTGAACTTTGTAGTTTATCCTCTTAGTTTTCCAACGGCATAAAGTTTGTAAAATTTGGATATCGAAGTTGAGATATATGAGCTTTATAAGTGATGATGCTGTATGGGAGGTATGAACATGACAACTATGGTGAATGATGAGAGTTTATGTATAATATGAGTTATTTGAGTTGCGATTTAAGAGTTTAATGCATTCAAATTGGTAATTGAATGTTTGAGGAGTGTTTATTACACTTGAAGGGTTGAATTTAGGGAGATTCTGAGTGTATATGGTGTTAGGATGGATGTTGGAAGCATTGGAGAGGCTTTTGAAGGAGTTTTGGGTCACCCATGTCCGTTTAACAGACATTAGGTCCGTTTAACGGACCTTCTCGGGTGAAAAAGGACCCTCAGCCCAGTATATGTCCGTTAAACGGACATGGATGTCCGTTTAACGGACCTTCTCAGGTGGAAAAGGGGTGTTTAGCCAGCCTATGTCCATTAAACGGACATCCTCGGGTCAGAATCTTGATTTTGACCAGTCTGTAGGCCTAATCTTACTTTGAGGTCTTCATACGAGTTGTAGATCTCGATGTCTTATTTCTAATAGTCTAAAAACGAAATCAATCCAACATTTGTAGAAGAAGTTATGCTAATCGCGCCAAGACATGTTCAGTTGGAATAAGGACATAAACATATTGGATTTTCTTAACCATAACTCCTTCGTCCGACCTCCAAATTGAGTGATTTTTGAAGCATTGGATTTCTAACACGTGTTTCTACCTCTACACAAAAATTGGTAGCTTGTGTTCTTGAATTTGAAAGGATTGATTCAAAGCAAGTGAGGGTTCATTGAAATAACCCTATAAGGAAACCGCTTACGCTTTTCAACTTTGGATTGGATAGTTGGGCTCCAGGAACGTGGTCCAATACCTTGGTTAGGCTTCGAAAATAGGTCCCAACAGTCTGTATACCGACGAGGTCATCATTTAAGGTTATGATGCTCTTGTCGACTGTAGTTTGGACTCACCGCGGATGAAAGTCGAGCCAACACCAAGTATCGGTGGGTGTGCACATTAGTTTGGCCAACTAGTGGTGTCACACATGATTATTTTGGCTTATCCTTATATTGGCTTTCATATCGATATTTGATTTATACATATGATGTTTTTATGCTTTTGTGTATTGGAATTGGAACCTATGTTCACTGGATGAGTGAGTTAATAGGCTAGGCCTATATGGATCCTAACCAGTATACGTTGAGTCATAGGCTGGGCCTATGTGTTTTCTATATAATATATATTCACTTCATAGGTCATCTACACCGTCTTTGTATGAATCGAATTCTATTTGTGATATATGTCTTTCTTGCTTACTGAGTACCTAGTGTACTCACCCCCTCCGCTTTCCAATCATGTAGGTTAATTTAGAGAGTTTGAAACTCTGAGTAGATCGTGCAGTCTTTTGATATTCTCGAGGTATTACTGCACATAAGTAGTTTCCTATTTTGTACTTTTACGGTCTAGTGGCTCATGAACAGTGTTTATGTAGATACGCTTTATGATTTTGTAAGTTAACTTTTGATTGTCTTGAGTGGACTTTAAAGTCCTGAAGTTGTGGTTGGATGTGAATATAGAAGTGTGTTTGAATTTGTTTGTAGCTTTTTGAGATTTTTAAAATACAGTCGTTGTGCTACCCAAATTTTTTTTAAAAAAAGAAAATAATAAATATTCAGTTAACCTTCCATAGTCGGATTAAGGATATCATGAGTATCCTTAGCTTGGTTATACGGTGGTTGTCATGAGCCCGATGTGGTACCAAGTGGTGACAATTAAATTGGTATCAGAGCCATGGTTTTACATTTTCAAAAGTGTTATTTTCATTTTCAAAAACTTAATGAGCCTTAGGAATTGAGTCTAGATGTTAAAAGTCTTTGATCGAGAAGTTGAGTCTCAAATCGTTAAGTTGACATCCTTAACGGTCGGATGATTTCGACGTCGATCAGAGTACTCATCAACATTCCTTGGGATGTTTGGGATATTGGATAAGCTAGCTTAGTTCGATCTATTTTATTAAACAATGTCTTTCTCTTTGATTTCATAGAGATAGCATTCCCCCATCTATTTAATCAGTCAAGTAACAATTTCGAGGATGAATTTTGTTTTAAAATGGGAGAGTTGTAATATCCTGCCTCTTAAAATTGTTAAGAGATTAAAATGTTAGATTGAGTCAGATGAGTTATTTTAGAGAAACGTTGTAAGATAGTATATACACTCATTTGACATGTTCCGGGTAGGAAAGGTTTTTACTAATCATGATATAATTGTGTATTGATTTTGTTTTGAATTTTGTTTTGATGGATTTTAATTATTGAATTGGGAATAACTGACAAATGGCTCAGTTAAATGGATGACAAGTGGCTTGAGTATACTTGTGATTAGTGTCCCTTTTAAGTTTGCAACAAGTGGCACTTTAGAATTTTGACATGTGTAGCTTTACAAATGGTGAAATGTGTAGCCTTACAAGTAATGACATGTAGAGTTTTAAAATGAGTGACATATGGAGCCTTAAAATGAGTGACATATGGAGCCTAAAGTAAGTGACACGTGGACCAATGAAATGGTGACACATGGATTAGTTCGACCTTCTTAAATTTTCTAGAGAAAATGGACAAAAAGGCAATAAAAGTAAAAGTGAAGGTTTGCCATAAGGTTAGAAGAGAGAGAAAAATGAAAATGAAAGGAGAAGGAAAGAAGTTATCAAGGTAAGTTGAAATTCTGGTTTCAATTTCATCTTTCTCTTTCAATCTATTTTCCATATCCTTAGACCACGAATTTGAAGAAACTCAGAGAATGAAAGTTGTAGATATGTGTCTTGCGTGACCTCTGTGAAAGAATATTGACAAAATAGTGACTAGAGCTTGAGTTATACTTATTTCCCTAATACTGCCTGTGATAGACCCTTGTGTAGGAACCTTGTATTATTTCCTAATTTTTTAGGACCTTAGAGTCTGAATTAGTGAAAGTGTAAATCATAAAAATGCTTATTGATGTCTTATTAATGCTTCTGTGAAATGGTTTTGTTAAAAGATGTATTGATAATGATTTATTGAGGGTTGAGTATTGGTTGCCAATATGTTTCTTACCAAAAATAGGGCATAATTGGATGGAGATTATATTTTAAAGGGAGATGTTGATTGTGTAATTTTTAGATATATTAAGACTAATGGAAGTCTACTTTCAGGGGGCATAAGAATCATCGTAATTGATTTTTTTTTAGAGAAAGTTATGATTAAAAAAAGACAGCTTGTTCATAAAGGAACATTATGAAGAAAAGGATGTAAACATTGCACATAAGGTTAAGTTAGCTTGATGGTTTGGGAGATGATAGGGGAACTTGAGGATACTATGAGGCGTCATTACCCCCATTTATTTGTATTCTTGACTTAGGAGTTTCGAGGACGAAACTCTTTTGAGGAGGGGAGGAATTGTAACGCTGGACTTTCTGAGCCCTTTGGTGATTGTTCTGTATTTGGAGATACTACTGTATATTGATATATATATGGTTGTATATGAATTCAAAGATGAATTTGAATCCTTTTGGTGCATATGCCAATGATTTATAATGTTATATGCCCTTACACGAACTTAGAGTTCATCAGTATGTGAAATCTTGGAGATTTCTGAGATATAAGCTTCTAAGTGTATAAAAATGAGTCCATGGATAGATATGACCATGGTGGTTAAATTAAATGTGTTCTAATGCCTTAGAGGTGATTGGACATAATTTATAGACTTATTGGACACTTAGAAAGATTAATTGGAAAAGTTGATGTACATAAGGGCTTATTTGTAAATTGTTAAAAAGTCAAAGGACTTAAATGTAATTTTTTATTTCTTGGAGGACCAATATGTAATTTTATGAAGTTAAAGGGCTTAATTATTATTTCCAAGAGTCAAAGGACCAAAATAAAAATAAAAGTTTTGGAGATTTTTAAACTTTGGGCTTAATTGTAAATTTAGGAAAGTTTTAAGGGTACAATGGTAATTTCACATAAACTAATACCCCATTTGGTCAAAGAAGAGTCAATATTCTAGACTCTTCTTTCACTTATGGTCGTGCATCACATTTCTAAGGACTGAAGACATTTTGTTTTAATTAAAAAAAAAGGAGAAGAAAGGAGAAAAGAGAGGAAGAAGAGGAAGTTTTGGCCATCATCAAAATTCAACCTTCTTTTTGGTTTTTCAACCTCAATCAAGGTGCTCTAAGCTAATTTGGGGTCAAGGAACTCAAATCTATCATTAGATTTGAGAAATCTCAAATAATTTGAAGATATCACTAAAGGAAAGTATAGTCTCGGAGTTGTGAATCAAGGAGCTCGTATTGAGGATTGTTGAAGTTAAGGGAGTGAATATATTCTTTTGCGGTGAGTTGGAGAAACTGTATTTCTCAAATAGGATTAGAACATCCTAAGACAAGTATGATGACTGGTATCTGAATTTTGAACCTAGGCAATGTATGGTAGAATTGAATTTCAAATGGATTATTATGTTTAGGTATTTAATAAATATCATTGTTTTGAACAACTATGCATTTGAGGTATAAAAGATAATTTTTATTGTATGAAACAATGTTTCAACATGGTTTTTGAAATTGATATTTTTATTACATATTTTGAGAAATGTTGTTGTTTTTAACAAATCTGAGTTTAAAGTACAAAGAATAATGCTTTATTTTATGAAACTATATTTTTTAATAAGTTTGCACTTGAATTGGAAAAGATAACTTTTATTGCATGAAATAATATTTTGGAATTTACATAAGCATAACCTAGCCATATATTCTGCATGTATTTGTTCTCTTTGGCTTAGAGCCATGGTGCGGTTTTATTTTATCAATTGGATCGATAAATAAAAATATGATGCTTTACTTGATTTTTTTGTACTTAGTGTTTGTATATAATTATGGTGATTAGTGAGGAGATGATTCGCCAATCGTGTGCTAGGCACAACTGATTAAGCGACTGTCATACCCTTGACGCTGGTACATGAAAGTCGAGTTACCATATCAACACCTTTCTACGGGACTCACGAGTGATTCGACACCTAGGGTCTGGATACCGATGAGGTCATCACCTAGGGTCATGATGCTCTTTTCAACTATAGTTTGGAGTCACCACAGATGAAAGTCGAGCTAACACCGAGTATCGGTAAGTTTGGACATTAGTTTGGCCAACTAGTAGTGTCACACATGATTGTTTTGTTTTATCCTTATATTGGTCTTCCTATCGATATTTGATGTATACATATGTTGTTTTTATGCTTTTGTGTATTGGAATTGGAACCTATGTTCACTGGATGAGTGAGTTAATAGGCTAGGACTATACGGTTCCTAACTAGTACACGTTGAGTCTTAGGCTGGGTTTATGTGTTTTCTATGTGATATATATTCACTTCATAGGTTATCTACACCGTCTTGGTATAAATCGAATTCTATTTGTGATATATGTTTTTCCAGCTCACTGAGTACCTAGTATACTCACCCCTCCGCTTTCCAATCATACATGTTAATTTAGTAAGTTTGAAACTCTAAGTGGATTGTGGGATTTTTTGATATTTTCGGGGTATTATCGTACGTAGATAGTTTCCTATTTTGTACTTTTATAGTCTAGTGGCTCATGAACTGTATTTATGTTATGATTTTGTAAGTTAACTTTTGATTGCCTTGACTGGACTTTAAAGTCCTGAAGTTGTTGGATGTGAATATAGAAGTGTGTTTCAATTTGTTTGCAGGTTTTTGGGATTTTTAAAATATAGCTGTTGTGCTGCCAGAATTTTTTTAAAAAAAAAGAGAAAAAAATAGATATTCAGTTAGTCTTGCATAGTCGGATTAAGGATACCATGAGTGTCCTTAGCTCAATTATGCGACGGTTGTCATAAGCACGATGTGGTACTGGGTCATGACATATTTGTTTTGTAACAAACATTTGAAAGGTGGAGGAATCACCAGATAAAAAAACATTTAGCTGGGGCTAAAGGTGATGTGGAGCCTTTTAAAAAATTGAGCTATGATGTGAAATGACAAATGAAGACTTTACTTGAAGAGTATTATCATGAGAAAGATAAAAGGTAAAGATTGAATTATGAAATTGGTAATGGAAGTTCTTTTGTTGGTGTTTAAGATGAGAGTGAGAATGTTAAAGATGGTAGTATTCTATTCCTACCCATCAAAAAGGGAATGTTGCATTTGATGTTAGGAAAAGGAGACACATGTCTAAATTTTTTGCACCAAAAATAACTCCTAGAGCTCAACCTTTAATCTGTACTACCTTACAATCTAGAGAAGCGGCTCATAATATAGATATGACAATGGCTAAATGGTGGTATGATTTAGGTATAACATTCAGTGCTTCCCTATCTTATTATTATCAGCCTGTGGTAGATGTTATTACTTCTTATGGCCTATGTTACAAAGCTCCTTCAATTGATGAATACGGTGATCAACTTTTGAGTAGCTTTGTTTATGAACTTAAAAGTTATTTGGATGAAAGAAGAATGACTTGAGACACTTTTAGGTGTTTAATCATATTTCATGGACAAATAGAAGACACGAACCTATTATTTATTTTTTGGTTTATTTTACAAAGGACACAATATGTTTTAAGTCTATTGATGCATCTAGACTTCTTAGCAATGTTGATACTCTATTTGAAATATTTGACGAAGATAGGCCAGAAAAATTATTTAGTTCATTATTGACAATGATTTTGCTTACAAAGCAATCGAAAGAAGATTGCAAAACAAGTATAATTCTTTTTATTGGACTCCTTGTGCTGGCAGATTGCATTAATTTGATGTTAGAAAATATAAAGGATGTTAGGTATTTTCCTATTATTGATGAGATTGTGTAGAAAGCAAAAAAGGTTACCAAGTTTATCTATAATTGTGTATAGGTCATAAATTTAATAAGAAAGGATTTCACCAATGGTAAAAATTAGTGTTATCCTATTATTACAAGATTTACAACAAATATCTTATCACTTTGGGGTTTTATTATGATGAAGAAATAGTTGAGACAAATGTTTACAAATGATAAGTGAGTTATATCTCAGTATGTTAGGTCTAATGTTGGATTGGAGGTTTCTATAATTATTCTTAAAGATAATGAATGTTGGTCTCAATGTTAAATTGTTGTTCGAGTTTGTAAGTCTTTGGTAAGGTAGTCCTTCTAGTTAATAGTTGTGAGAAGGCAGTAATGAGTTATTTTTATGATATCATAGGGAGGGCAAAGGAAGTAATCAAGGTCAATCTGAAAAATAAGTCATCTTTGTATACATCTTATCTTACAGTCATCATTGAGAAATGGGAAAGGCAAACTTTACACTGTTTTTGACAACTGGGACATTTTTTAATCTTAGTTTCTATTTTAGACCAAGTTTTACAAAGAAAACTTAAGTTAATAGGGGAATGCTATTGACTATTGCAACAATTGTTGCCAATAAGATAATGCAAGCTCTCTTAAGCTCATAAATGGAGATTTATAAGGATGCTTACAGTGATTTTAAGATACCAATTATTATTTATTAAAAAGATAAACTTAATCTATATGCATATTTTTTCACTGTTGTTACTTATTGAAAATGAATCAGCACTTTATTTTTTTTATAATACTACTTTTATTGTCTTAAAGTGACTTGCTGGGACCAAATTAGAAGTGATATTTCAGAATTGCAAAGGTTTGTAATTTGAATTCTGAGTTAATATATGAGTACAACAGGGTATGAAAGGAATTGAAACACATTTAAATTCATCCATTTCAAGAAAAAGGAATAAATTGAAGCACAAAAAAGGGTTCTTATATGAGTGCAACAAGTTGTAAAAGAAATTGAAACACATTTAAATTAATCAATTCAAAGAAAAGGATTATTGAAAATAGAAAAAGTAATAGTATCAACACAGGAGACGATGCTTGTTTAACGGCGATGACCACAAATTAAGAGACTACATTAGAGAGCTTCATTTTGGTATTAATAAGAAACGACATCATTTTCGATTAAGTTGGAAGAAATATACAATTTGGGGACGATTCAAAAATAGCCAAATATAGGTCCATTACCATTTGGCTTGACCTTTGGTGACAAAAATGTGAAACTTTTGCGACGATTTTCATAATTCTTCATCAAATCCTATTCCTATATATTACACTCTATATATTATAGAAATTATATATAATATATAAACTTTATATAACAATAACGAATTTATATATAATAAATAGATAATTATGATTAAATAGACTAATAAATTACATAAGTGAGATATGACAAAATGTATCTATTATCTATACTTCATAAATCATTATACTAATTACAATTATTATCTATACATTCATATATTATTATATTAATTACCATAAATAACTATATTTATTACAATATGATAAAGAATAACTGTAATGTACTAAAAAATAGAAATCAATATTAACTATTAATATTATACTCTTAAAAATCAGATTTAATATTATTGGCAATGATCGTAAGTCTAAAAATAAATATAGCTAACAACAATGTCATTGTAAAAATTTATAAAACTTTTATGATAAAAATAATTTATATTACATAAATTTATACTTGTTATTAATCTCTTTTAAAATATATGATTTGACAACTTTATGTGGTGTTACAAAACTCTATCTATTATATATAAATTCTATAGTATTTTATAGAAATCATTTATTACAAATAATCTGCTAAAGAATTTAAACCAAAAATGGATACATCTAGTATCTAATTCTTTTCACCGAAAGGGGCCTTTATTAAGTTTTGATTTTACCCAATTTTCTTTATTTTTAGATCAAAAAAAAGAAAAACTTCATTCAAAAAATTGAATAAAAACTTTGCAAAGGGCATGTAAGCAACAAAATGCTTTAAGGAGTTGAAAATAAGCGTAGATCCAAAGATTTCCAAATAGGTCAACCTTTCAAACTATTGATTCTTTTTTTGCAATTTTATTTTTGTTGAACAGTATGTATCAAAAGGTATATGTATGGTTCCTAGGGGATAGAATTTTTTCCTAGTCAACCGACTGGAGAAAGGGCAAAGATTTTTTACTTCATCCTAGTCATGGATAGATCACCTAGCCAATTCTTTTCACACACACACATACACACACACACACACACACACACACACACACACATAATCATTGCTAAAAGCTTCCTTTAGTGACGCTTTTAAGAAAACGTCGCCAAAGGACAACCATTTTGTGATGTTTTTCCTAATTCGTCACCAATGGCTTACCTTTGGTGACAATTCCATGGTATTGTCGCTAAAAGGCAATCTACATTGATGATGTTTACCAAAAATTGTCACCAATTGTCATCATTTGGTCACATTTTTTGAAATCGTCACCAAATGTTGTAATAGTCTAAAATATAATACAAAAAGGACTTTATTTGTTCCACAACAAATGACATTGTTTTTATGTCAATTTAAACATGAAAACGAAGCCTCCTTTGTTATTTTCATCACCGACTTCCCTCTTCTGCATCCGTCTTTTTCCACCACTTACCATCGTCATCGTCATTGTCTTGTTCATTTCTTCCACCGTCTACCATCATCTTTGTCGTTGATTGAGGTAAGACATCCATATAGTTTTTTTTTGTGATGGTGAGATTATTATATTTGGGTTTTGTTTTCTGCTAGGTTTTGTGTTCTTCTTTGATTGTATGGGTTTTTGTTTCTGTTTTGCCTCATTATGCAATTGTGAGCCTTCCCACATGCCTAAATTGACCGTTCCAGAATATATGTGCTATTTGTGTTTTTATTTTGGTCAAGGATGGCATTTTGTTTGTTTTTTACAACCTTGGATGCTTGTTTAAGAACAACCTATTAACTGTTTGATGAAATGTCTGTGAAAGTAGAATTTGATGAAAGGAATGCATGTTTAAACAATTATCATTCATTTGTATTTTATCTTCTTTGTATACTTACACAAAAATGTCAATATTATATTAAACATAAAAGCGTTGAATGTAACAAGACAAGCAAGTCATTAATGAAGTACAAACACAAGCTAGATACCATTGCAACATCCCTAAAACATATGTTATAAACATTAGTGTATAATGTAAATACAAACACAAAAATCACAAAACAGTAAAATTATATGTGTAAACATTACTACACAAAAGAAATGAGTAATCTATGGTTTTTATTCTTAACTAGAAATGACAAAAACAAAAAAAAAACATACACCACTACAAACTAGCACCATACATAGTCCATATGGACCAAACGCTCCTCCTATAAACCAAGCACCAATTTACTAATTACCAAACCATATGATATGCTACTAAAATTTAATCTTATTTAATTGTTTTATCCAATATATTTTTAGTTCCAATTTAATATAAGTACTATTAATTCAGAAATATGGTAGTTAACATCTATCCAATACTTTAAATAATTTTCACATAATTACCCTTTTTACCAACTTTTGAGGTAACATTTTAGAAATCTTTTTCCATATCTAATTAAATGAATAGTAATCAACTCGTCAATCTTGCTCTGATTATCTACAAACACTCTAAAATTTTACTAGAAATAAAGGTATAATCATAAAAAAAATGTCCTTGTTATATAAGTAGAAAACTAAAATTTCATAAGTTACATAACAAAACTCCCTCGAGATTATAACACTTGCTCATTCTCATTTAACTTAAGAAGCATTTACCTTGATTGTTAAGCTTTCCTATTTGCACCTCTTTGAACCTAGCATAAAGCAATATAGGTTTGGATTCACGACCTTAATTGCTTCTTCAATTGGTAAACTTTCTTTAAATTGATATCTAAGTAGATATTCGTCATCAATAAAAGCCTAAAAATGCTTTTATGTAGTTGAAGGAGGGGATTAACAATAATTCTTCATGATGCTTTGCTTAATAGTTTTAATCATAACATGTATCTACCACAAAATTAGCAATAATTACAAGATTTAGACTTAATAGACCAAGACGTTATTTATGTATTAGATAAGGCATAAGAAATTCACCTATAATTATGGATGAGGCATAATTATAAATCACTTAGTTGTTATATAGGCTAGAAACCCATAACACAGCTCCGTTGAGGCTTTTCAATGAAATATTCAATATTCAATGAGCCTATGAGTCATAGTAAGAAGACCGTTTCTCAATTCATATGGTATAATAATGCCACGTACCTTGGTTATGTTGTGATTTCAAACTTGGTATGTTAATTATAATTCATAATTTCAAACTAGTAACATAAGAAGTCCACCTATAATTATGGATGATGTTTGAATCACGTTAATGTGGATTGTTGTTATTTGAGTTATACTAATGCAGATTGTTGATGTTTGAGTTATAAATATCTAATAGAATGGCACCTATAGGCAAGTATCGAAATTGTTCATACACAATAACAAACAGATCGATTAGTTCCTAATCAACAACAACAATCGACCTTAATCACTAATGAAGCAAGTCAGCAATAACCTTCATCTGCCTTAACCTTCATCTACCTTAACTAGTACAAAGGAATCTGCAGGTTTGTTAATCTTTAACACCTACAAATAGACTTATGCTTAAATATATATTTACATGTTTAATGTGTATTTTCTTATCATTATTCATTTATTGTGAAGTTCCAATACCAACATTAAAAAAAGAGGTAGAGGTATAACTAGAGGTAATGAGTTACTACGAATGAATGTTGCAATGAACAACAAGTTGTCAGTACATATTAATACTTCATAAGGTTATCCTCTAGATAAGATTTAATCAACAAAATTGTCTAGTGAGTTAGGGATAATTGCTAAAACTGAATTACCTTACCTAAAACATACCAAAATATTGAAAGAAGATAACTTGCCGGAGAATGCTTTAGATAAGGTTTTGGTAAATTTTCAACTTATTTAACTATATGGAATATTGTTTCATTTATTTTAAGATTAATTACACTTTTACTTATTGTTCGCAGATAAAATTGAATATCGTCGATGTCAACAACCATAATGTTTCGAATTGTGTCACTTCATTGTTGAAACAAAGGAATATGGATAGTTGTTACTCATTGCATCAGTATTACGAATCTTTTCCAACTGATGTGGAAGTAAGGAGACATTTTCAAAAATGGATATTTCAAGAAATTGACACAATTTGTGTGATTATTTGGGTATCTCCCAATGTTCATGTTTGTTTTTCTTTCCCTTCACATTTGCTTCCATTAATCTTGTTAAATGATTTAATGACTATCTTTTTTCTTTATTTCATAAAAATGTAAGAAGGCCAAGGTGAACAAAGGATAAATGAAAACTCCTCACAACCAAGGCTCTAAACCATTTCTTGTCATGCGAAATGAATATGTCAGATATTCGTTTTTAAGTTATAATTATATCAATAAACTCTATATTATTTATTGTGCATTGTATTTCTTTTTCATAAAACAAAGTAAGAAGGAACTACATGGAGAAGAGTGTGATAGGATCACACTCTACAAACTCACTCACTATAAGAAAGGTCAAGGGTGAATGTTTGAAGAAGCGCACAATAACTATATAAGTATAAAAATATATTTAAAATTTAAGTTTACTTATTTATATAGTACTAATTAATAATATTAGCATTGAATATTGATTTTATTTTTTAATTTTAGAATAAGATACAATAGTTATTGCAAATATCAATGTTTGACGGAAATGAGCAAAATGTAGAAAACATTTGCAAGAAGGTGTTTAGTACATGATCTGGCTATATCAAAGCTCTTGAGTTTGGCCCTAAGCCAATTGTTTCATCGTCACCGAGACTAGCACACTTTCAATATCTTGAAGAGGAAAACAAATAGTTTAAAATAAAGTTGGTTAAGCATAAAAAGTACCTAAGAAAATTACTTGCCCAAATTATGAAAACAATGAAGATGAAAACAAGTTTGAGTGATTAAACTAATCTTTGTGTTTTTTATTTTATATAAAAATGTTTTTAAAATTGTAATTAAAATCTTGTACACGATCAAATTTAATGATATTTTATTTTTTATATACAATGTTTCAAATTTTCAGTTATGTTTGTATTATATTTTTGCATAATAAATTAACAATAGAAAGATCTAAATTAATATGGTATAACATTTAGTTAAAACTTATTTAAAAAATTTATCTACATTTTATAAATCATAACTAAAAATATTTCGAGAACGTAGCTAAAATCTTTTAGATACGTTTATAGAAACGAAGCTAAAAATCTTAATTTGGCTATGTTTATGAAAACGTAGCTAAAAGTAAGTAGCTATGTTTTTTGAAATTTAGCTAAAAACTTTTAGCTACATTTTCGAAAACATTCATAATAATCTTTAGCTATGGTTCAGCCTGATTCTGACGAGGCTGCACGTTGCTGCTTGGATCCATGAAACTAGTTGATATTATCTCTAAAACACCTGCAAAACAATGAATGTTGGGACCCGATCCGGGAACCGGATCCCAATCGAAAAAGGCGAAGGAACGGAACGAGATGAACAGACCGAGACGA
>JAOSBK010004794.1:0-13532 GCA_027568895.1 Erythroxylum shatona
TTTTCTGCTTCGCATACTTCGTCTGCTTTTCTGCTTTGCATACTTCGTCTGCTTTTCTGCTTTGCATACTTCGTCTGCTTTTCTGCTTTGCATACTTCTTCAACTCCGTCTGTATTTTTAACTTCGTCTACTTTTTCAACTCCGTCTGTATTTTTAACTTCTCTTGTTATTCATCAAAATCATTTACTTAAAGTCATTGGACTTAATAGATCCTGCTTCAGTACAATCACGAATTCACTATTGAAGATCGCGAATCACGATCGTGCACATTGGAAGCATTTTGCTGTCGTGTAGATGCACGATCGCAATTTTGAACGTTTTTAAAGAAAGATTGTTTCTAAACATTCTTTGGTTTTTTTTGTTATAACTTCTTCAACCAATGTCCAAATGACTTGATTCTTGCATCATTAGATTCGAAACACATTGTTCTTCATCTCCAATGAAAATTATAGCTATCTGAAATGGTTTGATTATTAAATTTAAGATGAAATTGTTGTGAGTACTAGAATATGATAAATGGTATTATTTCATTAAACATTCTTCGGTATTTTAATTATATTTTGATCAGTAGGTATCCAAATGGAATGATTTTTGTTTTAAATTGAACTAGAGATATATGGATACAAGTTGTTTAAAGCGATCTAATTTTAATTCTATCTTTAAGAATATTAGAATTTGACTTGAAATTAAATACAGAGTACAGTTTTAGTTTATGAATAGTCTAAAATAATTGGGGTATAACTTTCAGATTTCTAAACCAAATTGTATGATGTTAGTGTCATTAGAAACTTAAGACATTGAAGAACAATTTTGTAAAAGAAAGTATTGCCTAATTGCATCATTTTCCTTATCAGAATGATGGTGCAAATTTGACCCAAAATCATGTTTTTAGGAAAAATCTGAAATGCTCATTTGATATCAACGGGCGTGAGTTAAGATCTCACATCAGTGACTGATTGGACTACACGGCCATGAGTTTTTTTTTGCACATCCGTGACTTTTTTAAACATTATGCCATGGGTATGCATGATGTTGCACGCTTGTGACTTGATGTTTTTTGAATGTAAATGATATTTATGAGGGTTTTTGATATATGAAAGATATAGTGATAAGAATCATAATAAGACTTAGGACTGTCATTGAACATGCATTATGCGTATTTTCCATATATAGATGTGCATAAAGGAATACTTATACATTTGTGCAAAATAGCCAGAAACACCTTTCATTAAATTTCTCATAGTCTCCTCTATTACATGGCTTCGTCATAAATTCATCCACAAAATATACAAAAATATCTGACAAAATGTACACATTGAACAGAGGGAAAAGGACCTGATACCATGTCATCAACACATACTACATTTGTCTTCAATTAAAAAGATATCATAAAATCCAACATGTTCTTCCAAATATTTATTGGTGCACCAAGTAATGCCCTAACTTCATCAGGACTACAAACAAGGAAAATATAACTTTCATACAGTTTTGATCCTTCCATTCCCAACTTTACCAAATGATTATAAGTTCTTCTTCTGAAATGGGAAGTGCTTTAACTAACAGTGGAGTAGGTTTTATAATAGCATCTACATCTGTCTGAAGGCCATCTTTGATTACATCTTCACCATCATCTGACTTATTTTTCCTTTTGTGATGTTCTTTGGTTTGCATTTTATAAATGAGCTAGCATTCCCATTAGAGATTCAGTGTGATCACCATCGATCATTACATTGTCTTCAAAACTTAAGTCATTCTGAGTCCATATGTCATCATTTCCATATATGGTGTTGGAAAACCCATTATCGACAAAAATGGTGTGCCTTCTTATCTCCTGTATTGTTTCAGCATGCTCTCCAATTGCTTTACCATGTCCATAAATCTCTACCATCTTTTCGTAGTTATGAAAAGGCTTCTATCTCCATCAGCAGCTTCTGGTTTAGCCTATTACAAAAAAACTTATTAATGAATTAACCAAATCACATCATATATCATATTTTCTTCCAACAAAATAATAAACAAGTTCACCTAGATTAAGGCCTCCCACACTTCTAGCTCAGCAGTCCACGTATTTGCTAACGGACTCCATGAAAATCCACTATCTCTAATTGAAAATAAATTGAAACACTTACTGCACTTGTTCATATTTTTTATTTTTTCCTTATTGATTCCTTTACCTGGAAATTTTTCCTTTAGTTTAGCTTCAATTGTATCAAGTGCATACGTAGCGAAAGTCCCACCTACACGATTTCCTTGTCGATGCTAGTATAAGTATGCGTTAACAAAAGCATCATCCATAGCTTGATTCCGAAGCACGACTCTCTTTGGGGTGGCATTTTCGATGCTACGAATTTAACTACAAAAATCTGAAATTTATATCAAAAGCATATACAATATTGAATCTTCAAAATTTTCCAAATAATATAAAGGCCAAAATAATGAATAAGCATTACAAAGACACAATTGGATGTGCAAACATTAACAACATTAATAAATAACGTCATATTTTGATACAAGTAGCCAATACATATTTTTAAAGCAATATAAATTCATAGAAAACATAAATTAATTGGGATGCGGAAATATCTATCCTAAAGTATAATCAGCCCACATATGAGTAGCCATGTTATCTCTTATAATTTCTCCATTGTGTGCATCATCTTTGTCATAATTTTCATACCCATCTTGGTTATCATTTTCCCCTCCATCGTACTCTTCATTAAGAAATGGATCATCTAGAATTGCACCAATCAAGAAATTGTGCAGAATGGCATAAGCCATAATAATTTTTTTGAGTCTGAATGCCATATGATGATTCTGTGTTGAATGCTATAATCGGAAACCATTTTTCAACATACTAAATGCCCTTTGGATAACATTACACAATGATGAATGTCAATGATTGAATAATTCATGAGCATTTCATAAAGGACTCCTTGAATATTCTTTCAAGTGATAACGTTCCCCTTTATATGGTGTAATAAATCAACTTCTCAACATGAATCCAGCATCAACAAGATAGTATTTCCCTATCATGAATAAAACTATGTCAAATTGTAATTTATGACATTTATTAGTTAATAAAGTTTTTGCCTTATTTTTACTTTGGGGAATCTTAAATGAGAATTGCCTGGTTAGTGAACTTTTTATAATTTGTGAATCGGATGTTGTTCCTTCCCACCCAGCCAATATAAACATGAATTGATGTTGTTCCTTCCCACCCAGCCAATATAAACATGAACTTCATATCAAAAGAACAAGCACACAACACATTTTGTGTTGGATAACCCTTTCTCCCACAAAATCTAGGAGCATCTCGAGTAGGTACTTTCGTACGGATATATGTACCATTAATTGCACCAACACAATCCTGACATTGAAGTATATTATTCTCAAATATTATGTGTGTTTAATATAATTATAGTAAGTTAAGAAAAGAAAATCACCTTAAAAAATGGGTAGAATCTACTACTGTTCAATATTTTCAATGAGGTTTCTAATATGTCAGGTTGTCTTAGAAACATATCCTCTAGTTGTATAACTGCTTTCAAAATGCTATGAAAATGATGGCTTACAGTTTTTCAGATCGACTCCAAAACGATGCAATCTCTCATTTGGTAACATTATGCCCTAATATGTATAGTAACTTCACTACTTGTTCTTCAACAGTTGCTTGTACAGTGGGTCGAAGCACACCTTTTCCAGCTAATAAATCACATAATTTTCCAAATTGTTTAGGCTTCATTCTAATTATATTTCTCCCATTGGAATGAAATAAAATTCTTCACATGATACTCTCCTTTGATTACAATATCTCCGATGGTGTAAGCATACGTCTCTTACGTAACACCTACTAATAGGTCATAAGACAAGCAACATGAACAAGTGCTAATTGATGTATACGAATTAATTTTCCTTTTTGATTATTCATTCGATTACCTTCACCGTTCATGTATTAAAAAAATAGGAGTAGTTTTTAGATTGTAAAATCAAAATATAACAAATACAACATAGATATGTCCATTTATATATGATGTTATAAAACCCATAAGAAGCAACGTTAAAAGGGAAGCTTTATCTGAATCATTCCCCCACTGAAATTTCAAGCAAAGTAATAGTAAAACAAAGACAAAGAAGACAGCCACATTGAAAAATACCCAAATTTCACAGTTGCTTCTCTCCTTTCTCTATTGAACTATGCAGAAAGGGAGAAAGTGAACAATGGGTAAACTCATATATAAATAGGAGTAGTTTTTATATTGTGAAAATCAAAACATAACAGATATGACATAGATATGTTCATTTATATATGGTGTTATAAACACAACAAGAAGCAACGTTATTCATCTGAATCATTCCCCCACTAAAATTTCAAGCAAAGTAATAGCAAAACAAAGACAAAGAAGACAGCAACATATCAAAATACCCAAATTTCACAGTTGCTTCTCTCTCTATTGAACTACACAGAAAGGGAGATTGAGAGAGAATGTTCACTTCAGTGACCCATATGTGTGAATCCATATGTAAAGTGAAGGAAAACAGAGTATAATCTCCTCATCCAAAACAAAACGCATCTAATAAGAAAAGCAACGGACATATATTGTTAAAAAAATTTGACAATGAATAGAAATAGGATAGAAAGAAGGTTTCGACAAAGAGGAAGACTCACCGGTGACCAAGTCTTCTAGTTCCTCTTCTACTTCCCTGGCAACAAACAACACGAGAAGAATGAGAAGTGGTAGAACACGAAGAATAGAAAGAGAAATCTAGAAATGATAGGGTTAGAAGAAATAATTGGTAAGAAGATTTATTGAGGGTATATTAGGTAGTATGTATTTATTAGTTGACATTCCATCCTAAACCTCCCGAATTGGAGGTTTCTTACTTTCACTGTTTATGATGGAATAGAACATAACATGAAACCCTTCGCTTCCATCATATTCCATTCCATTCTATTATGAATCCTTTAAACAAATAATAGAAGTGTGTTACATTCCATCCCCTTCCATCCCTAACTCCTCAACCAAATAGGGCCTTAGGATGTTCATACACCTTTTACCCACACAATTTTGCTCAAGATTACCTAACATAGTGAGCTGAGTCAGTATTCCACAAGATTCCACACACCTAACAAACGGATCTTTTTCTTATCCTGAAATACCATGTTTGCTATAATACTCTCCTCCATGGTCAAATCTAACAATCTTGATGGATTTTCTAATTAGTTTCCACTTCAACCTTGAAGATCTTGAATTTATCGAGAAATTTAGACTTTTTCTTAAGTAAGAACACATAATCGTAACAGGAATAATATTAATAAATGTAAAAAAAATATACCATTGCACAACGTAGTTGTATAGGGTATGATGATATTCATACGTATGAGGTCTAACAAGTCAAATGCTCGAGTTGCCCTTTTTCTTTATTTTGTTCAACTTGCCTCTACGATAGTCAACACATATTTTCAAAGAATCAAAATCTAGAGTTGAAAAAATATTTTCCTTTATCAACCTCTCAATTCTATCTCTAAAAATATGACCTAAGCATTTATGCCGCAAAAAATATGACCTAAGCATTTATGCCACAACATGTATGACTTTTCCTTAATCAGAGATCTCTTTCTAATAACAGATTCAACAATATATAATGAAGCATACATCTCATGAAGGGTAAGACACATTCTATATAATTCATATGACAAGAAGCAGTAGTGTTATATTTTGTATTGAAAAATAACTGTACAATAAAAATATCAATGACAAAACAACAACCCTCTTTATCTAACACTGATATAGATATTAGATTGAATCGAAAAGATGATATATAAAATGTGTCATGTAATATAAGTACAAACCTTATGTCAAGGTTTAAACATACACCCCCTACAGACTGTAAATCAATTTCTTCATTATTGCTAACCATCAGTTTCTCCTCCTCTTTAGTTGACTTTCTCTTAGATCTAAACCTTTAGCAACACTAGACTGACCATTACGCATTTTTGGAGAGGATTTGGATTTCTTTCCTTTGAACCTTTGGGGCTTGACCGTACCCTTTCCTTTATTTGTTGCAACCAATACTATATAAGGAGTATTCTTTAGCTTTTCCTCCTTTGCAGCATAACGGTCAATCAAGACATTGATGTCTCAAGTCTCATCCTGTGAATGATATGTCATCACCAGAACACTAAACTTTGGAGGGAGTGTGTTCAAAGCCTGGTGAACTTTACAGATGTTAAGAATTAGAAGGTTCAACGTCTTCAGTTTACTATGAAGACAAACCATTCTTGCTATGTACTCCCGCACTCCCCCCTTCTCTAGCATACCTCACGGAGAATTATTCTTTCACCTACTCACTTATCTCTACATTAGACAAGACCTTGCACCTCTAAGAGGCATTATCAAGAAACTCTAATGCTATGATTGTCTCTGAAAGTACACTAAGCAGATGATCAGGTATGGATCTTTTAATGGTCATATAAAACATATTGTTCGACTGATCCCAAGCTGCATAGGCTATATTATCAGCCTTTAAGATGCTGGAAGTAGGTGGAGATGGCCTATCCATTCGTCTGGCCATGTTAATATCTATCATCTCAATTACAATCAATACATCCGCTACACACTTCTTGAAATTGAAACCATTTAGGGTTTCAATGGTGACATTGGTTTTATTGACAAAAAAAGTGACTGTAAAATGACAATGTAAAGTTCAGTACAAATGTTGGATAACAACAATACTCAAAGCCTTAAAATAGTATATTTACCGAGAATTTGATTATACATATTATGAAACATATGTGGACTAAATACATAATACATGCAACTAGACCTCCACATAAAGACGATCAAAGTATACACTATTAACCCTCATGATACTACTACCTATGGGTGAATAGATCATTAAGCAATGACTTTTCTATGTAATGTCTTTATGCACATCTTAAAATCCTATATAAGGCCAACAGTTGTGCGCAAAATAACCGAATATAAAACTAGAGACATCCCCTAACATACAAGTAAAACAATTCAAAATACTGACTCAAAAGGCCACTATGATGACTACATTCTTATCAGTACCCACAAGGTCTACAAACACAAGGGATACACCTAAATGTTATCCTCACATTTTTATAAGCATATAGTATGTGATAATGTACCACCAATAAATGCAAAATTTGATTGCATAATATCAATAACATATACTAGTGTTGAAAATATTATCAACCAAATTTATTTGAGACTTTCATTGCAAAAAATCTTATTCAGAGCGACTATTATATGTTACCGAATATTAAACTTACTACATGAGACACGAAAACCTCAAGTTTCTCCATCATGTCAAGTCCATAGCACGAAAATTTACTTTAAAATGACTTCAGAATGCCTTAATTTTTTTTCTAGAGTTAAACTTTATGTATTACCTATGTAATAAATCCAAAAAATTAAAAACTCACTTTATGAATTCCATTGACCCATAAATTGGCCCAAAAGGACCTGGGGCATCTTTACAAAACTTTTGAAATTTTTGTGCTGACGTCAGTATTCATTGTAGTGCTGACGTTAACCTGTTATTATGCTTTAACGTAAGCGTGACATCATGATAATGTCAATCGGTACGCGTGGCCTGGATGACGCATGCAATGCACACACTAAACCTGACGCACTTTTAGATGCATGGGGCGCGTGCAGCATACAAACATCCTTGGACCCCTGATGGCGAGTGTGGTGCATGCGTTAGACATGCATCCTCACTTGCGACAGACACACATCAGGATAGGTAGCTAATGCGTGTGATGCATGCGCTTGTCCTATCGCTGCCGTTCGGTTATTGTGGCCAATGATCACATATGCCACATGCATCCTCCATCCACCATGTCAATCGTCTCCCATCCATCTAGCGCGTATCACTCACACGCCAAACCGACTGCCCTCTTGCATGCATTATGCAATCGTTGGGCGCATGAGGGCAACATTACAGGCAATTATTGGCCAATTTTGGGCAGGTTTTCACGCTTAGAAGCTCATTTTCAACCTATTTTTCAACGCTACCAACATGTAACATACTTTCACACATTCATACATGAGTAAAAAAATCAAGAAAACGGATTGTTATTCTTTGAAAATCTTATGGAGAAAAATCGAAAAAACTTCGTTTTTAACTACCCGATCATGTAGCCTCTCTGATTCCACATGTAACACATAATAAGAGCCTTAATTTTTATCCTAGATTGAATGTGGGAGAAATAACGAAGAAATGCAGAAATATTCGATTTCAATTTCATAACTTTAAAACGAGCTTTTCAAAGTTGAAACAAGTGCGAATCCTCCAACATTTTCACGAGAGTTACTCATTGCAACGCGTTAAAGCCTTTATGTAACTTTCTGTATATATAATCTTGTAGTCGCTCTTATACCACATGTAATATATAACAAGAACGTTAATTTTTATCCTAGATCGAATGTGAAAGAGAAATAACGAAAAAATACAGAAAATCCCCGCATTTGATTCACAGATATGAACCCCCTGGCCTTCAAACCAAAAACAAAAATTGGAAGTTGTTAGGTTTATGTATAAAGACATAGTGACGCAGAGAACTAGTATAACCGTAGAAAAAGTACGTCTCCCGCCACAGTACGGATTAAATAAGCTCATATTCCATTTTTGGCAACAATGAATAGGCCATTAGGCCCATGAATATGGCCAATGATCTGATGAATAATGCTTGACCCATTTTTCCCCGTGGCATCCTGTTACATTTCCATTAACAAACACTCGACGATGCATCGTTGGAATCTTTTCCAAAGCTGAAAGAACGTTGTGTTTCCTACTTTATAAAATGCAATGGTCAATGAAAAGTCGCAGGTTTTAAATCTCAGAAACAGGTACGGTATTTCAATGAAATAACATGTTTTGCCACGATGGCAATGTTAACGACAAAGGGCTTGTTGGTCAATTTCTTGAACATCCTAGCAAGGGACCTGGCACCTTCACTTCTTCGACAAGCAAGTGAATAATAATTGGAACATCGGTTTCCGCCCGACCCCTGCTCTTTTAATCCAATTCGGATTATTCCATTTGAACTCTATTTGGATTATTAAATTAAAACCGTTGTTTTGGAGTTAATCGAAATAGTCTAACACTTCATCAACTTAGATTTTTATTCCTTGACTCAAGTCACAATTAGACCAATTTAGTAACTCTATTCGATTTAGACCACTAAAAAAAATTTCTTTGAGCAAAATGATTTAATTATTAAATTTTATATTAAGATTTAATAAATTCTAAATTTTGACAATGTGTATAATAAAATTTTGTTAAATTATATTATTTAAATTTTATACTCACAAAATTTCAAATTTTAATTAAAATTTCATTAACTTACATTGAAATGAAATAATATGATCTGTTTGTAAGTTTAGCACAATACTCACTAAAACTTAAATTTAGAAGTTTAAGAACTCAAGTATTAAATTTCAAATTTCTTAATTTTATTACATCTTTGTGCCTCTATCTTCACTCTTCTTTGTCATGATTTTACAATTACATGAAATAAGAAATGTTAAAGACGTGATTTGCACCTCAATATTTCATAAAAGGTCTAAGTAAGCTCCCACTATTATCTCTTATCATTTTGTAACCTAACATTACTAAAATAATACTTGTACCTAAAATAAGGTGCAAAAGTAGTAGCAAAGATTATAGTAAAAACTTTTGCAGACCTTTTGTGATAATGTTAAGATGAAAATCACAATTTTAACAAAAAAAATTTTAGAAAGGTATGAATAATTAAATTAAGCCATGAAGCACACTCAAAATGAGAGTACTGGTACAGGAGAACTAGGAGATTACCAGAAAAGCAACTAAACACATGCTACAAACTTAACTAACACGATGATTTGAAATTACATTTATACTCCCCAATGTGATTTAAGAAAGTGAAGGTCTGCTCCCTTAAGTGTATGTAAGCTAATATGCATCCATATCTTCTGCATTAAAAGGTTACCAAACTACCAATTAGGGATTCTTGTATCGCGAAAAATTTGAGCATTTCTTTCATCCCACACAGCTGTCACAAGCAAAGATAATGAAATGCAAAAACACCATCTAGCTATTATGTTCTAGTATCTCATATCACTGCATACATCTTTGAGCTAGCTTAGATTTTATGGAGGTTTAGAGATTAAACATCTACGCAACAAAGCTTTCCAAGTATTGGACACATAGTTGCACTAAAAAAATAAATGATCAGACCTTTTTTTTTTTGTAAAAAGGAAAAGTACATCAAATATTAATAAGACGGGAGAAACTGCACCCCGACTGATCTTCTAAAAGAAGAATCTGACACCCTAATGGTGGTACATCAAAATAAGTGATACCGATGTCGCCAGGACAGGCTCGGGAAACAAGCCAGTCTGCACATCTGTTGCCCTCTCGGTACACGTGCCGATGAACAACAGTCCAGTTTCGGATGAGAAGCTCAAGAATGCCCATGAGGAGAGGGTTGACGGACTGGGAGCGGGATGGCACCGAAGAAAGGAGCTGATGCACCCCCTTCGAGTCCACTTCTAGCTCAATACGACGAAAGCCCAATCGCCAAGCCATGGTGAGACCTGTGTACACAGCCCAGAGCTCCGCTGCCTGCGGGGAGCACCAGCCGATGAACTGAGAGAATCCTCCAAGCCAATTACCGTCACTGTCACGAAGGAGACCTCCAGCTGAAGCCGTGCTCTGGGCGCTATTGCTAGCGCCGTTAGTGTTCAACTTTATCCAACCTTCCTGGGGTCGGCGCCAGCTAATCTGGTGCTCCTGACGAGGACGGAGTCCGGTACCGCCCAGACGTCGAACTCCTAAGGCCTGCTGAATCTGATCTGCATAAGACAAGATAATAACAGCAGGTCAAACCAAAAAGAAGAGGCCAGTCCCGGCCCTTTGCGACGGTGTTTGAGGAGGTTGGTATGCATCCAGTCCCTGGCGGGGAGAGCATAAGAAGGCGAGTTGACGATGTCCGTCGGGAATAATGCCCACACTCGACGTGCCAGTGGACAGTCTCGAACCACATGAAGAGAGGATTCTTCGTGGTTGCAATGTATGCAGGAACCTTCGGCTGTAAGGTGTCGTCGCATCCGCTGCTGATTACTGAGCAAACGATCCTTCGCGAGGAGCCATAAGAAGGAGCGCACTCGTTGAGGACCCATCCAGCTCCAAATGACCCCCCACAGACCAGAAGGATCGTCAAGCGTGTCGGCCCGAAGAAGAGAGTAAGCCGAAGCGACCGTAAAACCACCATGAGCTGAGGCTCCCCAGATCATCCTGTCAGGCCCTAGACTCGGAGAGGGGGGAAACATGCCTGCGATAGTCCGACAAATCGATGGCAGAAGGAAACCCTGAACGGCCGCCAAATCCCACAGACCTGTGGGGTCCACAAAATGGCTAACTCGATGACCGAGGATGGAATCCGGGACGTCCTGGGTAGAAAGGGGAAGGAGTGGGCCTAAGCCCGTGACCCATGGGTCGTGCCAGAAGCGAGGTGTCAGACCATCTCCGATACGCCATTGTAGGCCCTGAGTCACGATGTGCCACGTCGCGCGGATGCTCCGCCAAACCATCGAGCCCTCGAAGGGGGTAAGGGAGGAGGGGAGGCGGTGAGCATCAAAAGCATATTTTCCAGAGAGCACCTGAACCCATAAGGCTGTGGGGTTATTTATCAGAGCCCAGCCCAGTTTGGCCAAGAAAGCATCGTTCATCTCTCGAATCCGTCGTATACCCAAGCCCCCGAGATTTTTGGGCAGACAAACCTTATCCCAGCTAACCAGAGGTATCTGCCGGCGGTCCTGCCGCGAACCCCATAAAAATTTCCGCATAGTCTGTTCCAAATCGTCACACAACCCGCGAGGTAACCGGACCGTCTGCATCGTGTAACTCGGAATAGTCGAAAGGACCGATTGGACCAAAGTGACCCGACCCGCAAAAGACAGCGTAGAAGGAGCCAACCCTGACAGACGATGATTGACCGCGTCGAGGATGTGTTGGTACTTGTGCCTCTTGACCCTCTGGTGGAGGAGGGGGACCCCCATGTACCGACCGAGGTCCGCAGTTCTAGGGAAGCGGAGAGCACAGCTGAAGTCCCGAGCGGACCCAGAGGGGACATTCTTGGAGAAGTAGCAGCGTGATTTGGCTTAACTCACGCATTGTCCCGAAGCGGTGCAGAACGAGTCCAAGACAGCCCGAAGCACGTGAACTTGCTCGAGAGTCGCCATGGCGAAAAGGATGAGATCGTCAGCAAAGAATAAGTGTGAGAGGGGGGGTCCGTGTCTACTCAAACGAACTGGAATCCAACGACCGGAGGAAACCTCAGACAATATAGCGTGTCCGAGACGTTCCATGCACAACACAAACAGATACGGGGAAAGAGGATCGCCCTGCCTCAGCTCGCGCGAGGGCCTAAACGCCTCGCTCAGCTCTCTATGCCAATTCACTTGATACGTCACTGTAGTGAGACATTTCATGATAAGCGAAATCAACGAGCCTGGAATGCCAATGTCCAGAAGGGTGGCCTGTATGAAGTCCCACTCTAATCGATCATACACCTTGTCGAGATCTACTTTGATGGCCATCCACCCTGTCTTACCAGTTTTGCGTCGCATAGAGTGAATCACTTCCTGAGTGATGATGATGTTGTCTGTAATCTGACGGCCCGGCACAAAACTACACTGGGTCGGACTGACAAGCGTCTCGAGATAGGGTTTAAGGCGGTTAACTAGGACCTTAGAAAGAGCTTTGTAGATCACATTGCAGAGCGCTATGGGGCGGAACTGGGAGATGGACGTGGGGGAGGGGTTCTTAGGAATTAGGACAATAAGGGTATGGTTAAGTGCCGACTCCCACACCTCATGTCGAAATATCCGCTGAAGAAAGTGGATAAGGGAGGGACCGACCGTGTCCCACTGGGATTGATAGAACAGGGCTATAAAACCATCCACTCCGGGGGCTTTATTAGGATTCATGGAAAAGAACGCTTCCTTGATTTCTTCAGGCCGGAGGGAGCAAGTAAGGGCGTCCTGCATATGCGGCGGAGGGTGAGGAAAATGGCCCTGAAGAAACCCCGGTAGCGAGGATCGTCCGACCGATCTGTATAATTCCTGTAAGTGTCATTGAGCCATCCTACGGAGCTCCTCAGGGTCGGTAATTTCTGCTCCAAGGCCATCGGGGAGTGCAAGGATGTGAGCCTGGCGACGCCGAGTCCGAGTGAGAGCATGGTAATACTGAGTGTTCCTGTCACCCTGATCGAGCCACGGACTCCTGGACTTCTGGTGCCAGTAGAGCTCTTCCTGATAAAGAACGGATTCCAATTCGGTCCTTAAGTAATGCTCGAGCTCAAGAAGAGAGGGCGAGTCTGTATCCTCCACATGCTGCTGTAGACCCTCCAGCCGGGCCATAAGGCGTTTCTTCCGATGAAAAATGTAACATCCCAACCCCCATAGGAAGGGTATAATGGTAATTTGGGATGGGTTAGGAGTATTGACCTAGGTCTCGGC
>JAOSBK010004963.1:0-13514 GCA_027568895.1 Erythroxylum shatona
TCTTAACTAATTCTAGATATTTTATTATTATCAAAACATAAAGGGATTTAATTTGTCAACCACCATTGGTCCAACACGGATGATAGTAGGTTGGATACTATAGTTATCCCGTGCATGCTACTCATACAGTTAGATCCGGTGGATCTAGATTTTTGTACCGTACCTGTACAGGAACAGGAGCCCATACCTGTGCACAGAGGGATTCTTGGGGGTACAAGATCTAATAAGGTTAAGTAAATCCACTGGAGTGAGATGCCCTGCTATCCCATCTGACAACATAATCTGTCAGGTGTACTGGACTATGTTATTAGACATATCAAGGATCCAGTTACTTTTACAGAAGTTGTTTCTGGACCCAATATGGATGTGTGGTGGGATGCGATGAATGATGAGATGCAAGCCATGAAGTATAGTAAGGTCTAGGAGCTAGTTGATTTGCATCAAGAATTGCAAGCTCGTTAGTTGTAAATAAAGGTTGAGACCTAAAGGATTTTAAGATAAAGTTCAATGGTTTAAAGGCTCGCTCAATTGCATAAAGGTTCACTCAGGGAAAAAGGCTGACTTTGTGTTACCTTTTCTCTCGTACCCTCGTAGGATACATTTTGAGTGATAATGGCAATTGTAGCTTATGATGATAAAGAGTTACATTAGAAAGCTGTCAAAACCTCCTTCCTGAGTAAAAACCTTTATGAAGTGGTCTATACGGTACAATCTGTAGGGTCCCAAGATCCAAACAGTATTGACATGGTTTGCGAGTTATACAGATCAATATATGGTTTACAATAAACCTCCTGAAAGTGATACCTTACAATTAGTGAGGTTATGGCCTCTTTCGACTTCACGGAAAATAAAATCAAAGGATACCTGTACTATGAAGTTGAGGGGAGCAAGTTATCTTCCTATTACTGCATAAGGATGGTAAATTGCTCACATCGAGTCACTTGACTATGTTGTATGAGGATAAGCAACTTTTGGTTAAGAACCTTGACATAAAGAACCTTAGTATAGCATCTTCTATCCTAGGTATTCAGATTTACTAGGACATATCTCAACACTCATTAGATCTCTCAAAGAATGCATACATTGAGTATGTGTTACAAAGGTTTAATACGGTTGACGGTAAACCTGTCGTAACACCTGTCGCTCACAGTGAGAGATAATCTTTAGTACAGTATCCAAAGAATAAAGTGAAGAGAGAGATTATGAGGAATGTTTCATATTCTAGTACGGTGGATAGTTGATGTATGCTCAGTTATGTACTAGATAGGACATTACAATCACTGGATGACTGTCTGGTCAATATCTGGTTAATCCAGTTGTAGACTTT
This sequence comes from Erythroxylum shatona, assembly GCA_027568895.1. Taxonomy (NCBI): domain Eukaryota; kingdom Viridiplantae; phylum Streptophyta; class Magnoliopsida; order Malpighiales; family Erythroxylaceae; genus Erythroxylum; species Erythroxylum shatona. The sequence goes on from JAOSBK010004963.1 coordinate 1,328, forward strand.
ATGCAGGCTAGTGAGCATTGAGATACTTGAAGGACTTAAGGATTATATGTTGACATATAGACAAGTTAACAGATTAAACCTTGTAGGGAATTCAGATTTAAAGTTAACTATATGTTCGGATGATCAAAAGTTCACTTAAGGTTACAGTTCAAGTTTGTAGATGGTATAATGTCGTAGAAGTGTGTCATAGAGACACGTGTAACTTCCATTCAGTAGCTAGACCTATCTGGTTTTACTACGACATTCTTCTTACAGTGTTGTTTAATGACAACGAAGAATATCACAGGGTCATAGCAGTTAAAGATCAATTATTTGGTCATAAAGGTGTTGACATGAAAATGTGACATTAAGGTTTGGAGCATTTAAGGACTGAGGAATTATGAGTCGATCCTTTAATTAAAGGACTTCACCCACTCGTGTTTGTAACACAAGTATACAGTATGGGTATTTGGATGTCGTTAGACACTGCTGATTAGGGGATCATTATGTTTGCTCCATGTACATTTGTACATCTTAAAGTATTATGATAGTATGATGGTTCATTGATAAAGATGATCATCATTTATCCTCAGTGTTACGTGTCATCATACATTGTCATAGTACATGTGAAAGTCTTAAGATTTGTGTCAATCTTAAGCATTTGAAGGTCATTGAGCATATATACAGATTGACCATATGTCTATGTCATTTAGACACATACAATTTAATATAGATATCTATAAAATTTGACATGACATAGGGGGATATAAGTTTTTAATCCCATAAAGGTTCTCTGATGCAGTTTAGCATTCAGTTGGAGAACATAAAGGTTTTCTCTAATGCTATTTAGCATTCGGTGAGAGAAAACATGATTTCTCTAATGAAGTTTAGCACATGCAGTTTAGCATAAAGATGGAGAAATTGAGACCTACAAATGAAGATGATACAATTAGATCATAAAGGTATCATCATAGTTTGCCACACTCCATTTTCCCATTCATGTTAGTGAGGTATTAGGTATTCGTGATTGTATTGGATCTATGTCACACATGGCACATGCATCTGATGCTTTTCAGTACTAAAAGCCTTGTGGGACAGAATGATGGACTTTCGTTATCTTTGGATCAAATGTTTTGTTTTTAAAACTTAGTCAACTATACAATAGCGTGGCTTAACCAAGTTTTTAAATTATTTTTAAACTAGAGTCTACTGCAATTAATGCTTGTCCAAAGGGGAGATTGTTAGACATTTTTGTCCTTAGGGACAATTTTGTTCATGTCTCATAAAGTTGGACTAACATTAATTGCAATTTTGGTTTTTACATAAATTATAGGTTAAGTTACACCATTTGATTCAGATAAAGATAATAAAGTGGCCCAATAAATGATCTAGATTAATGGGTCGAAGTCTGGGTAGAAAATGGGTCTCGATTAGTATAGACCGGGTCTATATCGGCCTTGTGATGGGGAAGCCCGATATGGAAGCTATATAAAGGTTAGGTTTCCTACAGTTACTCAAGAGTTCATTCACGAGCATAAAGTTCTCTGACCCGTTAAGAGAGCTCGTGATTTGAGGAAAATATAGAAAGACCTAGCCCATGAGTTAGTGATCACTTTCCACTAAAGGTCCCAGGAGATTCGGAGACATTTAGAGCTCAGAATCGGCATCGAAATCAAAGATGAAACTGAAATCTAGGTATTTCGCATTACTTTCATTTTTAATCCTTTCATGTAGATCCGGGGTATGTAATAAGTCTCCCACTACGTACTAACACTTTTCTTATAGTTCATGAATTTAGTTAACCTATCTTGAGGAGGTAGTTTTTCCTTTACTACTAACTATAATAAGAGAGAGGCCTTATCTAAACAACTTTCCTCTGTTCAACCTCTAAGGAGATAAGCTAGAATAATTGGTCATATTACTTGATGGATTGCCATTCAAGAAGATCTTATACTCTTTATGACGAATCAAATTAAAGCTTTTAGAAAAGATAGCAAGCTAGAAGCTAGCAATGCCTTGGAGAGAAAAGTACGATCATCTAGCACCTAGGATACAGATACATTTTGATGGAATATTACTTTTAGGGGAAGTAGCTAATTTGTCTTTCTAAGAATTTAAATGGTGATTAGTTATCGATCTAAAAGAAAAAAAATTGTCATTTATAGTTTTATAAGATATTGAGTTTCTAATATTGTCCCTCTTTTTGAGTAAGAGTCGCATAAATGTTTAGGCATTTGAACATAAGCTTAGACCCGAAAACCTCAACCACTGATGTAGTAGATATACACCTAACGAACCCATAGAGATTTTTCAACCTTAAAGGGCCTCTGTACTCTTGTAACGATCATTACTACGTTTATGATCTTAAGTGGGATAAATCCTAGTCACCTTTGATACTTAGGAAGGCATATCTTACTCCATTTAATTTTGGCCTTGATGGGGGCATTCTTTACTTCCAAACTATAAGAATTTCTTAAGCAATTTACCTATGGATTTGATTATAAATACTAAAAACTTGAAATGTGAGGCCTAATGTATATTAAGAGAGCTCAATAATAAGGTGATAAATTAAGCTCTTCTTGCTATGGATATTAATTTTGAACTCTATCTGTTAATTTTATAATGATATTTTTCTAATAATAGCTTATCATTTGAGTAAGTATACTTTGATTAGAATGTGGGAATTCCTAGATAAGTTATTTGTAAGGTGTAATTCAACTGTTAATAGGAATATGACACTTTTCTCATAGTTCATTTGAAGTACAAAAATTTTACTGAATAATTTCAATGCACGGCAGAAGTGATATAGTTAACTTCTACTATAGTAAATAAAGTAGATCGTATGCAAAATTGAGGCTTAGAATTCCTAGCTTGCAACATTTCAAATGATGTTTGAACTATTTATTACTCTTTACTAACTTTTTGTACGACTATTGAAGATCTCTGTGGCTAAATAGAAAAAATAGGGGGAGATGGGATCACTATGTCTCAACCATCTTAGCCTAATTATTATGCTTGAGGGCTCCCTACCAACCAAGATGTTAATTTACATTTTGGTGATATATTATTCTAGTAATTGTATGAATGTCTCTAGGAATTAATACATTTTCAAGGTATTGATAATGAAATATCAGTACATAAAATCATATGCTTTTCAAAAATCAACTTTGAGGGTGTAGTTCATCTTCTTTTCCTCCTTGAATAGTGTTTAAGGAGTGAATAGATCAAGATGATGTTACCCCTAATTTGCATACCTGGGATATAAGCTACTGATTGAGTTCCTATATGGAAAGGGAGGACCTGTTTCAATCTATCTGACAATATCTTTGGTATTATTTTATATATCAAATTGTAATAAGCAATAGGATAAAATTCCTACATTATAGTATGATCTTCTTTCTTTCGGGTCAAGATGATGAATGTTCTATTTAAAGCTTTTAACAACTTCTTTTCTATTAAGAATTTTATGATTGCGTCTAGGACTAAGTCACCTATAAGAGATTCTGTCTTTTGGAAGAAGCTGATGTTGAAACCATTAAGCCTCATAGCTTTGTAAAGGCTAAGGCATTTTATAGACTCCATAATATCAATAAGGGTAATAAGTTTTAAGAGAGAATCAATTTCCAAGGGACTTACATTATCTTACATAATATCCTTGACGAGGGGAATTAAAGATATGGCATAAAAATTAGTGCCCAAGGCTGTACAGAAGTAAGTTACTACTTTACTTAGTATATCCTCTTATGAGGTAAGAAATGGATTGCCCTTTTAAATAGAAACTATTTTACAACTACACTTCTAAAAAAGTGAACGACTTTCAAAAAATCAAAGCAAAAACTTAACATTCCAAATTTTTAATCATTATTAATCAGCATTCAATACCTTTAAAAACTGAGTAATATAATGGTAGACTTAGAAAATATGTTTAACTAAGATATACCCTGGGGTACAGTCAATACCATTCATGATCATGTCATCCCACAACTTTGCATATCATTTCATTTCTCTACCTCTAAGTTTCACATGCAAAATCACAATTGTGTACACCAGCTATGATGAATGCAAAATAATATTTCACAACTTAAGCTTAAGCCTTCACACACAAACCACATGAAGCTTAACTAATCAAAAGGGATCACTCATAAAGATTGATGATAACAATATATTGAAACTATAATAGGTAATTGTTGATAGTTTTGCAAGCTTTACAATTTATAGCCTTAAAAAATAGAGCAAGTACACGAGTTATGATTGGTAGTATATGAAGGTTTGATCCCATAAGGAAGGTGAACTAATCTAATCCTACGTTATCTAAGGCTTGAAAAAATTAATAAAATGAAAATAGAATGCAAAGAAAAGTAAATATTGGAAATTGATTATCAAGAAATTAATTTGCAAGATTAACACAAAAAGAAATTGAAATTGAGCAACATAAAAGCCATAATGGAAATTAACCAAGAAGAGTTACCAAATAATGAGAGAGGGGATTTTCCCTATCATCAATGCTAATCAAGTTAATTTTGTGTTATTGTGGTGTCGGTTCTACACTACCATAGGGTGAATTGCTCTCTCTAGAGTTATAATCATTGAACCTTAAATTGTAAACCCTAATTGAATTATGGAATTTGCAATCTCTTAATTACAAAAGAACAGTAGCTCTAATTAGATCTTACACCCTCTAATAAACTATCAGGTCTCACACGAGATCTCTCTTCGCACAATAACTGATATAATTAATCACGTGGTCTATTGGATTGCTTAACTCTCATTAATCCAATAAAGTCATTTTTATTCAACTCACCATCTCAGTTTATTACTAAAATATGCAAGTTCTGCAATTAATGACAACACCAATCAAAATAATACAAAATTCACTATATTAACATTGAATCAAGGTAAAATCCCAAAGTAAAATTTAAAACATCATCAACAATCCAAGATCCATCATCATACAAGCCATCATCATCTCATAGAAAGGAGAAAGAACTTGGAATGGATAACCTGCGGAGGTAGCAATGTTGGGAGACCTACTTCCTCTCTCCTCTTCTTCCTCTTCTCTCTCTCTCTTCTTCTCTCCCTTGAAGCTTTCCTAAAGTGGTAGAATGTGAGCTCCCATTTTCAGGTCTACTTTTTTTTCCTCTTTATAGTCTTTTCTAATTAAGGCAACTCTAAGGCTTTTCCCGTGCCCAAAAGGTCGAAAAGTCCCTCGAAAACTCAAGTCGGGAAGATTGTCTATATGTTCTGTTGTGCAAGCCAAGATCATGGCCCTTGAATGAGCCTTCTGTGATGATCATGGCTAAATTACCATGATAGTGGCTCCTTGTTGATCCTTCTATCACGATCATGGCATATTGGCCACGATCGTGGCCCTATGTTTTGGTTTGGGCCTCCTCTGAAACTCATTTGTTTTTTGATATTAATCCTGAAAAACTAGCAAACTCATCAAGGCACGTCAAATACACAATATTGAAGCTCAAAATTGTGCTCTAACCCATAAAACACTTAAAACACAAATATTTAACTAACACAATTCTAACCTAAACACATACTAAACAATCAAATTAACAAATAAACACAGTCCAAACTACTGACTAAAACATGATCAATCTGCAACTATCATGAACCTTCCAAGGCAACGTCTACCTCATATTTAACATTATCAAATCATCCATTCAATACAACTTTAGGAGGAGAAATTAATCATAAATAACTTTACAAATCATATGCACTTCCTCCTAGATAATTTTATTTAAACGTATACATTTTCTTTTTCCTTTTCTCTTTTTGTTATATATATATATAAATGTTAAAAGAAACTACACCAACCCACACATATGTACACCCCCATACTTATTGTTTTATACATCAACAAACTCAATAATCACAAATGCTCCACTAGCTTTATAGCTTGGGTAGGACATTTGGTTAAGTTTAAAAGCATGTAATATGGTTAGTACACAAAGAAAAGGCAAATAAAGCTCAAGGGGTTGAATAAGGGAAAAATCATGTTAATAGGGTAGCTATTTGGCTAATGTAACTTATGAAACAAAGAATGACTAATCATATCCATGTTAATGCATGTCATAAAAATGTGGTCTTGAATAGAAAATCAAAGAAAAGTTATGATGTATATGTCATGAAGGTCACACATAAAAAAAAGACAATAATACTAGTATGAATATGTCAGTCTATAAAGGCTAAAAATCTCACTGGCTGTGTCTTTCACTAGTAACTACTCTTCTAAAGTAATGCATATTGAATAATCACAAGAGTAAATGTATGTGCTAAAGTTGCTATGAAATTTTGTATTAAATTCACACTCTAGTTATGACTGTATAATCCTATAAGCAATAAAAAACAAGAAAATGTTTTTGTTTGTTTTAATATCTCTCTCATTTTGATTGAAAACTTAGAACATATAAGAAACAAACAAACATATAAACATGCACATATATATATATATTAACTAGTGCGGAAAAGTAAAAGAAAGAAATTTACTTCCCTTGGGTTGCCTCCCAAGAAATTCCTTTGTTTAGGATCATTGGCTGGACTTCATTCTTTCTTTACCTGAAGAAATTTTAATCTTCTAGTGCTAGGATAGAGCCTCAGTTGATCACCTCTCATACTTAACACATTCTATATCTTTAGACACATTCCATATCTTTAGACTCTTAATCTCTACTGAGTCCATAAACTCTGGCAATGTCTCCAATGACTCTTCACCTTGTTCATTCTCTTTCAATTTCTCTAACTTGCTAGGTATAGGTAAAAAGTCAGTCTTAACTACAAATTAGAACTCTATATTTATCTTTTAGTTAAAAGATGTGTTCTTTTCTTCTTCGAGCTCCTTCTCCACTTTTTCTTCTTTACAAGCAACTTCGTAAGTAACACACTCAACATTCTTAAGATCCTCATCACTTTGTAAGGATTTTGTGCTAATGTCCCTTGGGTACATATCGAGTTGATATGGCTGCTCCTCTTCACTTTGTGGTTCTATGCATTCAATCCTTATTGCCATCTAACCTATCTGGCTTACCACATTTTGGAGTATAGACATTGTATCTTAATGGAATTGCATCATTTCCTACGAGAAATATTGTATACTCTGTTGAATATTTTGTTGAAATAGAATATTGTTAGCAGTTATAATATTAAACAAGTCTTCTAGAGATGTACTTGAGTCATAATAAGAAGCTTCTGGTCCATATAGGAATTGTTGTGTGTCCTACATACTATCATCGAAGAAATTTAGTTGATTTACCCATCTATAACCAAAGTTAGTTTGATCAATCCAAACTTGGTTATAAGATTGGAAATAAAAGTTAAAGAAAAAATTACTTCCGTCCATGAAAAAATTTTCAAAATTTAAATCACTAACACTAAACAAAAAGTGAAAAGATCAAGAATTAACTAAAAATAAACCAATTGTAAACAAATATGTACATAACATTAATTAAAAACAAGAACAAAACCTAAAACTAAAACATCGCACTCCTTGTTAACGACACCAAAATTGGTGGCCATCGTAACATTACGCAAAATAAACTAGACCTACTACTATAATAGTGTTAAGTCTAAGTTGATATCGTACAAGGAGTTTATTTAAAGTTGTTGAAATAAAATTAATTAGTGTTTAGGTTATTGGGGCTTTGTTTTGGTTTCAAAATAAGAAAATAAAACTAAACTAATGAAAACAAATGAAAGAAACATTAAAAATGATGAAATTGGTGAATTCATTAGGAATTCAATTCCTTGGTTCTATCTTGGCTTACACCCTAATTAAACATATGTCATTTATTTGCTATTCTTTACCTCTCCTAGAAACTATTAATCGTAGGTTAACGATAAGCTCTACCAACCCTAGCTATACTTTAGGTTAGGTTTAATCAAGATGCGATCATTAATTAAACCTAGCCACCAAATAACCTAGGATACAATCTCTAGATTCAATTGGGTAGTCACATTATGAATTAGAAATTAATCAAGGCAAAAACCATATACGATGGGATCATTTAACCGAGCTTATGTTATCCCTAATGATTTCGAACCATTAGTCGCTACAAATGAAGCTCAACATAATAATTATGGATTATATTGAAATTCTAGCAATGGGTTGGTAATAAAACGATCCAATGAACTCATTCAAATCATCTTTTCACAATACCAAAACAATAGACATAGGATAACACAATCAATTCCTAAAAAGAGAAAGAAATAAAAAATATAAGGAAGTTAATGCTTAACCGGATCGTTGGCATCAAAAAGCTACCCCTCTATGGGTCTCTCATAGTTGTGAGCCCTCTTTATTCCCTCTCAAAGATCCCTTTTGATTTTTTTCCCAACTAAAAACCCTTGAAACTTTTATATATCATGTTGTCATATGGCCCCTGTATATATTGAAAATGTAGGATTAAATGAGGTGAGTTGTCAATAGCTTAAGGTGGTGCATAGGGCTATTCCAGGTGTGATTGCATGTCACACTCGTGACTTATGATTACATAGGAGTGAGGGCTACCTCACACTCATGCATGTGACTATCATAATCGTGAGTGAGGCTTACATCTATGACATGTTTACTACATAGCCATGAGTGTCGATTTCTAACCCTCTTCCAATTATCTTTCTTCAATTGTCCACTCTTTGTTTTACTCTCCAAGCTTTGTCATATTTTATCCAGCCCCCAATTTCCTCTTGCTAGTCATCTCACCTAATACACACCTTTGCTTTATATAAAAAAACTAGGTTAAATGGTCAGGTGGTGTAAATTTGTCACCACTGTAAATGATGTCTCACATTGCATGACTGTGCAATTTTCCAGCCCTCTTCTAATTGATATTTTCAGCATATATCTTCATCTTTTTTGGTAATTTCTTGTCTTCTTCTTGCATTAATCTTCTTCTTTTTACTCCATGAGGACAAGTGAGTGTGATTCTTTGAAAAATGGCCTATATATAGTACTTTCAACTCACTTTAACTCTTTTGCCTCTGAATTGTGCCTAAAACCACATATAAGTCAAAGTGAGTATCTTAAGTAATTTCATGTCATTAATCACTAAGTATTATGGAATAATTATACAATCAATTAAGAACATGTCAGAAAGAAAGTAGAATTATTGTCTCCTTTAAAAAGATAAAAGATTCTAGAACTTTTGCTTATAATTGAGTAGTCCAAACTTAAAGCTTGGTAGAATTTAGACATAGCTTGCTTTTTAATATTTTTCTGGTGGGGACTAGAAGGGCTAAGATATAGGTTTGATTATGCTTTAGAAAGTTAACTATTAACAATGTTAATAAGATTATAAGTTTTTCGAATCCTTTCCTTATTAAGCACTTTAATTTCTTCTTTAATGCATTAGAGTTTCTTCATACATATGAACTATTTGGTTCTAGATACAGTTACCTGAATCCCTTTTTGAATTGATTTTTCTAAAAAGAGAGTTTTACACAGTGCAAAGGTTTGGAGCCACTCTAAAATTTCCATGCTTCTATCTAGCTTATTTCTTAAAAATGATTCTTCCTTTTTTATTCCTCCAAAAGGTTTGTCTGTCACCGATACATCATACGTACATCGCATTGAATCATCACTATAATTTCTTAAATAATAGTTAACCTTCAACTTTATTAGGATACAACATGGAATTGAAGTCTCCCAAGATAAGTCAAGGGTCTTTGATGGATAAATGTATCTCTCAAAGCTTATTCTAAAAGGGTAACCTTTAGAAAGTGAGGTTGAATCCGTAAATCATCATTATGAAGATTGTTTGTTCGTCTTGCACTAACTTTAGCTTCAAGTAGATGATTTGATTCGTGATGAATAATTTGAATAAATCTTTTTTATCAACATTATATAGAACCAAGATTCTTCCATTATAATGTCTAAAGTAATTAGCCAATGTTCTTCATTACTTTGGAAGTGTGCTAAAGAGGTCATAATTCTGCCTCTTGAATCTCGACTCTAAAATACCAAAAATATAAGGATTATTGTCAAATAAAAAGTATCCAATTTCTTTGTAGGGGAACCTAATATTCGAAGCAATGACAATCATATTCCAATTTTGGAAAAAGAAACTTTCTTCTTCCTATTGGTCCTTCTTTTACCTTATATTCTAAAATCATCCTATTATGCATCTAGTCAATTAATGGTTGTCTCTCTACACATAAAGGTGCTAAGTATGGATTTCCATTTATGAAATCTACTTTGGTAGTTTTTCATTGAAAAATGCATTTCATTTCCCTTTGTTCATCACTAAACTAAAAATAACTAGAAAAAACTTAGATTGGAAAATGTCCTTACAAGGAAGAAATTTTCATTTTTAAATTCACAATGGAGGATAAAAGTTGATATTCTACTAAAAGTCAAATCATGTAATATGCAAGGAAGACCTATAATTCTCCATATATAGCATCCTAGTTTAAATATGTATAAGCAAAGCTAAAAAGCATACCTATATAGGTGAATTTTTACAATGTCTCCTTAAATATTGTTTTTCTAAAGAACTTAGTTACCTAGTAAGTTCACTTAGTAGGCCTCTGTGGATGGACAAACGAACTAAAAAAATCAAAAGGATAAGTTATGTACCTATATGTATTGAGGTGGAGAAGAGTAAGGCTCTCCTTGCTAATTTGAGAAATGAGGAGTTAGATAACAAAAAGGAAACTTATAGAGGACTTTATCTTTAGAAGTTATCCATAAAGATCTAAGAGGAAAAGGCAAGCCAAAGTTTTGTTAACCACTAGGAGAAAAGTAGTAGATAAGAATAGTAAAGAGGAGAATCCCATTAAAGAGCAAAGGAATATAGAAGCCACCCTAGTGGGTAATCACTCTTATGTGATCTAGAATAACTTGATCAATAAGAAGAGGTTTTGATCCCTAAACCAACTATAATGAATAAAACCTATGGAAAATAAAATGGAATATAGAACAGTAAAAGATGGAATTTTATAGCTTTAGAATTAGAATGCATAGCTCTAACTGCAAGACATGAAGCAAAAATAAGATTCATCTATTAAATTGACCTCATATACTAGAAGTTCTTCAATAACCTCTACGAATAATGAAGCAATAAAATCTAAAAGGAAAAAATTTGGGTGTGAATATAAGAAAAAGGAAGGCTAATTAAGCATGTTAAATGAATTTAGTCATTTGTAATGTAAGGGATTTGAATAACCCTAGTAACAATTAGATCTAAAGGATTTCTTATCCTTAAGGAATGTTAGTTTTATTGCTTTAGTTGAAACTAAAATAAATATGTCCTCAATAAGAATTTTTTTGTGAGAACTCTCTCTTAAATATGTCCTCAATAAGAATTTTGTTTTGAGAACTCTCTCTTCTCTCCAGCTTCTATTTACTCTACCTTCTCTCTACTGCTTTTTTGATTCTAACCTCCCTTTTTCCATTTTTTGGAAACATATTTTCCTGCCAACATCTTCTTCCTCCCCTTTGGGCTAAATGTAGGTTTAACCTCATCAGAAGGCTCTCTACCCTTCAAAGCTACCATAGAGTATGGAGAGCCCTCCTTTTCTAAGAACAATTTTCTTATTCTCTCTTAGGACACTTGCTATAGGAAATGTTATCTTGGTTGTTAACAACAAGCAAACTATTGGAGCGTAACAACTTGGCAACCAATCTATTGAAGCCTAGACAAATAAAGTTCACATTCAACTTCACAAAGGACATCTCACTCACTATTAGAATGTGGTTAAAGATGGAGTCGTTACCCTTTCTATTGAATTATTGAAAGCAGGTGCGCAAGCTTGGTCAAGTGTTTTAGTTAGTTTCTTTTGGTCTAAGAGACCTACATTTCCCATTATGGAAGATTTGGCCAAAGCTCAATGGAGTAAGAAGGGATTAGATAAAGTGATGCTCATGACAGATGGATCCATTCTCTTTAAATTTATAGATGATACAAACTTAACCAAACTTATTAAGCAGGGGCCTTGGCGTGTTAGGAATTAAACCCTCCTTATTCATAGGTGGAACTAAGTATAACTCTTAATAGAGTTTCGATTGACGTGCTACCTATATGGGTGACTTTCATAACTTACCTATAAAGTTTTAGAAAATTTTCGGACTTAGCTATCTAGCTAGTTCTATAAGGAAGACCATATTTATGGAAATACAAATAGCAACAATGTAACATCCCATCACCGATGGGAAGGGTAAATTGGTCAATTGGGACGGGTTAGGAGTGTATAAATTAGTCTCGGC
>JAOSBK010005031.1:0-13509 GCA_027568895.1 Erythroxylum shatona
TAAATAATAAGTAAAATATAATAAATTCAATGATGTATTAAATTAAACTTCATTTATAAATTAACAATTTATCATTACCTATTAAGGTTATTAAATTCTAATTGATATCGATCACTACATTATTATATAATTTTAATGTATATATAAATATGTACAATTTAAATTTCATAATTAAATTATAAATATTTAAAATCTATAATGCATATTTTATTTAAAAGTTTAAATATGTTATATTAAAAATATATAATTAGAATATCATAAATGAATAAGTAAAATTAGTAATGAAAAATTTGGGATGAAAATTTTAAAATTAAGGAAATGTATATTTTATGTTATAAATATAAAAATATATAAACTAAATAAAAATTTAAATAAAAACTCAAACAAAATAAGTCTAAAATAAAAGATAATGTGTAATTTAAAATTTTTGATAAGATTATTAATATTTAAAATTTTAATTTATAATAATAAAAGAATTATAGTAGCATTATTCAAAATATATAAACTTGAATATAAAAAAGAACTGGTAAATTTAGTTAGTAAAAATTTGGAATGAAAAAGATCAGTAAAAAACTTAATAATATATAAGTTAGAAAGAAAAATGGATTAGTAAAATTTGTTATTTTGAGCAGAAAAATTTTAAAAATGTATAATGTTTTGTTATTAATTAAATATTACAGTTAATTAAGGTTAACATAGTCAATTAATTAATTTAATATGTTGCTAAAAAATTATAAATATTTAATTAATTAAGATAATAAAAAGTTCTAACATCTTATATTATTTAATGTATAAATGAATGTTGTGCAATTTTAAAATTTGGGATCAAATTATCAGCTTTGTATATTAAAAAAGTAATTATCATAGAAGTATCAAAAATATATAATTTCGAATACTTAAAATGAATAATTAAAATTAGGTTGTAAAGTTTTAAATGTATATTAAGTAAAGAATTATGATAGAAATATTAAAAAAATAAGTTAGAATATAAAAAATGGGAAATATATATATATATATAGAGAGAGAGAGAGGTCACAATTGTTTCGTGGATACTGGGTATATTCACAATTGTGCCTGAGGCTCTTTTCATATTCTGAGCTTTAAGCTCTTTTTCACTGACGATTCCGGTCACAACTTCCTATATCTTTCATGCATTCATGAAATGAAATGCATCACATATCATATGCTCAATCGGTTACTTGCTTGCACATTCACATTTAAATCACATTTTCCGTCGGACCCAAGGTTCGGCATTCAACATCGTTGTTAAGTAACACTCTTTCATTCACATGCATGTTCACATTTTTCTTCGAAACTAGGTATGACATTTAATAATCAAGTTAAGAAGCATTTATTTCGTTGCATTCACATAGAAAGAACACTTCAAATCTCACATTTATACATCAAGAACTTTGAACCTTCAATGTCCGGAATCAAACAATAAATTTCAGAATCACATTTCATGATCATTCAATACATAATTTATATTGCATAATTCAATACAAAATTTAAACGAAACAAACAATTAATAATATATAAATAAAATTAATTAAAGATATTTTAAGAATATATAATTAAAAAAGAGAAAAAATATTTTAGGTGCATGAATATTAAGATAATTAATAATAACGTGTTAATAATCAACAATTAATTAATTAATAAGATTTCAATAAATAAATAATCTAATTATATATTAATTATTATGAACTATATTTTATTTAAGGAATTGACAATTAAACATATAATGTGTGATTATGAGTTATATCAAAATCAATTAATTAATAAATCAATTAATGTATTATAATTAACATAAGTCGTAGGATAGAGAAATAAGGGTGAAAAAAAACATAAGCCGTACAATGTCACTCCTCATTTTTATATGTGTCAAATATATTATAGCAATAAAATATCAACTCCTAGTCACTGGCGTGACTACTTAACCTATATATGTATAGTTAAGAGATATATATAATGAATATCAATATATAATAATTATATATACTAAATATTAACATGTAAAACTTAATCAATTAATTATATTTTAATACACCAATTAATTAATTATATATTAATTATAACTGAATAAACTTCACAGTAAATGATAAAAAATTAATTTATAAATAAATTATATTTTAATAAATAAATAAATTATATTTTTATTATTAATTATATAAAGGTTAAGTAATTAAATAATTAATAATATTTTTATATGTGTTAAATATATATATATATTAATTAATCAATTAATTATATTTTTATTAGTTAACTAATTAATAATATTTTAGTTAATCAATGAATTATTTAATAAAAATGTTGTAACATTATATAGGTGTTAATTAAGAAAAGCAAAATAACATGCACGGTTTTGACTTTCTTAGACTTGTTAAGTCATAGGCATGATTTGGTTCCCTAAAGCATTCACACTTCCCATAATGGTTAGATTAAATTTTTTGTTTGATATAGAGTGTGAATAATTATTTAAAATATGTAACTTGTAAATATAAATAATAATTTTGTATATAATAATTAATAATAATTAACAATTAATAATGCAAGGAAATGACTAACATATATACAAATATTAATATGTATTAATTAATCAATTAATTATATTTTAATAACATAAGTTATAATAACATGTTAATAATGAAAAATTAATTAATATATTTATAAGATTTCAATAAATAAATCATTATAACAAAATTAATTAAAGATATTTTAAGAATATATAATAAAAAAGAGAAAAAATATTTCAGGCATATGAATAATAACATAAGTAATAATAACGTGTTAATAATCAACAATTTATTTATTTATTTATAAGATTTAAATAAATAAATAAACTAATTATATATTGGTTATTATGAATTATATTTTATTTAATTTTATTTAATTAAGGAATTGACAATTAAGTCAGGCCTGTGTTTAAGTAATTAACCAAATAATTATTTCATTATTAATGAATAATATACTATAATTAATCAATTAATAATATATATTATATTTAATAAAAAGTTAAAATAGCTACTAATTCGATTTAATTAATCAATGAATTTAATCATAACAAAATTATTCAATTCATTACAAAATTAATAATTGAATGATGATAAAGTTTTTTAATTTTTAATTAGATTTTTATATTTGTATTTATTTTCTATATTTTATCCATTTATAAAAAATACATCACATTTTACATTTCCTACTTTTTAAAAATTTTTCATTCCAACATTTTACAATCTAATTTTAATTTTTCATTTTTAATATTCTAACTTATATATTTATAATATTTCAATCATAATTCCGTTCTTAATATAAATATAAAATTTTACAACCTATTTTGAATTATTCATTTTTAGTATTAAAATTTATACATTTTTAATAATTTCTATCGTAATTCCTTTGTTAATATACATTTAAAAATTTAAATACCGATAATACATCACACTTTACATTTCCTACTTTTTATAATTTTTTCATTCCAACATTTTACAATCTAATTTTAGTTTTTCATTCTTAATATTCTAACTTATATATTTTTAATATTTCTATCATAATTCCTTTCTTAATATACATATAAAATTTTACAACCTATTTTTAATTATTCATTTTTAGTATTAAAATAATATATTCTTAATATTTCTATCGTAATTCCTTTCTTAATATACATTTAAATTTTACATACCGATAATTTTATTGCAAATTTTAAAATTGCACAATATTATAATGTATATGTGTATACACTCGTAACATTTTCACGGCATAAGTCATAGCCATGACAATGTTTATATATATATATGTGTGTGTTTGTGTGTGTGTGATAATGTTATATAATAATAATAATAATAATAATAATAATAATAATAATAATAATAATAATAATAATAATAATAATAATAATAATAATAAATTAACAATTAATAATGCAGTAACATATATACTAAATATAAATATTTACTACTTAATTAATTAATTATATTTTAATACATCAATTAATTATACATATTAATACCTACTACTTAATCTTTTAATTATATTTTAATACATCAATTAAGTAATTATATATAAATTATTATTAATTAACTCAATTAATTTATTATATTCTCATAACTATTAATTTTATAAATAATTCTGGGTTTCTAATTATTAATCATGCCACAATAATTATTCGAATATCCGTATTCAATTGATCAACCCAGATTTGTTTAAAGGTATACTTTCGAGTCCACTTTGTATAATTAATTTCACTAGGAAAGTGAAGAAATTTTTGGTAACACTTCCTTCTAACAAATTGTTTTCCCATGTCTTAAGTCTCTATTGATACTAAGATCATTCATTTTGGTTTAAAATTTCTGAAAGTTATAATCAATTTACTCTGGACTATTCTCAAAAACATATATGTACTATGTATTCAACTTTAAGTCAAATTCTGTAATTCTTAGAAATAGAATTAGAATTTAATCTCTTCAGACAATTTATAGCCTTATGTCTCTAGTTCAATTTAAATTAAGAAATATTCCATTTGGAAATTTACAAACTAAGATATAATAAAAATACAGAAGTATATTCAGTAAGATCATCGTAGTTATCATACTTCAGCACATTCAATATTCTCATCTTAATTTCATAAATCAATCCATTTCAGATAGTTATAATTTTTGGTGGAGATGAAGATCAATGTCTTATAAGTGTATTGATTTAAGAGTCAAGTCATTTGAATATCGGGTGAAGAAGTTATAGCAAAAATATCAAAGGAGGTTCAGAAACAAACACAATGTCAAAGTCGCGATCGTGCTTTTGCTTCTTCAAAGAACTCACAAACGTGCTGAAGCACAGTCGTGCTTTCTCTCTTCTTCTTTACCGAACAACTCTTCTTCTTTCCTTTCATTTTGTTATTCATTCATTTTTGTTTTGTAGATTTCCCACCAGAGACTATCTATTCTACATTTCTATATCTAGTACAATCTTTAAACAAGTTATATTTAAGTTTACTCTTCAAACATCAAAAATCCGAAATTTCATATACACTTCCTCTCTCTACTATATTTTTTTTACTAGATTCATTCTCCCTTCTATATTCTTATTCAATGTTCATATATATTTTCCAGATTTTCTCTGTTCATATATAACACTTAACCAATTCTTCTCTCCTTTGAGAACATGTAAATACAACTTCTTATTCATGCTACAGTGATGTCACAGGTGCGAGTTAACTTCTCACACCCCTGCATCCTTTTGTTATGTTGTTTTTCCTCTTCCAAGTTTTCTCATTCCTATGTTAATCAACTCATATCTAAATCATCTATACTACATCCTTCTCTGCTCAACTCAACACAGATAAATCAAAAATTCAATATTCATATTCAATTCAGAAACCGGCATATTCATGCATGTTTTAATTTTTCTACACTTTTCTATCTTTCTTTCACCTGATGCATTTTACCAGCTTTCTACACTTTTCATCAAAACCTATCATTTTATCATCTCTATACCACGACTTCATCCAAATCTTCATTTCATATCATTAAACTCATTTAAATCGATTTCTACTAATACTCAATAGATTCATACACGTTCAGTACAAAATAAACCTTATGCATATTTCACAGTGCAAAACAGAGTATCTTTTTATACATCAATTTTCATGACTTCTCGAATCATTTTCATAATCAAATACCATCCCAATACATAACCTAATTCATTCCTTAGAAAATTCACCTACTGTTCATCACTATCACTGAATTGCTTCATACACAATTCATGCATGTATTCACTGCTAAATCATAAAACCTCATTAAAATACCATCTATAATATCACAAAGTTTAAAGCTCAACTTACTTAGGTTAGCAAAGTTTCCAGCAATTCAAACTTCAGTGAGTGATTGAATAACAACAATCAAACTCTCTTTATAGACTGGAATTCTCACTTAGATGTCAAAAATTCAATACCCGAGTTTACAACAAAACAACTGGGTGTTTCAGTTTGTTTTTGTCTAACTATACTATATTCGTTAACTATTATTTAAGTATATTGAAATAATAGGATGAAAAAATATTCAGTCAAATAAACTATATAATAATTGGTAATAATTAACAATAACTATTAATACTGTAACATCATGTTACCCAGGTTAAGGTTAGAATAGTAAATATGAGGGATTATTGAACAATTAGAAAATGCATTCTATGCTCATGCATTATATGATATGCACATATACATGAATATTGATTTTTTACACATGAAAATAATTGTATATGCATTCATTAACGAATTCCAGGTATGATTGATTCATATATGTGGAATGTGAATATTATTGAAAATTGTGGTTTAATTGTATTGAAAATTATAATGGAAGGTGTGTTTAGTGATTTAGAATTTTGGAGAATTAAAAAAGAATTCCAAAAAGGTTGAATACTATTAGACCAGGAAAAATGCCACTTGGTGAGTAAATCGATAGATGAAAATAGAAATAAGAAAACAAATGATATTGGAGAATTGTTTTGAAAATTACTTTGAAAATTTGGAGATGACTTTAGAATTTGTGAGAAGATGTTTTTGGAAAATTTAGAGATAATTGGTATAAAAAGATGAGAGTATGGGACTAGTTCAATAATAACTTATTTTAATGCCATAGAAAAAAAGATAAGTGACAAGTGTCACTTTCCTAGTTAAGATTTACTATTCAATTTCTTTAGAAAGACCAAGTTAAGTGTCCTTTGAACTTGAAAGACTAAGTACACATTGTTTTCATCTTCATCTCCTTCTTCGTAGCCTTTTCCTTCAAGTTTCCTCTTTTACACAAAGTTTTTCATCAAACCTTCACTAAAGCCATACCTTGTTTTTTTTGTTCATTCCCACTTCAACTTTTCAATTTTCCTTCATTAACCTTAAAAAAAATCGAAGCTTGCTAACTTTTACAAGGTGTACGTGAGTTGCATGAAGTTTAGGGATTCTTGAGATTTTGCAGATTTCAGAGCTATATCAAGTAAGTATTGTGTAAATCCTTTAGAGTTGTTTTATGAAACAAAAATGGTGGTTTGTTGTCATGTCATGAATAAGAGAGAAATGGACATTTCTCATGTTCACTGTGAATATAGTATGAAAATGTGGATTGTTGATTTTTCGGATTTGATGATCATTGCGTTATAAGTTAGTATAGAAATGATTTTTGGAGTTGATAGAACATAGAAAATGTGTATGAAATTAGTGCAGAAATTATGAAAGTTGATATTCTTATGTATGCTCTGTTTAGTGTTAAACGAATAAGTGTTACTGTTGTGTATACGTGAGTTCTGTGGTGTTTAGGAGATGATTAAAAAAATGAATTTGGACTTAAGAGATAGGTGTACGGTGATGTTTAGAGATGAAAGTGAATGATTAAATGATATTTAGAGAAGAAATGGGAGAATGCAAAAAAATGGAAGATGCAGCAGAAAAAAAAGAAAACGCAGAAAATGAAGGACATGCATGAATGGTCATTTTCTGTTTCTGATGGTTTCGTTTAAGCATGGATTTTGGATTTTTGTTTATGAATGTTTGAGTAAATGAGAGTCGAAAATGAGAGTATAACCAAAAAAAATTAGAAAGGTTAGGAAGAGCAAAAGAAAAGAAGAAGTTGAACAGAATGTAGAAAAATGAGACATACATGGAGAATTTCTGGTTTTTGATGTTTGATGTTAATTCCTTGTTTTTGATCTGTATTTGAATGTGTTGGGTTGCATGGAAGTCAAAAAATGTGGTTAAGATGAGTTAGGGAAGTTGTCTTGGAAGAAAAGTAAGAATTTGAAAGAAAAGAAGGAAGAAGATAGGTTGCAGAGTGTCGGAAGAGGAAGAAGAAACACAGTATTTTTTAGGAAAGGGATAGAAGCACGATCGCGACATCCCCTTAAAAACTGAGGACTTGTGATTGTGCTGAAGCACGATAGCGACACTGAAAGTCGATATGCATGATCGCGACATTCTAAAGTTGATGACCATCTCACCATCGTGTTGATGCACGATCGCGACTTCTGAGGATGGAGGATGATGTAACGTCCTTTGCTCTTTTTACTAGAAATCCAGATTTTGAGTTAAAGTTGGTTTCAGAATGTTGTTTTAGCTTATGAACAGTCCGAAATGTTTGTGTCATAACTTTTAGATTTCTGAACCGAGTTAAATTATTTCAATGTCATTAATAACTTAAGAGGTAAGAGAACAACTTTCAAGGAGAAAGTATTGTCAAATTGCTTCATTTTCATTGTCAGATTAATCATGTACAGTAGACCCGAAAGTTAGTTTTTGAAAAAATCTGAAAGTGATTCAATGCGATATGAATTATGATTTTAATGGTTTTATTAAGGTATAAACCAAAGTATAAATTATACTTAGGTGAGTTTTGAGATAGGATTGATTATGTGATGAGGATAATGGAAAAATACCCAGGATTGTCATGAACACACATTGTACACATTTCATTACATACATGTGCATTATTAAACATTTATAATTTTGCAAATTGTCATATATGTGTATGTTATTTGATATAGAGGAGCAACAGGTACGTCAACCTCCAGACGTTGCCTGAACTTCCATGCATTAGCTTCGGGAGCGATTAGTGAGTAACCTAGACGGTCTCACTCAATTAATTGTTTGTTTTATATTATGTTTGAATTATTGAATGAATGTGATTTGATTCTATTGATTTCGGACAATGAAGGTCTGACGATTGTGATATATGAATGAGATATTCAAGTTTTATTTATATGTGAATGTGACAAACTAAATGTTTCATGACATGATTGATTATGAAAGATGCATTCCATACATGAATGCATGATCAGATAATGAGAGTTGTGATCTCAGTAGCCACCGAAAACGAGCTTAAAGCTCTAAATTAAATATGATTAAGAGCCAAAGGCTTGCTGTGTAAAATGAGCCCTGTATCTCCAACGAATAAGGGACAGTATAAATGAGCCCAGTATCCACAATAGATAAGGGACAGTTTTGGCAAGCTGTGAAATGAGTTCTGAGGTACCTATAAGGTACTAAAGATTACATGCTCACTTACAGGATGTTTGATCACCTTGAGGTGATAGGTTATTCTGATTTTGATTATGGTGATTGCCCTGATGATTACAAATCCACATCAGGATACATCTTTATGCTTGCTGGAGGGGCTGTATCTTGGAAAAGTGTTAAACAAACACTTATAGTAACTTCAACTATGGAGGCAGAGTATGAGGCTTGTTACGAAACTACTCGACAGGCAATATGGTTGAGGAATTTTATTTATGAGCTTCAACTCGTGGAGAGTGTTTCCAAATCTCTAACCATATGTTATGATAACTTTGTTGTGGTGGGCTTCTCTCAAATATGCAAGAATTCCAAACGTTCGAAGCATTTTGATACAAAGTATATGTTTGTTAGAGAGAAGGTTAAGGAGTTTCAGACTCGTATAGAACATATATCCACCGATCTTATGGTGGCAGATCCTCTAATCAAAGGCTTGACTGTTAAGGCTTTTGTGAGTCATGTAACTCGTATAGGTCTATTTAGATCTTTCAATGCCTTGGATTAGTGGAAATCTGTCTTTCATGTTAATTTTTGATAGCAACATTGTATTTGACTATTTTGTTATTCAGTCTAAAGACTTTTGCTTATACTTGTTGCTATTATTGTTATTGCTATATACTTTATTGATATACTGCGCAGATACGTTTGACTATTTGTATATATATATATATGACATTTTGTTGGAGACATTTTGTACCCAATCTCATTTTGTTGTTATGAGATATTTTGTTAAATCTCAGTTGGCATCTTGGGTAGATGCTTAGGCCATTTTGTTTGGAATTGCACAAACGAATCACCATTTTGTGTGCATTTCCTTATGACACATTCTATTTAGGTCATCGAGGTTTATCTTGCATATATGTTATCAATACTCCTATCGGGTCTGATTTCTATATTGTTGAGGTACTTGTAATCTCATTTTGGACTTATGATTAAGAGATTGTTGGCTTTACTTTGACATCTTATTGTGGCCATATATTGTTATATTAATCTGGGGATTTGTTTCTATTATTCATTGATGTTGATTATGCTGTCCAAGTGGGAGAATAATAGAATGTTGTCATTAATTTTGTGGACTAACATAATAAACATAATTTTGTACAAACCCTAATTAATTTGAATTAATTTGATGTCAAGATAATTGGGCTTGTTAATTCTCTCTTTAACGTGTCATTAGGCCTGTGTTCATGGGCTTGCTATGATAGGTAGGCTTGGCCCCTGTTTTGCAGTACACAAAAGGCCCTACTACTAGCCGACCTTAAATACAGTCACCCCATTGAGAACTGTATGCGCTTTTTGCTAATTAAGGTTTAGAATAGCAGTAGTCAACCTTCTTTGTCTCTGTCACTTCGCTTCACATAAAACAACAATGGATTCAATTGTTCCACAATTTTCAGGTATTTGTCCATACAATTATTAAATCTGGTATATTGCAATTCTAGAGTTAATCAAGTGTATTGATTAATTATGAAATTAATCTGTAATTTCATATTAAATTTCCTTCATTAAATACCTCGAATCCATCATTCAGAGATATAATAATATCGATAACGGTATAGTATATCGTATTAGATCTGGATGAGTCAAATGGCAGAGTGCATCAGGTATTTTATGTGATAAAAAGGTCTCTATCAAACTCAAAGGGAAGTTCTATAGAATAGTGATTCGACCAACCATGTTATATGATGCAGAGTGCTGGTCTACTAAATGTAGACATATGCAACAGTTATTGGTAGCAGAAATGTGTATACTTGAGTGGATGTGTGACATTACCAAAAGAGATAGAGTACGGAATAGGGTAGTGAGAGACAAGATACAGGTGGCTAGTATTGTTGACAAATTGAAAGAGAAAAGACTTAAGTAGTTTAGGCATATAAGCAGGATGCCCTCTGATGCTCCGATACGACACTGTGAAAAAATAAACCTTAGTGGCTACAAGAGGAGAAAAGAGAGGTCTTACAAGAATTAGAGGGAGGTGATCAAGAAAGATATGTCAAAGTTGGCCCTCAATGAGACAATGGCTAGAATTAGGAAAGTCTGACGTGATAGGATAAAAGTAAACGACACACCTTGGAGCCCTCGCACCTCATCCTTACTACATAGGAAGTCCAACCCAATTTCCTTTATGCCTTTGCAGGGTCTTTTTTTATGTGTAGGGGAAGGATTCCCACGATGGACATATAAAACCGTAGGATTGGTGTATTCTCAGGGGCGTTCAGTGAAGACTCGTAGCGCAACTAGCAACGAGAAAAGCTTGTATTTCCTGGGGTGTAAGGTAATAGCAGATTATGGTAACCATCAAGTGTGTGTGTGTGTGTGTATTATATACTGCCAGTTTTTATGTATTTACTTTTTTAATCCGTATCACTATTATGCTGTCACATCTGCATGGTCTACTGAAAACAGCTTCTCTACTATATAGGGGTAAGGCTGCGTAGTATCAGATCTCCTCAAACTCCGCTTTATTTTGGGACTTTGGGGTATGACAATGATGATGATGAATAATAGTGCCCTTGCAACAAATAATAATATTTTGAAAAAAATTCCTTAAATCATATTATTTTAAATTTAAATTTAAGAAAAGTGTTGTTCAAAATGATATTATTTAAAAAAATTTACTTAAAATAACACAATTTCGATCGTTTCTAGCAAACTTAAATCTAATTTTAAATTGGTCTAAGTGTTTGTTTGGATGAGCTTATGTCAATAGAGCTTTTTCTAGTAGAGCTTTTTTTAAAAGAACTTTTCTGATAAGCCAGTTGACTGTTTGGATGTCAATTAAAAAATAATTGTTTTAAAAGAGCTTCATACAGTAGACTGTTTGGTAACATAAAAATAAAAGGCACTTTTATTAATTTTAACTATATTTTATTTTATAATAAAATTATTTGTGCTAAATAATATTTAAAGTATACTAAACAATATGCAAAGTACAATATATTATATTTGCAATTACCTATTTCTTGGATAACTATTTTGTAGGAAATTTTAGATAACTATATTGTAGGAAATAATTTAAAGAGATGTCTCATTTTCTTGTAGGAAATAAAATTAATATGAAAAATAAATATTAAAACATGTAAAAAAGTTAAATAATATTATAATCCCAAAATAAATATTCAAGCTGAGTAAATAGTTAAATACATAATAAACTATGCATTTTATCGTAATACAAGAAGATTTGCAATATGTTCCCTCGCATTCTTCATCTCATTATTTTGTGGCTCGTCTAAATGATTTCTTTCAACGTCTTCATTTTCATTGATTTCTTCATTTATAGGAAGTAATTCATCATCTTCATCATAGGGAGAAAACTCTTCATTCTTTTGAGCATTTAACTTTATAAAATTCTGAATGACCACTGAAACAATTACAATTTTAACTTGCTTGGAAAAGAAAAATTGGGCATTTGGCGTAAAATTTTTCACTTATTTTTCCAAACGTTAAATGTTCTTTCGATTGTGCATTTTAAAGAAGAATGTGCATGATTGAATATTTCTTTCTTTCCTCTTGGAAGACCAATGCATCGAAAATCAGGAAGATGATACCTCTTACCTTTGTATGGTCATAAATAACCTTGCATGTAAGGATATCCTGAATCTACCAAATAATATTTTCCTAGATTCCAAATTAAAAATAAATAAATAAATAAGCACTGAATTATTAAGAATAAATAAAAAGTATTAAGTTATCCATCACAAACCTCTAGGTGGATGAGGGAAGTGTAATCTATTATTACATAAAGCCTCCATAAAAATTCGAGCATCATGTACTGTGCCTTCCCAACCAGCCCAAGCAAAAATGAAGCACATATCAAAATCACATACAACTATTACATTTTGCGTAGGAATGCCTTTTCTCCCAATATATTTTATTTGATTGGACATTGGAACGACAACTGGTATATGTGTTCTATCAATTGCTTTAATGCAGTCTTTAAAATAAGACCAATACCTTCTATCATCTTTAATTTTGCTTAGAATTTATCTAAAAGTTGGATCTTTTGGTTTGATGAAATCAATTCACATACGTGAAACAACCTCTAATACTATTTCAAACCATCTAAAAATTATTTCACCATAATGTTGAAATCTTTCTTAAACTATTCTATTGCAAAGTTCATGACCTATAGTGATAAAAAACATAGCTATAGTCTCTTCTATTGTAACTTCTGTACCTTTCTTTAATCTATATGACTTATTCAACAATTTACATAATTTGATATAAACATCCTTCTCCATTCTAAATTGTTGATGACATTTATCTTTATAACATTAAGCAACTCATTATAAACATCCATCCAGTGTGAGGGGATGTTCTACATAATTTTTTCATATAATATTTAATATAATGGTCTATAGTCATTGCAACTCCAGTTTGAACCATATGCAAAATTTCTTCTTCAATCTCTTCATTATATTCATGATCATTGTCAGAATCATTATCAGAAGATGACATCT
>JAOSBK010005059.1:0-13508 GCA_027568895.1 Erythroxylum shatona
TTCTTTCTTCTATTTTCTCTCTTTTCTAATTCTTTCTAACTCTTAAGCCTAAGTCAAAATACCATTATACCCTTCTTTACAAAGCTCTTACCTATCCAACCTAAGTCATCTTCCCAAAAATGCCCTCACACATATTATCCTATAATTCTCATTTACACCACACAAAACTCAATTACACCTCAATTATCCATTGATACTCACTAATTTCAATTAACTAAGGCATAAACACATAATTATCACAATTCATGCTTAATAACATCATAAAAAAAATCGGGGCCTAACACAAATTATTTTATGGAGGTGCAAACCCTATGTAAAAATTATACTTATGTGAATGTTGATATATGAATGATTAAGTGATGAGAATAATGGAAAAATACCCGAGATTGTCACTGAAAATGCATTATACATAATCCATATGTATACATATGTGCATAACTGAGTATGTGTATAATTGTACAAATATTTGATTTGTATAAATGTATATTTTGCATGATATGAAGGTGCATTTGAAACGTCAAGATCTAGATATTGTCGAGACTTTGATGCATTAGCTTCTGAAGTGATCGGTGAGTAACCTAGATGGTCTCACTTAATTATTTGTTTATTATAAATTATGTTCTAAGTTATCTTTAAACGTGGACTTGATTGTGCTAATTTTAGACACTAAAGGTCCGAGGCTTTTGATGCATGAATGTGATATTTAAAGTGCTCCTTATATGTGAATGTGAAGAAATAAGTGTTACTCAACAGATTGTTGAATGCCAAACCAAGGTCTGATGATAAATGTGAATGAGACTGTGAATGTGATTGATTGAAACAATGATTGATTCAAAATGTGTGATGCATTTCATTATATGAATGCATGATTAAATAATGAGAATTGTGATTTGAGTAGCTACTAAAAATGAGTTTAAAGCTCGGAATGTGATTAAGAGTTAAAGGCTTGCTATATATAATAAGCCCTATATTCCTAACGGATAAGAGATAGTATCAATGAGCTCGATATCTACAATAGATATGGGATAGTTTAGGCACTCAATCAACACAACGTAATAATCAAAAGTGAGTCTCACGAGAATTGCATATACATTTAATATGTGTGTTTGACTGACTAAAATATATTGTGCACATGTATTTAAATGAGAGTGGATATGTGAAGTAAATGATATTGATGCTATATGCTAAATGAAAAAATGTGAAATATGTGTTTACATGTGTTGATGTGTTGTATGAATTGAGTAAAACATCGAGGATGGTTACCTCATTAAGTTCGCAAAACTCACCAAAATTGCAACATTGATTTTTCAGAACTGAGAGAGGACATTAGTGATAGAGAGAATCTACAAGAAGTATAATTCTTGCACTTTTTGGGAAAAGAAATGGCTTAAAGGTCGGTCAATTAAGATTGAAGGATTAGATAGAAATTTTTATATAATTCCTCATTCTTGTAGTGTGTTTTGTATTAGGTTTTGGATGATGTATATATTTGGATGATTTATAAAGCTACAATGTACATATTTGGTTTTTATGAAATGAAGGGAGGAATTCATTTGGTTTTTAAATGTTGTGTCTTTTCTTTATGATACCTTATAAGAGATTATAAATGATGATGCCATGACTAAGTGATTGTAGTGACTGCTCTAACATCCCATTGTTATAGGTTATGTACTGTAATGTTCTCAGGGTGTTCCGGTATGTACTCTATGGTAATGGGGTGTTACAAAAAAGGTTAATACTAGTACTTATAGTCCTCGTAAGATTGTCCTGTACTTGCCAATGCTACCTATTACTATACCATGCACTTATAGTATCACATAAAATCACTCACCTTTGTAAAATATCTTCCATTGCACTCTTTCGCACGTAAAAATATCACCATCATCGTCTCCAATGTTCTATTTATCCCTTTAATAAGGAAGAAATATAAGGAATAGTATATAAGGGGAACTAAATACATATACGACCAATTGAATTTTCCTTATTAGGGAAAGATTTTTATTACATAGCTACTAAGTTTCCTCTAAGTTCTCTCTATTAATGGGAGGCGTTTCATATAATAAAATGTTCTAGTAGTTATATACATACCAAGATAAATGAAGGGATGTTATTTTACTTGAATCCCTAAAATGGTAAAGACTCATAGTGCTATATGACTTGCACTTGCTAATAAGATGAGACGACTTTTGATATTTCTTAATATCCAACCTTAATAGTTCCTTAAAGCCATAAAAAGTGGTCATAAGAGTGCTACTCGACCTATCATGTGCTCTTCTTAAGAGCAGCGAACCATCTACAAACATAAGGTTATAAATTCAAAGTTCCTTACATCTACTATAAAAATTGAAAGATGTATCATGTCTAATATTATGCTCCGTCAACCTTGAAAGAACATCCATATATAATATAAAAAATTTTTAAAAAAGGGTCCCCTTACTTAAAACCCCTTTTCCTTTTGAAAATGTGTGTTAGTTCTCCATTCATCAATATGGGGAAAGATGTTGAAGTGACATATGAACCTTAATATTTATATAAAAATAAAAATCAAACTTTTACATTTAATATCATTCAAAAAAATTCTAAAATTATATTAACTTCATACGTCCTGCCCAAATTAACAAAACCTAAAAAATTATTAGGATTATATCAATCTATATTGATGTAAAAATTTTAGTGGGTGTAATGGGATCTAATAGTGCCAATTAGGAGTTTAGATTTAAAAAATCTTTCTTTCATTTTCCTTGTCCATGTTAACCTTGCCCACTCTCATACCTTATTAGAGACCACCACCACAACCATAAGGGTGCTATTATATATCTCTTCATATCTTTAAAAAGTTATTAATATTCTTAATGTTGATTCATAAACCTCTAAACCCTTCTAATAGGAGGAAAATAAAATCTCATCTTATTACATCATCTTTTCTGAATTCTTCATTATCTTTATTCTCTTTCATTGAGTTCATGTCTAAAACATTACTATTTGGCAACTTAGGGATTGTAAAAATCATTGCATTGGGTTTATTGGCATGAATATGAAAGATTGTTTATTGACTCCATTAGTTTGTTTAGACTTAGTAGGGGTCTTACCATTAAGCTTAGGTTTTGTTCATTAAATAGGAAAATTGATAGATGTCCATATTTAATGACTTCAAATGGGGATTCATCAAAATGTAGATCACATTCTTGTCTCTTCTTTTATTACTTCTTTGTTTCTTTATTACATGAAAGGAAAGCAAGATATGAGGAATGGCCAATTCTCCAATAATCTAAAGTGCATGAAGCACCTCAACTTTTTACATAAGGAATATAAAGTAGGAGTAGATAGATGATTGGTTGTTTTTATACTAACATGAATTAACTGCAAGTACGCGACGTAACTATAGCTAGCATAGGTAAGTATGGGTTGAATCCCATGAGGACAGTGAATACTTTAATTATCATTTCCTATTATCTAGTATACGAATTGAGTGTTGATTTTTAATGTGGCAAATAAAAATTAAACAATTAAAAACTAGGAAACAGTAATGAGCAGAAATTGAAGAAATCATTTAGAAATAAATCAATATAAAGAATTAGTGCCTAGGTGATGAATCCCCCTAAAACCATTAGCGAATTAACCTTTTATTATGCGATTGTTTTATTGACTATTAGACCATAGAAGTTCCTATTTTATGGTAATAAATCTCTTAAAACTAATAACAACTAATCTTAGGTTTATCAACTTACGTTAAACTTTCTAATATTGCTTTATTGATTTGTGAATTTCTCTATAAGGTTTGACATTAATCCATAGGATTTATGTTGACCTATCTCTAAGTTTGCAATTAACTCCTTTCAATTACAATACATCTATTCATATGCTGGATTTCTAAAACTCTATATTATGGAATCAGATTGTGAACCAATATTCCAAATCTATTAGAACATATATTAAACACATAATTTAGTCATAATAGATCAATCAAAACAATTGAATTAAATAAAAGAATAAAAAAATATTATTGCACAAACTATGGTTCATCACACCTAAAGACTAAAGATGTTTAATTACATATAATAGAATATGAAATCAAACATATAGAAAGAAAAATAAACAAGAAACAGCATAATCCTAAATCTCGCTTTCTCTTATATCAAATGTTCTTATAAGTTTGAGTTTAATGTTGTAATCTAAAGGATCTTTTGATGATTTCTTCGCATTCTCCACTTATCTAGATTAATATCATCCCTTTTGAAAATGTTTAATGTCGAGAATTTCAACTGTAAGATTGTTCCTTTTCTTTACCTCCGTTCACGTCCTTTTATAGCAAAATTTAGGATTTTTAGGACATACACAGTCTAATACACAACCTTTTACTAAACCATGTATAACGCACAATCTCTAAAATTTACGATTCTACACAAACTAAAAGACTTACATGATTATAGACACAACCATGTATCCCTTTTTTGCTTTAAATCTTCGTTTTATGTTGCTTTTTCATCAAAATTATTCTCCTTTCGTCCATGAAGGAAATTATAACCTATAAATATACTTGAAGCTAAATAAGTACCAAATATACAATAAAAGTATAAAATATAAAGCAAAAGACATTAAATATGGTTTTATAAATATGGTCAAATATGAATCTTTCAAACATCCCTACACTTAAGCTTTTGCTTGTCTTCAAACAAACCATATCAAAATTATAAATCTTACAACTTCTATCCATCATTAATCTTAACCTATCCATTCATACTATAAATCATCATGTCATATTAAATGAAATTAACATATAATTATAATCAAATTATCCTAAAATTAACTTCCTAAGTCCATGCTAATAGTAATCACATCAATTATCGGATTGAAATCCAAAGCATAAACCTTTATAGCTTCACCAAGATTTCAGTCAATGCACTTAAGTGTTTAGGGTGAAAAGTACCAAACTCTCAATCAATGCATAGTAGAATTCTTACCATATGCTTGAAATATTATCACATCTCCACCATTTACTTGTAAACTAGAAATAAAATAACCTTCAAGGTCTAAAAGAAAAAAGGCCAAAAATAGGATAAAGGTAAATAATTGGGTATAATCAATGAAAAAGGCTAAAGCTTAGCTTTATTAGTCCTAAAGATAAATTATAGGTAAGGTAAATATTAAAGAAATAGGCTAAAACAAGTTGTTGAATCTATGTGCCTTTATCACTTCAATGCTTCTAATGTAACAAGTATGACATCAGTATTTATAATGAAAGAAGGTTTTAGAATCATCTAACTATACATGATAACAAACATGAAAGAAATAAAAGAACTTTAAATTTGTTGAAATTTTGCACATAGACTAAAAAAACTAACGAAAAAGATGGATTAATATGTGTAAATAGTATACAATTTCCTTTCAATTTGACTATCTCAATGATTGATAAAAAATATGACTTTTAAAAATAATGTTATTTTAAATTGCATCCTTATGCATACTAATTCAAATTATTGTTCAATAATGAAGTAAAGTATTGATGGATAGTTTTCAATTAAGTCAAAATATCAGTTTATAAAATTTTATAACTAAGATTATAATAAGTTTTAAAAAGTCATGAAAATCGTTAACCCCTTCCCCTCACTTAAATTTTTGCATTTTCAAGAGTTAATTTTCTAGCTATTAGCCCAATCTACACACCCCAAACAAGCTTGTTTGGTCTTTAAACAACAATGGAGACTATTCAAACTCCTAATGCATCGAAGCTCTTAAGCCTCATAATCCTCTCATTCTTTGATACAATGTTATGTAGAAAGGATCCTTAAAGACTAAAGCCTCTTTCACTACTTGGCTTCCAACTAAAGGAAAACTGAAGATTAAGGATGGGATAATGGATTCAAATGACAAGTTATGTGAATTATATGTGACTAAACTTAAAATTTGATAGAAGCATATTTGACCATATTTATAAACCCATATTTGATAAATTTTGCCTGATATTTTACACTTTCGTGTATATTTGGCATTTATGGGTTATAACTACCTTTATGGACCAAAAGGAGAAGAATTAAGATAAAAATGCATAAAACAAAGATTTGAAGCAAAAAAGGGATACACAGCCATGTTTTAGCATATGTTAATTTCTAAGCTTGTACAAAATTGCAAATTTTGGATATTTTGGGATATACATGGTCTAATACACAGTCATATATCAAACTGTGTATTTTTTAGAAACCCTAAAAATTACAATAAAAAGATGTAAACGGGGGTAAAAGAGGAGAGTAACTTACAGAGGCAATTCTAGACATAGAGATCATTCAGAAGGGGTGATATTGACCCAGAGACATGGAAATTGTGAAGAAATCATCGACTAATACAATAAATTACAACATCAAACATCTATTTTGCAAGAACGTTTAATAGAAAAGAAGGAAGATTTAAAATTATAAACTCTTTGTTATCTATTCTTTTTCTTTTTGTTTATATTTGATTTCATTTTCTATCATGTGCAACTAAATGCCTTGTTAGTCTCTAGGTGTGATGAACCTATTTTGTTATATAATATGTATTAACTCTTTTATGGAATGCATTTTTTTGTTGATCTCTTGTGATTGAATTATATGGTCAATATATGTTGTAATATATCCAAAATATTAACACATAATCTAATTTCATAACATAAAGATTGAGAATTCCTGTGTATGAATAGGTCTATTGTAATCGAAAAGAGTTGATTGCAAACCTAGAGATAGGTTGATATAAATCCTCTAGATTAGGTACAAACCTAATAGCAAAAATAAAAAATTGGTAAAGCAATATTAGAATCTTTAACTTGAGTAATTCAATTAATAAACCTAAGATTAGTTGTTAATAGTCTTAAGTGAGTTATTAGCATACGATAGGAATTTCCACAGTTTAATGGTCAATAAACAATTGCATAATAAAAGGTCAATTATTTAATGGTTTTAGTGGGATTCATTATTTAGACACTAATTCTTGATATTGATTGCTTTCTAAGCAATTTCTTTATTTTTTGTTAATTATTTTCCTTTTTATTTTATCTATTTAAGTATTATTTTTAATTAAAAAACCAACACTCAATTCATAAAAAAGATAATAAGATAATGATAATTCCTAGTATTCATTGTTTTTGTGGGATTTAACCCTACTTGCTTATGCTAGCTACTACTATGTTGTGCACTTGCAGTTAACTCAATATTGACTAATTAAACAGATTTAATTAAGTTTTTGGAATCATTTTTAGAGACAGTGATATTAGGAACACCTAGATGCTAATACTTTAGTTATTTATTTTATTTTATTTTATTTTATTTTATTGTATCTTGTTACATTTCTTGCTTATTCATTTAATTATCTTTTTAACGTCCCTATATTAAAAATATATTTGTAGTTTATTTTAGGGACTAAGGTTTAAAGTCATCACCGCAACTCACAATGGAACTATAGAGTAGACAATAATCTTATGGGAGCTATAATGTGTCTTCATAATACGTAACATCACCAAATAGGAAAGATAGGTTTCCTTACATGTTCTCGAAGGCACAACCATAGTTGTGTTAGCTAAGCCACCTACCTGATCATCCTTCTTTTACATAAATTACTAGATCACTGGCATCAGTATCTATTACAATCATAAATTTCAAGCACCAACCTATATATGGGAGCAACCAAGCATATACAATTAACCTCAAGGTATACCTTGTGAGAACACTTACAATTTAGAATTAATCAACTCTTACACTTATGGATGGAATGAATACGCTGCAATTGAATATTTACTGTACCAAGCACCTTAAGTTAAGAAGCCAAGTCTCAAAGATATGATTAATTTTATTTAAGAATCAATCATGAGGCATTAGGAAGTTGAGGCTTGAATAAAAAACATGGTGAATTGAGTCAACCAGTTGAAAAAGATAATATCTCATGAGATGTAGGGTAGTTCGCCTATTCCTACTGAAATAGATCCCAAAGAACATGGAATGAAAATCACCCTTAGGAGTGGAAAAGAACTTCTAGAAGAAGAAGAAGAGGAGGAGGAAGTAGAGAAGTGGCATAAGGGCACTGAAGAAGATAAGCTGAAAAACTTTATCTAGGAAGAAGAAGAAAAATAGTGGACAATAGTGGCTAGGGAAGAATTGGTGGAGGAATGAAGTAAGGAAACTAATGATGAGGCATTGATTACCACCTTAAGTACAGAAGATTCCCATTTCTTCTAATACAAGCTACTTGCATTAACTAACAATTCAAGGATTTTTGTTATTCCCTATGTTTTTAACAAATTTACATTAAAAAAGGGCATTAATGGAATCCATTGGTGTTATTATTCTAATTAATTATATCTTTATGATTGTCTTGCAATAGGTGGTTTACTTACGGGCTATAAAACCCTTATATAAAGAAACAGGTGGAAGCATCATATGCCCAAGATAACAAGAATGCGTGGTATATCAAGCTAATAATGTTAAACAAGCACTACAAAGAAGGAAACTCATGAATTAGTTAGTTTAATTTCATATTGTTTTACTCTCGCTTTCATGTTAGTATAAGATTTTAATTGAATTTTTATGTGTTTTAGGAAAGGAAATCAAGCTTCCCAATGACAAGATTGTGCGTAATTGATGTGTAAGGTATGTGTGTCTATGATGATTTTTAGTGCTAAAATTTTTATATTTAAGCATCTAATTTTTTGGTTGCACACATGTACAAAGTGTTACACATCTACTAGACATGATGGTGTAGTTTTACACTTGTCACGTATCAAGCTGTGTAAATATGTGAAAAGTTGTGATTCAATAACATACAATGTTTGGTACACAACTGTGTATTAGACCTTGTAAGTCTACGAGTCATCTTAAAAAACCCCAACACTTTCACTTCCGTACGTTTTCTATTTTTTCACTTACTCCCGTCATTTCCCTCTAGCTCTCCTTTCCCATTATTTGCATTTTTCTACCCAATTAGCCATACCCAATTAAGTTTTCTAGTTTTTTCACTTGTTTATACATGATTTAGTGGGTGTTTTGCTTAACTTTTGGATTTCTCAATAAAAATGTCGATTTTATGATTTAGAGTTTTCTAGAGCATTTATGTGATTTTATGCTAATTATGGTTTAATAGATGAATTTAAGTCTCACCTAATCAATTTTATGATTCAATTTGTGTGATTGCATATGCATTGGATTACAATTCAACTTTATTTGTGAAATTGTGCAATTTTGGTTTACTAAATAATTAATTATGATATATTGTGTAAAATTAGGTTAATTAGTTTTTTTTAATATTAATTGGCATTGGGTTTGTGTTTAATTGCATGACAACTTTGTGATTTGCATGAATTTAATATTTAATTTCATCAATTTTATATAATTGTGAAGTTAGGGTTTTTAATTTCAAATTTAAGATGAAAAGTTTGTAATTTAACAAATAGGTTAGCTTAAGTTGTTAATTGCAATATATCTAATTTTATTTTTTATATTAATTACATTTTTAGTTAATTTTCTAATTATTTCTTTATTTATTCATTGGTGTTAAGTTATTAATTATTTTCATATGTTTTAGTTTCTTTGTCATATTGATTTCATAATTAATTATTTAGCAAGCATAATAAACTTTAAATACGGGGAAAAAGATAGGCATGTAATTTATCTACAAAATTCTCTCACTTATTCAAATTTTTAGGCACAAACGACAAAATCACGACGAGAAAAGGAGCTCACTAGGAAGCGACAAAAAGGAGAAAGCTCCTTAAGTTCAGCTCAACCCTAGAGCGGGAAAGGATGTTATTGTTCAATATCGGGGCGTAAGAGGAATAGTACCAAAGGCTTAAGGATAAGAAGTTTGGCACTAACTGATTCATTAATTAGGAGTCACTAGGCCAAGTTGGCTTAGCCCAACAAATTCTTGACCATGACAACATTGGCATATGATCTTGGCTTTTTATGATTGAGTAGCTAACATACAAAGAGCTTACACTAGTTCCAGATGATGGGACAAATGTTTCAAATATGCTACATAAAATTCTCCATCATAATGGGTCTTTACAACTAAGAGTACGTGTGAACACTAGAGTACCATGCACTATAAACAGACTTTCCTTATGCATTGTCCCCTCTGCACTTCTGCCGTATAATCAGCACAGAAGATGACTATGACTTAAACAAGTATAAGGCTTCTACATTGTGATATTTCATGCTCAGATACATCCATGGTATTTTGAGTCATAACCTAAGATGTTAGGGTGATAGCCACGGAGTCATCAAGAACATAAATGTGTACTACCTATAGAGTATGAGAGAGAAGATTCCAATTTACTTAGAATATGCATTTGTCCAATTTAGCAGACATCAGAATGAAGACAAATAGGTCGACACAATCTGTGTTGGACCATATTTTACTAAACTAGCATGATGGATGAGTTTACTTGATTGAATACCAGTAATGCAGCAATAAAGTAGCATGGTGGAACTTAATCTAGCAACATATATGCATGGTACGTAAACATCAGGGTCATACAGGCGATATCTACAAACTTATTAAGGAACTAAATGAGCTAGTAGTAGAGGGCATAGATAGAGCGAAGCCACCTACAGTGGAGTAGCCATCATAACCATAGCCACTACCACCTAATATGGGAGATAAAGACCCAGAGTCAGATATTTTAAGAGGTCCCAAATTTAGGAAGCAAAAACTAGCTCATCTAAAGATAGGATTATTAAAAAGATAGGTGTGGTAGCTTGTAGGAAGTTAAAAGAACATTTGACGACAATAAGTGAAGCTTATTTAGTAGGTAGAATGGCTTTAGACCACAATTGAGTGACGAGGATGACTCAAGCCTATAGTCGAATGGATGGGAGAGTTGATTTTATTTATGGTAAGTCATCTAGGCATCAATTCCAACCTCCATCATTTGGAGAGGGCACTTCCTTTATAACCCCTACACTAATATAGGATCATCCACTCGAGGACCCTCCTTTATTGGGCCAACCAGGATCAAATAATGAGGGAGATGCTTTATTTGTACATAATTTTTATTTTTCTTTATTAACTAGTATTCTTTTATGCTTTGCAAGGATATAATCTCATATTGGATGGATTAGAATTGAGAAAAATCTTCATATTCAAGAAAGTACTATTAATCCTTCCCATATATGTTGGATTGAAAACAAAAGCACACAAGATTTAGGCAAAATGGTAGATTTCAAAACTTTTTTGAAATCAAAACACAACGAAAATAACATAAGCAAATCAACATGTTCCATCCATATATGATACCGTATAAGGAAAAATTTTACATAAGAACAAGGTGGTAGGAATATACAGATTCCTTGCTACAACTTTGACTCATTGCTTTTGTATCTTCTCCGAATTCTTGCTATAGCTTTGACTCTTTTCTATCCTATCCTTTGACAATGTATCCTCTCCTTGTTGTGGTATCCTCGACTAATCTAATATACCACTTTCTCTTCTTAGACAACTTAGTTAACAAAATCTTTTGGTGCGAAAGGAGAAGAAATATTTTGAGGAGTTTTTTTTAGAAGAAAGAAGCCAAAAATGAGACTCTTCTCATTCAAGTTTTGGCCATGCACGCTTGAGAGGAGAGAGTGAGTCAAAAATGCAAGAACACTTCTTACTCTCCTTGTCAATTTTGGTTATCATGGAAAAACAAGTGATGTGCATCCAATGCATCACTTCATTCTTTAATCAATCATAAAGAAGTCAATAAATGAGACTCTTCTCATTTGTTTAAGATGGCTATATGAAAAGACTAATAACCTAAATGAGACATTCTCATTTTCAGTTATGGATGAAAGAAGAGAGAAAGAGTACATCAAATGTACCTCTTCCATTTAATGATGATAAAGCATGATAAAAGCCAACTTTAATTTAGCAATTCAATGCTAAATGTGCAGTTGCACACTTAGGTATAAAAAGTTGAAATATGCCCTCCTTTCTTTAATAACTTTGTTTCAATTTAATTAATCTAATTAATCAAATCAAACTAAAGTCAAGCCCAATATTAAATCTTCATTTGGGCTACTAATTAAAGTAAGCCCAACATTCAAATATGGGCTTTAAAACCTCTATTTATATTTCTTACTTTGCTTCATAACCTTTCTAGAAGCCAAATGGGGAATCTAATTGGACTTATATAATTCAAGCTCCAATAAACCCGAATTTAATTTAACCTCATTAGAATTAATTCCAACTTATTAACCAAATGTCATTCCATTAAAGACAATTGGTTGAACTCTTAAATTACTAAATATTATGAGAATACATGCTTCAAATAAGATGTCCATTTGCAAATTTTATTATCAACCATATTATAGCCATCCACATAATAAAGGGTAAAATTATTGTTTTGGCCTTATGTTGATTTTTCCTTCTAGATATCTTGTTTTACTCTATATGGTGGTTAACACACAAGATCTTATCTTGGTGCTAAGATTTGATGGATAGCTAGTCCATCAAACTACTGGTGCCAGTTTAATCACCAATCTCTATAAAACATCGAGAAGTGATGGTATCACTATAAACTCATTATTTGAGTGAATATTTCCTAATACATATTTCAATTAATAATTCCAACATACAGATACTGGATTGATACTCTGTAAAAATCCATTCTGATCGTATCAAGAATTATAATGAAACACATATGAGTTCACCACTCATCAAGATTGTGGTTCGTAATAAAAGAATGCTAAGGTGTATGTTTTAAGATTAAAGTAATGATCCACTTTATTCTTTAAAAATATACTTGATTCTAGATTCATTTAATAGTGTCATTATCGATACTCAATTACTATCATGATATGAAACTCATCATTCCCTTGAAGTAAACTCTTTTACTTTACGAAGATAAATTGCAACATTGTAGTCTAAACCATAATCAAATAACCAACTTGATTATTCAACTGTGAATCAACTAATTTAGATTCTAATAATATACATGTTTCCTATACATCTCCATGTATATGTATATTACTTATAAAAGAATCCTGGTACCTTATGACTAGATATACAATGCTCATATAAATAAAACCAAACTCTTTTGTTTCATTAATCATAAATATTTTCATTACAAAAGTAACTGGAAGAAAATTAAGTTATATGTAAATACTCTTGCTTTCCAGGGCACTATATTTATATAACTTCAATAATCTGTTACTTTTCCTAAAGCAAGTTTGACATATCCCTCATTCCTATCCCCGCTAGATGACCCTCAAAACTCTTTTGAGACAGCGTCTTTGTTAATGGAACAACAAGGTTTTGCTCTATGGGAATCTTTACCACATTCACCTCACTACGTTGTATTATCTCCCTTATGAGATTTTATGTTGGACCCCAAATGTTTCATAGAGGTTAGAACTATGTGAAGGAGAAATTTTGCTAAAGAACAAATAAATGAAAGTTGTTGAACCAAGAATTTATGGACAAGAGTAAAGTAGGGAATGAGAGATGTGGATAGGTTTATGATTTGCTATGGCGTTTTGGTGGATAAGAGATTTTTGAAATAGAAG
>JAOSBK010005127.1:0-30576 GCA_027568895.1 Erythroxylum shatona
ATATGCAGCAGGAAATGCAAGAATTCCTACAAGAGACAAGAGCACACCAACAGAGGAGGGAAAACCTAATGGGTCAGGTGGCAATAAGCCTTGATCACCTAGAATCGCAATGAGAAGAGGCACAGCTGTATCAACCCGAGGTGTATCCAATTGAAGTCTGTGGGGAAAATTTGTTAAGTGATGAGGAGCTTGAGAATTTTGAGGTCAACCCTCAATGAATTGTTTGTGCCGAAGAAGTTGAGAACGAGCTCGAAGCCGCAAAGGACACATCTTTTAGCTCAGAGGTAAGTACTGAGTCTATGATTATTTTTGAGACTACCTCTTTACCTTTACATTACAGATTGGAGGAGTTAAATGATGAAGAAAAAGGTGAAGAGACGTTCGAAATATTTTCGGAGTGTTTGGACTCAGTCAAGATTGAGCATCTGAGGATAGGGAAGGTGCCAAATAAGGATGATGATCAACTAAGACCCTATCCAGAATTACCTCACGTGGAGGAACCGCATGTGACACCCGAAGATCACAATTTTGTCACGTGAGGAGAAAAAGGAGTCGATCTAGAGACCCTAAACAAAGGCGCTTCTTTGGAGGCAACCCAAGGGAAGTAAATTTCTTTTCCTTTACATTTTCGCATTACTTTTTTTATGCATGTGTGTTTTTGAATTTATCTATTTTACTTGTTTTTAAGTTTCAATCAAAATGAGAGAAAGAATAAAACAAATAAAACAAACATTTTCTCGTTTTCTATTGCTTCTAGGATTATATGATCATGATTAGAGTATGGATTAACTGGATAATTTCATGGCAACTTTAACATGTACTTTTTCTCTTATGATTGGTCAATATGCATTATCATTAGAAGAGTAGTGACTAATGGTAGACAAAGCCGGTGAGATTTTGAACCTTAATTGACTGACACATCCATATCAGTCTTATTGTCTTTTGATAATGTGTGACCTTCATGACGTGTACATCTTGATTTTACGTTGAATTTCTATTCGAGACCACATTTTTATCACATGCACTAACATGGTTATGATTAGGCATTCTTTGTTTTTCATAAGCTACATTAGCCAAATAGCCTACCCTATTGACATGATTTTTTTTTCTTGATAAACCCCTTTGAGCTTTAACCTTTCTTTTTGTATAAACCACATTTTATGCTTTTAAAATTATCCAAATGTCCTACCCAAGTCATAAAGCTAGTGGAACATTTGTGATTGTTAAGTTTGTGGATATACAAAATGTTAAGTCAAAATGACTTCACATATATGATTTTGATGAATAACAGACGGAGAAAGAAAAACAGACGAAGAAATAAAAGCAAACGAAGTAGAAAAATAGATGAAGTAGAAAAGCAGACGAAGTAGAAAAGCAGACGAAGTAGAAAAACAGACGGAGAAAGAAAAGCAGACGAAGTAGAAAAACAGACGAAGAATTAAAAACAGACGAAGCAGAAAAACAGACGAAGAAAGAATAACAGACGGAGAATGAAAAACAGACGAAGAAAGAAAAGCAGACAGAAGCCAAAAGTAGACGGAAGCAAATCACGTCTGAATCAAGAATCAGTTTGAGTTAGTTACAGAACTCAACTAAATAACCGTTTCTTTCAAGATTCAAGAAGCAATGTTGGGACCTGATCTCGGAACCGGACCCCAACTGAAAAAACGGAGAATGGAAACAAAAACGAAGTAGCGAAAATATAAGAACGAAACACAAAGCGAAAAGAAAGGCGGACAAAGCGGATCACAAACGAAACCGAAAGACAAATCCGATCAAAAGGCGAAAACAAATAGCGAAAATATCGAAAGAATCGGATCACGAAGCGAAACGAATCGAAAGCACATCAAAAATGAATTAATCGAACTGAACTAAAAAATGAATTTCCGACATCCGAGAACATAAATACTTTAGCAAAGCGTCGCGTTGGAAACCTAAAGACTTAACCTATCCGAAACCGGTCTAATTTTTTTTTTCCTTCTTTCTTATTCATTTTATTCCTCTTTCATACAAACTAAAAACAATTTCCCTTCTTGGAAATTCATTCATAAACAAACACTCAATTAATTCGATTCTTCTTAATCATGCAATATCTTAATTTCATCTTTAACAAACATTTATTCTTCTTCTTATTCTTTACTCAATCAATGTTTAACAAAAATCGGGCAGCATAACGGCTGTATTTTCACTAACCCAAAACCTGCGAATAGGTTTAAAACTCACTTCTAGATAACAAATCATTCCATACAAGTCATCGGACCTCCCGTTTGGAATCTCAACACAGACAAACACAATTCTAAACCTAGCACTTCAATCATTCTCAATCATAATCAGGAATCATCCATATCCAATCGCAATCATATCTTAATTTAATAAACAATTTCATCAGTCAATCCCAATCACATTCTTTCACATTGCAATAAACATTCTTCTCTCAAAATAATATACAAATTCATAAATCAAACCAAATACAACCCAATCATCTTCATACATCATAACCATACACAAGCTTAGATCTCAAATTCAATACATGAATCCATAAATCATTTACATTCCGAAATAGATACACTACGAACTTGAATGGCTTTCCAAGCCATATACAATACCAAAGATCCAAATTACACAAAAAAAAGGACGAACAAAATCGAAACAAAGTCTTGACTTTCTTTCATCCAATCTCCCGCTCGATACTTGGAGATGGGGATGAAAAGGGGGGGTGAGCTTATAGCTCGTGGATAACATGTTTATAAAAAGAACAATAAGCAAAAACCTTTGCAAAACTTATTTTCCATTGATAATCATTTCTCAACATAGAATTTATCAAAAGCTTTTTCAAACTTTTCAACTTTTCAAAATAATCATAAACAATTTCCAAAACTTCATGATTTAAAACATCACTTTCTCATTTCTCAAATTTCTTACAAATCATAACAAAATTCAAAACATGAATGCATCACATATTAACACAAATCAAACATATAACATATCAAACGGTTTGGGTCGGTCCAAAATGGAACGTACTGCACATTCCCGCGTAGCAGTCCTGTGCAGCTGTGAACGGAATGTACTACACCTTCCCGCATAGTGGTTCGGTGTAGCCGTGACTTATGGGAGTCTGAAATCGGAACTCCAGTGCCACTAACGGGCAAACGCAAGAAGTAATGGTAGCCCCAACTATGGATGAGGAGGTCAAAAAGGCCATGTTTGATATAGGAAATGATAAAGCCCCGGGGCTAGATGGATATAATTCATTCTTTTTCAAAAAACACAAGGAAAGGGTGGGGCCTGATGTTACTTTAGCGATAAAGGAGTTCTTTACCACTGACCATATGTTGAAGCAGATAAACCATACAATTTTTACGCTGATTCCAAAGATAAAAGTTGCACCAAAGGTGACTAACTTTAGACCCATAGCTTGCTTGACTGTTATTTACATAGTGATCACAAAGATTCTGAATGAGCGTATAGCAAAGGTTGTGGGGAAAGTCGTAGATCCATCTCAAGTAGCTTTTGTGCCAAGGAGAAACATGCTTAATAAGTTCTTTCTAGTGTAGGAACTAGTTAGGGGTTATACTAGGAAGCGGATTTCACCAAGATGTATGATCAAACTAGATATTACAAAAGCCTATAATACAATTGCATGGGAGTTCCTTGAGGATATGATGATAGGATTGGGGTTTCCTACAATGTTTATTAAGTGGATTATGGAATGTGTACAAACGCCTTCTTACTCAATATCAATAAATGGTTCATTGCGTGGGATGTTCAAAGGTCGAAGGGGATTGAGACAAGGTGACCCAATGTCACCCACACTATTCTTACTTAGCCTGGAGTACCTCTCAAGGTTGTTGAAAATAAAAACTGAAAGCCTTTATTTTCACTTCCATCGAAGTATAAACAGCTTGGTATTACACATTTTGCTTTTGCGTATGACCTTATGCTATTTTCTAGAGGAGATCCAATGTCCATAGGCATACTCGTAAAAGTGTTGGAGCAATTGAATCAGGTGGTAGGGCTGAAGTTAAATGTGTCAAAATCTAGCATGTACTTAGCAGGGTATACACAGATGAGAGGGAGAGTGTCATGAAGATGGTGGAGTACCCCATAGGTGATGTTCCTGTCTGATATTTGGGGGTCTCTTTGGCACCTATGAAAGTTTCGGTGGCCCAATTTTATGTGCTTATTGAATCTGTTGAGGCTTACATCAATATATGGA
This sequence comes from Erythroxylum shatona, assembly GCA_027568895.1. Taxonomy (NCBI): domain Eukaryota; kingdom Viridiplantae; phylum Streptophyta; class Magnoliopsida; order Malpighiales; family Erythroxylaceae; genus Erythroxylum; species Erythroxylum shatona. The sequence continues at coordinate 4,217 of JAOSBK010005127.1, forward strand.
ATGGTCAATCCCTATCTTATGTGGGCAGAATTGAGCTCATAAAGTTTGTTATTCAAGGGTTGCTCTCCTTTTCGCTCCAAGCATTCCCCATCCCAACAACAATCCTGGAGAGGATAACCCCCATATGTATAGTGTTCTTATGGGGTGGTAGAAAATTTAGAGTAGCATGGGAAAAAATTTGTGCTCCAAAAGATGAGGGTGGACTAGGACTGAAAAATTGCAAGCAGTGAAGCTCGACACTGCTAGCCAAAGTGCTATAGAACATACATGTCAAGGCAGACTCATTATGGGTAAGATGGATTTATGAAGTGTATTTAAAGAACATATCAATTTAGGACTAGGAACCTCACAGCCATGACTCACCAGTGCTGAAAAAACTAACCTCAATTCGGGATAAATTGGTGGAAAAACTGGGGGGCCGAAGAGGAGTGGAGATTGGCATGCAGAAGTTGTGTGTGAATGGACTCCTTTCACCACAAAAAATTTATGAGCTATTAAGAGTCAAGCAAACAAGAAGACCATAGATGGCATTCATATGGAAGAAATAGGTACCTTCAAAATTCTCCTTCATTGCATGGCTTAGCCTCCGGAATAGACTACCAACAAAAGATAAACTACTCTTTTTGGAGATAGACCAAAAATGTGGCTTTTGTAATACTGAAATAGAAACTGTTGACCATTTATTTTTTAAATGCTCTTTTGCAGCTGAAGTTTGGAATGTTATCCAGGAATGGCTAGGATTGACCCAAACCATGTCCACACTATATAGTGCTATCAAATGGATTCGGACTACACTAGAGCATGTCTCAGAAGTAAAGTTGTTAGACTAGCACTCATGTATAGAAGACAAGGAATGTTGTACAGCTAGAGTTTGCTTCTGCTACAAGCTTAGATGTAGTCTCAAAAATTAAAATAGTTATGTAAAGGATCTTATATAGATTGTATCCCATGGATCTTATTACCTTTTGATATTTCGGATGTATTAGAGAATTTGAAGGTTTTTGGTTATAGCAACTGATTGGGGTATGCCCCAAGGATCAATGTAAATATGTTTTTGAATCAATATATTAATTATTTACCTTTCATAAAGAAAGGTGATGCTTTTAAAGTTTTTGAAAAGTTTTGTAGAAAAATTCAAATCAAAAAAGGATAATGCATTACTTCAATTCAGAATGATCATGGAGGAGAATTTGATAACAGAAAGTTTGAAGATTTCTATGATAGTAAAGGTATGACACACAACTTTTCTTGCCCAAGGACTCCTCAACAAAATGGAGTCGTTGAAAGAAAGAATAGGAACTTAGTTGATATGGCCAGGACAATATTGTGTGAAAGTGGCCTACCCCATGATTACTGGGTGGAAGCAGTATTCACTGCTTGTTATATACTCAACAGGGGTCATATAAGGCCTATTCTAAAAAAGACCCCATATGAGCTGTGAAAAGGAAGAAAACCAAATGTGGTTTACTTTCGAGCATTTGGTTACAAATGCTTTGTTCTAAATAATGGGAAAGACAACTTTGGAAAGTTCGATGTGAGATCAAATGAAACTATCTTTCTAGGTTATAGTACCATTAAAAAGGATTTAGGGTTTACAGTAAAAGAACAACGAAGATAGAAGAATCAATACATGTAGTATTTTATGAAGCACTACCTTCGACAAAAATAGATGATTTAGATGATAAAGAACATCTTTTGGTTCTTAAAAATACATCAACTACACCTACAGTACCCTCAGAATCATAAGATTAAGAAGATCCTTCTAAAGTCAGGACGGAGTAGGCTCCTTCCTCTCAGTAGGAGCCTATAGAGAATGGAAAGGTTAATATACACATCAATACATTCTGGGAGAACCTCTGAAAGTCTAAGAACTAGATCTTCCTTTAAGAACAACTTTATTGCTCTCATCTCATAATTAAAATCGAAGACTATTGAAGAGGCATTACTAATGAAAATTGGGTTTCAACTATGAAAGATGAACTGAATCAGTTTGACAAAAACAAAGTTTGGAATCTAGTACTTCATCTGCAAAACAAGTCGATCATTGGAACTAATTAGGTATTTCAAAACAAACTTGATGAAAATGGTAAGTTGGTAAGAAACAAAGCTAGACTTTTAGCTCAAGGTTATAATCACAGGAAGGTATTAATTTTGATGAAACTTATGTGTCTGTTGCTAGACTAGAATTGATTAGAATTTTACTTGCCTTTGTATGTTATACAAACTTCAAATTGCTCCAAATGGATGTCAAAAGTGCTTTCTTAAATGGATATATTAATGAAGAAGTGTTTGTTAAGCAACCCTCAGACTTTGAAGATGAAAACCATCCTGACTAGGTGATGAAGTTGACTAAAGGCCTTTATGGTCTAAAATAGGCTCCTCGAGCATGGTATAAGAGGTTAAGTAATTTTTTTGCTTGAGAATAATTTCGAAATAAGAAAGCTAGATAAAAATTTTTTTATTAAGAAAAAGGAGAATGATTTACTCATAGTGCAAATATATTTTGATGACATAATATTTGGTGCTACTAATTAGTTTCTCTATGAAAAATTCTCATCATTGATGCAGGAGGACTTTGAAATGAGCAAGATAGGAGAACTATCCTTCTTTCTCAGATTACAAATAAGGTAAACAGAAAAAGCAATATTCATTAGCCAAGACAAATGCATAAAGGAACTTATCAAGAAATACCATTATGAGAATATCAAATCTATAGGTACACTTATGTATACTGGAACAAAACTTGATCAGGATGGAGAAGGCAAGGCTACAGATGAGACAAAGTATAAAGGAATGATTAGGTCTCTACTATATCTTACAAGCTAAATACCAGATATTATGCTCAGTGTGTGCCTTTGCGCATATTTTCAATCAAATCTAAAAGAAAGCCATCTTCAAGTAGTTATTCTTTCGATATCTTCACAGAACTATAGTCTAATTGATTCTTTTAACATAGTTAGCTATTATAATGCCGATTATGCAAGCGATAAAGTCGATCAAAAAAGCATAAGTGGTCACTTTCAATTTCTTGGAGGATGTCTAGTTTCTTGGTCTTACATGAAACAAAATTACACAACACTTTCAACAACCGAAGTGGAATATACAGCAGCTGCCAACTATTGTGTTAAAATCTTATGGATAAAGCATTAACTCCAAGATTTTTTCTTTTGAACTTTAATCACATTCCTATATTATGTGATAATACTAGTGCAATAAATCTTTCAAAAATTGTGTGTATCATTCTAGGACAAATCATATAGAAATCAAGCATTATTTTCTTAGAGATCATATTTTAGAAGGCACCATCGATCTTTTGCATGTTAATACTAAAAATCAAGTAGCTGATATTTTCACTAAGCCTCTCTCTAAAGATAGATTTTGGGTATTAAGAAAAGAGTTTGATATGTGCAAACTATCTGATATTATATCTGTATGAATTTTCTATGCTACTTCTCTTTGTATACATTACCAGGATCCTTCTACTTTAGAAGGCTCCTTTTAGTTTTGAGAACTCCTCATAGTAAGCTCCTTCCACTTTGGAAGGCTCCTCTTGGTTTAGCAAAGCAGTATACACGTGTCTTAAAAAGTAAGTCATTTATGGCATCGTTTTAGCATTTAAAGAAATAGGCAAGTGGTTCTAAATCCACTTCCTCTTTTAGCGTGTTACGACTGCCTATCCTCACACGAAATCAATGTCTAAGAGTCACTCAATATACTAGGGACAAACTTCGCTCTTCTACCCATCGTTTTTTGCTTCAGAAGTGCAACTCTTTTCCTTTATATACCTTAACTTACTGCCTTCTCTCTATTCTTTCTTCCAAAAACTCTTTACCTATAATGGCCAAAACAAAATCAAAGGGATAGAAGAAAACCTCAACTTCCACTACTAGCCTTAGTGAAGCTCATGTTTCTGATTCCGTCCTATTGAACTTGTCTCTATCTCTTCTACGCCTGGATCTACTACTCCTCAACCTAGTTTTAAAGATATGAAAGTGTCTAGAGCACACTAGATCATCAATGATACTGATTCAGACAAAGAACTAGCTCAAGTAATAAGACGTCCATAAACTAGAGGAAGCCTTGCAAAGCAATCCAGGAAAATTTTTAAACAAAAAGAAAACATTGATGCTAAAAATAAAGAGGAAGAAGAATCCAGAAAAAGAAAAAGGGAAGAAGTAAAGAAAGGCAAAGTGCCTGACTGAAGATACTATTAAGGACCCTATTAATAAAGAATGAATTGTTTCATGAAAAGATGATTCCTAAAGAAAAAAGGGGAAAGAAGATAAATATGGTTGCACAAAAAGGAAAGACATCAACATCACTAAAAATGCTTCAATCAAAGGAAGTTCAAGTCTGCTATAAAATGCAGTAAAAGAAAAGAAAGGTGGTTGCTGATGGATTTTGCCTCCTATGATATTGATGACATAGGTATACCTATCTTTCCTTACTTTGTCACCATTGGTTGGGAAAGTTCTCTAAAATTAGATGAGATTGTATACAATAAGCTAGTCAGGATATTCTACACACACATGAGAAAAGAAGAAATTGATGGAAAGCTAACCATTGTCTCATAGATATATGAATGTGAAATTTTAATTTCTGGTGAAATTTTAATTTCTGAAGAAATTTTAGGAGATATACTAGACATAATTCATATAGGGAGAACTAATTTTCCCTGTCACAAGTTAGATGTTGATGATCTGAATTAGGTAGAAGTGGTTAACTTCATATGCCTTCATGTTGAAAACACCTAAGATGGGAGACGCTGGAGTAGGCCATTAGATTTACTGCCTTGATGCCTTGCATCATTATCGGCTACCTCAATCTTTCTAAAGGGTAGCTTTGTTGAAATGTGAAGTTTGCTAGACACTTATATAGTGTACAATTTGCTAAAAGGGAATAAAATGAATATTTCAGCAATGATATTGAGATTTATGGTAGATAAGGAGAATCATAAGAATACCACTAGCTGTCTGCCTTATGGAATGCTGCTCACCAAGATTTACACCTATTATAGAGTACCTTTTTATAATCTAAATTGCTATGCACCAGCTAAGTTTCATCCTTCCATTCCCTACCAATTTTGACACAAATCACAAAACAATGTCTAAGTAGATAAAAGATCTAAAAGAGTAGTAGAAAACTTGCATCCCACTCCAAACTAAGAAATGCAAGAACAAATAGATAACATGCAAAATCAGTTTCTTGACATGTAGATTTTGCTTAAAAAAAATTAATCTCTTAAATAACTATGCTACTATTCTTGCCTAGACTATTCTTACATACTTATGATCTTGTTTGTTACCTTAGTTACTCTTCCTCTCTTTATGCTTTAGAAAGTGATATCACTCTATTAAGAGTGACTATTAAATTCTTCATACATTTCTTATTGAGAGCTTATAGAGGCTAACAAAATACTACTAGTGTAGAAGTTTAAAGAACCTTGAAAATTATACACTTGTGAGCTTGAAAAGGCTCGTCAAATTACTACTTAGTTTTTATACTCAAATAATCAAGTTGGATACCTAGGGACTAGACTTAGGCTTCGTTATAAGCCGAGCCAGTATAAATCTACTGTGTCATTTTCTCTCTTCCTTACTTTTAAATTTATGCATTATAAGTTTTCAAGAGACTCCTTCAGTTTTTCAATAGGCTCCTTTTGTTTTTATATAATAAGAGTTTTCTTTCAAAAGTTAGCAGGCTCTTATCGGTTAAGCGGGATCCTTTCTTTTTTAGTGCTAGCAGGCTCCTATTGAATTATAAGGCTCCTATCGTTTTAAACATTAGTAGGCTCTTTTCGATTTATTGGCTTCTTTCTATTTGAGAATTAATATGATCTTTTTGAAAAGTTTATAGGATCCTCCTATTTATAAATTTATTTTGTTCAAGCAAGATCTTATTGGTTTAAAAGTATCTTGAATTTTTTTACACACAATTCACCCCCTTACATTTGTTTGCTTCATCAACTTCAACCATCGAAAATACATGGCTTATCCTTTGTTATTTTAATTCCATGTTACATCTTAACAAAACAGAAAGAAATATTTTTTTGAATTTTAGAAATTAAAAATAATATTAATTAAAGATATAAGAGAATACAAATTTGGGGGAGTCAAAAGACTCACCAATCAACCAAAAAAATGACAACGTTTAACACCTAATAACTAGTCACACATAAATGGCAACATTCTAAGGTAAAACAAAAGATCCATCGTTGAGACCAATCTAGGACAAGAAATCCCAATCACCACTAGTCTCCTTCTTACTTTCCCCGATTGGGGTTGGAGGTATTAGTGATCACCACCATCTTAAGGCACCGAGTGTGAGCTTTGAGGTAGATCAGATAAGTGTCCCAAGCAAATAGGTTCTAGCCTAGCCTTGTACCAAGAACGCTCCAGCCTATCCTTTGGTGATTAAAAGGTAAGACAAATCCTTCAAAAACCATGTTTCTCTTCTTCATGTTTCACACTTAAAATTGATCGGAACAAATGATTGAGGCTTCCTTTCTTGTCTCTTTATGTATAAGAACATCGGTTGAGCGTCTTAAACATCGTTCCCAGCCCTGATGACGTTTCCTTTCCGTCAACTAAGTGATAAGTTCCCCTTTCGATACTTTCCATATTATCAAGGAATATTAGCTTCGAAAACTTCCTGCCACTATTGGTATGCATATTACTCTATATACTCTATAAGTTAGCAAGTTGGGATGAGCACTTATTGATAGAGCTAGAGGAGATTAATTGTTCTCTGACTTTATCAAAAATATACTCCCTTACCAGTTGTGAATTTCTACTAATTTTTTGGAACCTACATATGTTCCTTTCTGCCTATATTTCCTTAATGTAAGTAGAAAACGAAATTAGATAGATAATATAATTAGGATCGAAAATGGACTTTAGTATAATAAACCATTGTAGTATCATTGTGAATTGAAGTGTGCTTAGGGACCACAGACATTTATGTCTTATCCAAGACCAAATGTCTTTAGAGAAAGGATACTTAAAGAATAAATGGTCCCTATTCTTTTGTCTTGAGTTACACAAGACATAAACCTCAGTTGAATTTAGGAAAGAAAGGTTATACATTGTACTAAGCTTGTTTAAGGTAGTGGGCCATAGGATGAATGAGGAGCTAGGCAATAGCTCTTGATGCCAGACCACTTCATACCATTCCACTTTGACATTTCTCTGAACCAAACATTCCCTACGACTTTTTTGTTGTAAATAAACCTCACAGGTGGTTTCTCCAAATATATCTGTCAGGTATCAATAAATTAGGGGAGTAGTTAGGTTGTAAGTAGTAAATTTCTGTTAGGAATTCCATCCAATGACCCTCCATAATAAGGCCTTAACCTTAGCAGTTGAGGGAAGCTGACTCAGTGATTGAATTATCTGATCCCTGATTAGTTGTCCATTTCCTGTCTAGTTGTCATACAAAAAACTAGCCCTCACTCCATCCCCTACCTGACATGAAATTTCAGAACCTAATTCCTCCTTTATCTTCAACAGTTGTGATAAAAACCAAGAGTGGAGGTCTTTGGGTCAACAATCCATATACTCTGACCTTTTAGGATATAAGCATGGGGCCATTTAATCCATAGGGTGTCATCTCCTTATAGGATAGACTAGAATTTTTTCATTAAGAGAGCTTTATTAAATGATTTTATAAGAATAATTCCAAAGCCTCCCTCTAGCTTAGGTTAGCAGACATCAATCCACTTAACCTTGGCATGTCCTTTATTAGGGACATCTCCTCCCCATAGAAAGTTTCGCATTAATGATTCAATAACTCCCCTTACAAGTACCATATTCGAGGACCAATAAGTATGCATAGAGTTAAGCACGAAATTGACTAGTTGTAATCTTCCTCCAAAAGATAGGGCACGGTTACTCCAAGAGGAAAATCTCTTTTTAATTCTTTCAATAAGAGGATAACATTCACGAAATGAATCCTTCTGGAAGTAATTGGTAGGCCTAGATAGCATAGGGGAGTTTGTTTCCGTTGCATTCCAGTTAAAGAGAAGACTCGTCCTTCCATGTGATATTCACTTTTAAAAAGAAAGAAATAGTTGCTTGAAAAGTTATTACAGTTATTTTAAGTAATGAAAAATAAATATTCAGATGGAACATCTTCTAAGTAGTTTAAATGCATCAGGGGGAAGATTTGAAGAGTTAAAAAGGAGCTTAAGATTTTTAATAAATAGAGAGTTAACAGAACTCGTCATTTTTTAAGCTTAGCAAAACAACTCCTAAATAAGGTACTAGCTAAACTTTAACTTAATCCTATTAACTCAAATCTTCAAGATCTTGAAAAATAGGCTTTGTACAAATATTCTCAAGCATTAAAAGTTAGGAATTCCATCATGAATCAAAGATAAAAGAACTTTCTATTTTCATAGGAGAGTAATAACAAGGAATTTTATAAATAGAATAATCTCTCTAAAAAAAGTTGAAACGCTTCTCATATCTTAGGATATCTATTAAAAAAGTGGTTGCATATTTCAATAATACTTTGAGAGTCTCATATAATGCCAAATAATCATATCATCTTATCATGTAGATAGTACATAATTACCTTTCTTCTATTGAGATAGAGCTACTCTCAAAACCTGTCTCCAAATTAGAGATAAAGAATGCCTTTAAAGTTTTAAGTCCTTTAAGGGCTTTAAGACCTAATGGTATGAACATTTTCCTCTATTAAAAGACTTAACCCCTTATTGGAAGTCTAGTGACAGAAGTAGTGGAAGAATTTTTTTTTTAGGAAAGAAAAATTTTAAGGGAGATTAATAGAACATTCATTAGCTTAATTCCTAAAGGATATCAACAGAAGTTAGTTAAAGATTTTTGCCTATAGCCTATTGCAACTTTATTTATAAGTTGTTTTCAAAAATCCTAGTTGTGTACATCTAGGATACCAAAAAAAAGCTATATTTCATAAAGACAAGCTAGAGATAATGTCTTACTTATGATAACCAATCCTAAAGTCCTTAACCTTTTAGGATTTTTTTTCAATTTAAGGTCCAAGCTTTTAAATTTTTTAATTGAGTGAACAATCTTTTAAACCTTACTAATTTAGGCTAAAACATTAATTTTAGCTGAACAAATTGACATCATATAACATTTAATAGACAAGTCATATAATAAAAGTAACATTTTGATATGAATAGTTAAGGTTTTAAAAATGATGGTCTCTCAATTAAAAAATTTTAAAAATTGGGCATTAAAAAGTTTGAAACTTTGAATAAGTTATCCCTTTTAGAAACTTTGAATAAGTTACACAAGGAAGAGAGAAAGCAGGAATTGCACTTTAAAAGCTAATTTTGAGAAAGCATATGATTCATGATCGTGATGTCGAGCTTTATAAATTTATAGCCCTTAAATACTGTAAGTGCACGGGTCGTGATTTGTAGTAAGTGAAAGGTCGATCTTACGAGGAGGGTGAACTAATCAATCCTAGGTTATCTAAGGCTAGAAAATTATTAAAATGAAAGTAAAATTAAACAAGAAATTAAATACATGAATTTGATTAACGGGAATGTAATTCAAGAATTTAACACAAAAGGAATTAAAATTGAGCAACACAAAATGCATAATGGAAATTAATCTAGGAAAATTCCCAGATTATGAGAGGGGGGATTGATGTGTTAACGAGGTGTCGATTCTAAACTATCAAAGGGGGGATCACTCCTCTCTCTAGTTATAATCACGCACCTTAATTCCTCTAATTAAACTATAGAATTTGTAATCTCTAAATTAACAAAAGACCCACAATTCTAATTAGATCTTAAGCCCTCCAATAAACAATCGGGTTTCACAGGGATCTCTCTCCATATAATAACTGATTAGATTGATTGTGTAGTCAATTAGATCTCCTAACTCTCATTAACCTAATCTAATCATTTTTATCTGGTTTACCCTTTCGATTTACTACCGAAATATGCAAATACCACAATCAATCATAATATCAAGTCACAATAATACAGTAATAACTAAATTAACATTAAATCAAAATAAAATCTCGAAGGAAAATTAAAACATCTTAATCAAACCCAAATCCATACATATATTCATATTCAAAGAAAAGAACAACCAGATGAAAGACATACATAATAGAATGGGGATCTGGACGCCTTGGGAGGGCAGCAGTCGCGAAGACTCGCTTCTTTCTCCTCTTTCTCTTCTTCTCTCTCTCCTCTTTCTCTCTTTTTTAGGTTTTCCAAAAGTGGTAGAAAATGAAGCTATCTTTAGGGTTACATCTCTTTCATTTATATAGTTTTTCCAAATAGGATAACCCTAGGATCTTTTTCGGGTCTTTGGGTCTGAAAGGTACGAAAAATCCCTCAAAAACTTAAAACCCAAAGCATCCCCACATCTGTCCGTGCGTAGGCCACGATCGTGGCCCTTAGTGGCATGATCATGGCTAAGATTTTAGCCTTCTTTCATGATCGTGGCACTTCCATCATCCTTTTGTCACGATCATAACCCTGGGTTAGCTCCTGGGTCTTCTCCAAATCTTCATTGTTTCCCACTCTTTGCCTTGAAACACTGGCAAACACAAATATCTACTAACTAACATAGTTCTAACCTAAACACACACTAAACAATCGAATTAACAACTAAATATAAATTAAACTACCCGTAAAAACGCGACGTAATCTATAACTATTAACATCCCCACACTTTAACGTTTTCTTATCCTTAAGTAAACAAAACAAAAACAAAAACACAAAACACAAAACATGTATAAGCAATAATGAGACAATGGCTTCAACTTCACGAAACAAATTTAACTATAGACACAATCCTTCAAGTTGTTTTAACTTATTAACTTGCAAAATCAGCGTCTAATTACTTTGGACTAAATATACAAACTAATTGAGACTTTGATGTTAAGTTTATTCACCCCTATCACTTGTACGCACACATTGATAATCATTTGGTCAATCAAACTTGTAATTACTCCTAAGTAAGTTCTCATGAAAAGTGAAGCTATTTACAAGTTTGGTAGGTTTTTATTTGACAAGCATTCTTTTTATTAATTTTTTTTATGGACACGAACCTAGTCTTTTTACACGGAGGCAAATATTTGTGATGAATATCGATCTAGTTACTCAACTATATCATAATTTTATTAAACAACTTGGTTAGAATGCTTACACGGAGGCAAATATTTATGATGAATGTCTTTCCAGTTACTCGACTACATCACATTCTCAACTGGCTACTAACTCTATTCATAACCCGAAAACCAGTAGAATAGTTATTTAATTGAAATTTACACACTTTTTTCAAATTTTAATAATGCCTACCTTATTACTTTAGCTAATTATTTTAATAATGCCTACCTTATTGCTTTAGCTAATTATTCTCACAAAAATATACTAGCAATGTTACTTATTCGATTGGTGTAAAATTATAAATGAATGTGATAAATTTCTAGGGTGAATAAACTAACATCATAACCTAATTAACATGCATATTTAACTAAACTAACCTAGGTCATTGATTTCACAAGCTATTATATTAGCAACCTAAAAGATTATGTTCAAAGTTAAACCGATTCCATTAAGTCCTAGCCATTGACACACACATTAACATGAATTACACTATGCAAACTTGAACAAACTAACATACGATATGCAAAATTCATATTGAAAATAAAAACAAACATATATTGCATATAATCCTCCCCACACTTGAATAACACATTGTCCTCAATGTGAGAAGATCAAACAACATATAAGGTGGGAATAAAAACACATAAAGTAAAGAGAAACATAAGAACAAAATAAAGACAGAAATGAAAAGATAAAGTTGAGCCCAGGGCTGCTCTTTCTCTATCGGTCTTCCATTCGAAAAACAACGTCGATAGGGAAAGTAGAATAGAAATTAGTATGCTAAAAGAGTTAAGAGCACAAAATCATCATGGAGAAAGAGGTGGTGATGGCGATAGTGTTGAGACCAAATCCGCTTGACGCCTAAGATTGCCATCCTATCTTATAATTGTTTAAAGAGAGTAAGAGAATTAGTAATCTGAAACCATTTCAAATCATTAAAATTTTATTTTTAAAATTCAAAACAAATCTAACTACACACAAAAATTTAAATCTAATTACTGAACATACTAATTTATGATCATTAGCTTGACCTTGCATCCATTGAAAACTCAACCAGGATCAATTATGAGTGGCTTATTACCACCCGTGTCTCCCAATTTTAGCTTTATGGCTCTTAAATAAGCTATATGTTGAGAGATAATGAAAAGGACATGATCTATCAAATTAAGGAAACCTAATAAGCTTAGTAATGTCCTTTTTCACAACAAACTGTCAATAAAACAGGGAAAAATGAAGCTCCCTGAATCTGCTATTGGATCTAACAGTTTGCCCTGTATGAGGATGATCTTTTCTTATTCCACTTCATGAACATAGATTTTCTTATATACTCTAAGCTGTATGTTAGTTGTCATTTGTTCTTCGTCCATTTGTTCCTTAGAAGATTCGAATACATCGATTCTCCTAAATGAGTTACTCTCCTTCGGATTCTTGGATACCTTGTTCATGCTAAATTTCACTTATCCATCCCCAATCTGAAGGATGAGATTGTCTTTATGGAAATCAATCAAAGCTTTTCTGATGGTAAAAAATGGTAAGCTAAGGATTAGTAGACAATTTTGATCATCTTCAAAGTCTAACACGACAAAATCCATAGGGATGATAAACTTGTCCGCTTTTACAGGTACATCCTCCACCAAGCTTAACAGTTTCTTGATTGATTGGTTTGTTAACTAACTAAGCATAGAAGTTGGTTTCGTATCTCCCATCCTCAATTTCTTAAAAATTGACAAAGGTATAAGGTTAATATGTGTACCTAAGTCACATAAACATTTTGAAATCGTTAAGTTACCAACTACACAAGATATTGTAAAACTCCTTAGATCTGTCAATTATAAAGGCATATAGTTGGTAATTAAGGAGCTGGAGGTTTTTATTAGGGCTAAACAATTGATTATCATCCCAAGCTCGCTTGTTTGAGAATATGTCTTTGAGAAATTTTGTGTATGTGGGTGTGCTCTTCAAAGCTTCCCCAAAGGGCAAGGTAATTTTCAATTTCTTCATCTTTTCTCCAAATCTTGCAAATTGGGTATCCAATTTGTTCTTTTGGAGTCTTTGTGGAAATGGTATTTTTGGTGAATAAGGAGGAGGAGGAATATATGGAGGGTCCTCATTTTTTTCTTCATCCTTTTTATGCTTTTCTTAGGCTTCTACAAGATGGGTTTCAGTTGTTCTATCCATTGGTTCTCTTAAATCTTCCACACTCCCAAGTGTGATCATTTTACATATCTCCATTGAATTTACTTTCATGTTGCGCAGATAGTTTTCTACACTTCTCCTACAAAATTCATTGGAAAGTTGTCTCATTTGAACCTTTAGGTTGTGAATAGAAGAGGCACGGTATTCCATTACCTGCTCAAACTTCTCTTCCAATCTCTTCTAGGCCTCTTCCATGTTCACAAGCTTATTCAGGATCTTGTCCACTTTAGAATCCTATGAACTGGACAAATCTTACTGAAATCCGAATAGGTTTTGATGTCCCATAGGAGTCTTTACATTGTTAGATTAACAAAATTTTGGGTGGTTTTGCCACCCCAGATTGTACATGTTCAGATAAGGATGATGACTTCCTCAACTAAATTGTGCTTCATTAAAGTCCACAAGGGTCCTTTGCTTCCTATAATATATATCCTCCATTATCATTTGTTCTTTCTCTTCTTGGAATCTAGCTCTTTAGATGTCTCATTCTTATTTTGTAATGTCTTGATGTGTCTTTACTTTACGCCCAAACTTCCGTCTCTTTTTCTTTTTTCCTAATCCTTAGACTAAAAGAATTAGACTAATCCTACACCTCCCTACCAACGGTGTCAAAAACTTGATTGTAATGTCAAGCTTTATAAATTTATAGCCCTCAAATACCACAAGTGCATGAGTGGTGATTTATAGTATGTGAAGGGTTGAACCCACGAGGAGGGTGAACTAATCTAATCAGGTTATCTAAGGCTAGAAAATTATTAAAATGAAAGTAAATTTGAACAAGAAATTAAACACGAGAATTTGATTCGCGGGAATGAAATTCAGGAATTTAACACAAAATGAATTAAAATTGAGAACACAAAATTCACAATGGAAATCAATCAAGGAAAATTACCAAATTATGGGAGAGAGGATTCTTCTTAGATAACCTAACCATTTAAGTATTAACGGGGTGTCAGTTTTAAACTATCAAAGGGGGGGATCACTCTCTCTCTTTTTATAATCACGCACCTTAATTCATTAACTCTCATTAAATTATGGAATTTGCAATCACTCAATTAACAAAAGAACCATAATTCTAATTAGATCTTAAGCCCTCTAATAAACAATCAGGTCTTACACAGGATCCCTCCTCATATAATAACCGACTAGATTGATTGCGTGGTCAATTAGATCACCTAACTCTCATTAATCTGATCTAATCATTTTTATCTAGTTCACCCTCTCAGTTTATTACCAAAATATGAAAATACTACAATCAATCACAACATCCAATCACAATAACACAATAATAACTAAATTAACATTAAAGCAAGGTCAAATCCTAAAGGAAAGTTAAAACATCTTAATCAAACTCAAATCCATACATATATTCATATTCATTTCATATTCAAAGAAAAGAACAACAAGATGAAAAAAATACACAATAGAATGGGGATCTGGATGCCTCAGGGGGCTAGCAGCTGCGAAGGCTCGTTACTTTCTCCTCTTTGTCTTCTTCTCTTTCTCCTCTTTCTCTCTCCTTGAGGGTTTTCCAAAAGTGGTAGAAAATGAAGCTATCTTTAGGGTTACATCTCTTTCCTTTATATAGTCTTTCCAATTACAATAACCTTAGGGTCTTTTCAAGGTTTGAAAGGCCTAAAAAGTTCCTTGAAAACTTAAAATCGGAAGCATCTCAACATTTGTCCGTGCGCAGGCTACAATCATAGCCCTTAGTTGCACAATCATGGTCAAGATTTTGGCCTTCATGTCATGATTGTTTGTTTTAAAGAGTTATCAATTACATAAAGATACAATCGGTACTACTTTAATATGCTTAATAATCAATATGCATTGGGCGAAGTGAAAGAAACCTAGTGAGAGAAAAGGTGACAACATACACGATTTCCATTTTCACTAACGTCTAGCTTGAGTGGTTTTTTGCTTTGCCCTAGGATTTAGCCCTTCAGTCACCAGCTCTGGGAGTTACCCAGAAGCTTCTATGGAGCCCCCAGCACTGGAGGGTCAGCTCCATAAAAAGGTGTGCACCCGCAAACGTGAGGACAAGCCAGTAGTGTTGTCTCCAACGTTTTATAGTGCTATCGTGAAGGGCCCTGCTACTGATGAAGGTACTACAACCGCTTGGACCGATGATGAAGTTATAGCCATAGATGACAATGATATCCAAGTTTCAAAGGCACCGAGGGTAAGCATTCATCTCTCCATAACCTTCAAGTCTAAGCTCGACGCCCAATGGAATTACGCAGTGGTCGCAAAGCTTCTCGGCAGAAAGATCAGCTATCGCTTGCTATGCTCGCAGCTGGCGACCCTTTGGCATCCACAGGGGCAGATGAAAGTTGTTGACTTGGATTACGATTACTTCCTCGTCCACTTCAGAGAGGAAACCGACTTCTTTTAGGTGTTAACCCAAGGTCCCTGGGTGTTGTTTGGCCATGTTTTGTCGGTGAAGAAATGGCATCTGACCTTCCGACCATCTCATGGCACCGTGAATCGAGAGGTCGTATAGGTGAGAATCCTCAACCTGCCCATTGCACGCTATCATCCCCAGATCATCTCTACGGTGGGAAATCTAGTGGGTACGAACGTTTGGATAGATGAGGGTACGAACGTCCAGATAGATGAGGCTACCGTGCTAAAATCCAGGGGAAAATACGTAAGGTTGGCAGTGGACGTCGACCTTGGGTCTCCATTACGACATAGCATCGAGCTTGATAGAGAGACACTGCTATTGGCGTATGAAGGCTTACCCCAGCTGTGCTTCACTTGTGAGAGGATCGGACATGTTGTTGCAGCCTGCCCCCAGCGATCCCAACCCATACCTGAAGCTCGACCAGGAGACGGTGCATAGCCGACGTAGTCCCACATCGTTTTGCCTCCAGGCACGCCGACAACAACTCTCCCACCTAACGTCTATGGCATATGGACGCAGGTTCAACAGAAAGGCTCATGCAAATCACAGCCTCGAGGAGTTCCTGCATGAAATGACAGGGAGGGCACATCTGTGAGGGGCTCAAGGTTTGAACTACTTGCAGATCAGGAGGCTCCAAAAAATCAGGTGCAGAATCCCCCCAAGGGCCCACCAGCGAGATCCCCTTTTGGTAACTGGAGAAACCTTATAGCCACCGAATCTATAGCTAAAGGAAAACAAGCTCACGTGGGCCTAGTTTTTAAATCCAATGGGCCCAGCAAGCCTGACAAAACTCCCCCCAGCAGACCTAAACTCGCCAATCCTCGCTTTCTTTGGGGTGAAAGTTCCAAGCCCAGGGTCCAAGTCGCGCTAGGCCTGACTACGATTTCTCCTGTCCAACTCCAACCTACCCTTCAGGAAAATCACCTGACGATTGGTATCTCCTCACACACGGAAATGGTATGTGATTATCATCTTCTTGAGGCATGCCAACCTAGTCCCGAGGCCAATCTCCATCTTATGGAGGGCATCGAAACTTGGGTAGTATGCCCTCCAACGGATGGCCCTGCCCTTCTAGCTATCGACCCTCCAGCTTTCGATATTGCGCCGACTGATTTGGAGGAAAGCCAGCAAGCGAGGGCTCACGTGGCCCAGGAAGAAATGGTCCAGGACGGGGAACCCATGACTGCTACCATAGGAGGTACCGTTTCACCCTCTCTCGTAGCATAGTCGTTTCCATGCTAGTTTTATGCTTATTCTAATCTGGAATTGCCAAAGAGCTGGGGGGTACCAGTTTCCTGGCCATCCTTCATAATTATTTGCGTATGTATAAGCCGGGTATTCTTGTTTTAATGGAGACACGCATTAGTGGTCCTCGGGCCAGTGCGGTCATTCACTCGTTCAGTTTTGACTACTCATTTCGGGTCGAAGCGGTTGATTTCTCTGGTGGGATTTGGCTCCTCTGGAAAAAGGAGTATGATATTTCGATAGGCATTGCTCATCGCCAATTCATCCACACCATTATTAATTTTGCGTCGAGCTCATGTAAGTTCACGGCTGTTTATACTAGTCCGCAGCGGGCTTCCCATTCTTCACTTTGGCCTGCCTTATGTTGGGTAGGCCGAAGTACCCAACGACCCTGGTTAGTAGGAGGTGAATTTAATGCCAAGTTGGCCCATTTGGATAAGGTGGGAGCTGCCACGTCAGCTCAGGTTGTGAGCAAGCCTTTCATGAATTGGGTTCACAGGTGCGGGCTCCATGACCTCGACTATAACGGATCGAAGTATACGTGGTGTCGCGGTATGATTAAAGCTCGCCTGGATCGTATTTTTGGGTCGTCAGCTTGGCTTCAGGAGATCCCGCACACGACGAATCTCCACCTGCCCTTTATGGGCTCAGATCATCATCCCCTACTAGTTCGGTTACAGACCCAGCCGCCTCCTGTTCCCAGGGTTAAGAACTTTCGGTTTCAGAATGCTTAGCTCACACATCCCAATTTTGATGAAGTCGTAGTAGAGCATTGGCTGCCTCCTGCTGCAATGATGAGCCAATCTCTTGCTACGTTCTCCAAATTACTCACGCGATGGAATTAAGAAGACTTTGGAAACATCTTCCATAAGAAAAGATGCCTGATGGCGCATCTGGAAGGTATCCAAAGGCACATGACGGACGACAATTTGGACTCCCTCCTACACTTAGAGGAGAAACTGAGTGAGGACCTAAGCCAGGTCCTGTGTGAGGAGGAATTTTTCTAGCATCAACAAGCTCGGTACGAATGGATCTCGAAAGGGGATCGCAACACTGCTTTCTACCACATGACCACTACGACTCGGCGTAAGAAATTGGTGGTGGAGAAACTTTTGGATTCTAATGGGATCCTCGTTACGGATCCTGAACAGCCTGGCCAGCTCGCCCACTCTTTCTTTGTACACCTATATACTGCAGATTCTGGACCCCCTCCCAGCTTTTTGATCAAAGCGGTCTTTCCTCGCCTTTCTAATAAAGGGATTCGTGATCTTAGTCTGCCTCTCCACCCTCTGGAAATTAAGAATGCAGTTTTTGATATGGCTCCCAACAAAGCCCCAGGATTCGATGGCTTTAATGCCCTTTTTTTTCAAAAACAATGGGGCAAAGTTGGGCCCACTATCGAGACTTTCATCACGAAGATTTTTTACCAGGAACGGCGGGAAGCAGAGTTAAATCATACCATTCTTGTCCTGATTCCTAAAACTCCCTCCCTGAATAGACTGACACAATTTCGACCTATCAACCTCTGCAACTTGCTCTATAAAGTCCTTTCCAAAATTGTTGTGAATCGGTTAAAACCTCTGATGCCGTTTCTAGTAGTAGAGACCCAATGCTGTTTCATTCCTGGCAGGCTTATGATGGATAATATCATCATAGCCCAGGAGGTCATCCATACGATGCGAAGGAAGAAGGGGAAGAAGGGTTATCTCGCGATTAAATTTGATCTAGAGAAAGCTTATGATAGGATCCGATGGGAGTTTATCCTCGACACTTTGCAGGACATTGGCTTGCCTGAGCAACTTATCAAACTTATCATGCAGTGTGTGACCACAGTTTCTATGCCAGTTGCTTGGCAAGGCCTTTGGACTCCTCCTTTTACACCTTCCCGTGGTCCCCACCAAGGCGATCCGCTCTTGCCATACCTCTTTGTTCTGTGTATGGAAAGACTGGGGCACCTCATTTCCCAAGCGGTGGACCAAACGTCTTGGAAGCCAATTCGGATGAGTCCTACTAGCCCCCACCTTTCCCATCTATTTTTTGTTGACGACTTGATTCTCTTCGCTGAAGCCACGGAAGCTCAAGCTTGGCTTATTGCCAACAGTTTAGAGGTGTTTTGTGAAGCTTCGGGCCAGAAAGTCAATTTTGATAAATCTTGGATCTTTTTCTCCCACAATGTTGCTCCTACTATTGCACACAATCTCAGTCAGATATTACGCATAACCTGTATGAACAATCTTGGGAAGTACTTAGGGGTCCCTTTGCTGCACGAGCATATCATTAGGGGTATCTATCAGCATATTTTGGATTCGGCGCAAAAGAGGTTGTCGGGATGGAAGGTCAAGACCTTATCCTTATCAGAGAGAGTGACCCTTGCACAGTTCGTCCTCTTTGCCCACCCTGTTTATACTATGCAAATGGTGAGACTCTTGCGGCAACTTTGCGACGTTCTAGAGCATACCATGCGTCAGTTTATTTGGGAGGCCACTACCGAGTCTCAAAAACTGCCTCTCATTAAATGGGACGAAGTGTGTAAGTCCAAGAAAGAAGGGAGACTTAATTAACCGCGCCACTAATGATGCTCTCCTGGCTAAGCTCCGGTGGGCCTTAATTAACCGTCCCTCCACTTATGGGTCAAACTGGTAAAAGCCAAATATAAGCTAGAGCTGGACCAAATTCCCCTCACTATCAGTAGGTCAGGGGCTTCCGCTACCTGGAGAGGTATAGCAGCTACTTGGCCTATTGTACGATAAGGGTTACAATGGCACCTGGGCACCGGGAGAAACATCCTTTTCTGGCTGGACAACTGGTTGCCAGACTGGGGTGGTGCTAGGCTCTATAGTGATCTCCCTAATTCCAGACCACAAGCGCTCCAATACCGTATCGGACTATACCACCGAAGATGGCAACTGGAAGTGGAACCTTTTCCAGCAGTACCTCCCCTCCGCGGTCTGCCTGGAGCTCGTCCAATTCCAATCTACCCTGGCTTCTTCCGAGGAGGACATCCCCATTTGGGGACCTACTAGTCATGGGCATTTCACGACGGCGTCCACATATGATATTATAGTAGGCAATTCCTCAACTGAGGAGACCCGGCAATGGGATTTAATCTGGAAATGAGCTGGACCCCAACGAATTCGGGCTTTCCTTTGGTTACTTTTTAAGCAAAAGCTTAAAACCAATCACCAGCGTGTAGCTCGTCACCTCACCCTAGACAACACTTGTCCTTTTTGTGCTCATGATGAGACCATCTTACATGCTTTTCGGGATTGTTCGCAGGTTAAACGCTTCTGGGGTTTTTTTCCCCCTGAAGTGATTACCTATGATTTCTTCCAGCACGATGTGGAGACATGGGTGACTGCCAACCTTAAGACCCATACCCAGGTACACCAGTCCCCATGGTCTAGTACTTACGGAGTTGCCTGCTGGTTCCTGTAGAAATGGCGGAATTGTAGCATTTTTGAAGAGGATTTCCAGTGGCTTGACGACGGTCACCGTGTAGTTACGGAATACATTAGCTGGATCTAGCGGGCGAGAACAATGGAATGGAAGGTGTTTGGAGACCTAGAGGTAGGTGTGGGGCACCCTGTTGGATCGATGGACCAATCCACCACAAGGCTGAGTCAAGCTTAATACCGATGGAGCTATTAAGTATGGTCACCAGGTTGCTTTGGCGGGTGGGTTGTTCAGGTACTGCCAGGGACAATGGTGTAGTGGATTTATGCACCGGATTGGACGGGGTTTGCTCATTGAGGTAGAACTATGGGGAGTTCAATCGGGTCTCCAACTAGCATGGGACCTCGGGTATTGACGATTCATCCTGGAAGTCAATTCCCTTGAGGTGATCAATATTCTCTCTTCTGCTAATTTTCGAGGGACTGATCAGTACCATTGGTGGCAGGTACCCGAGAGCTACTGCGACAATCATAGAAAGTGCAACTCCAACACGTGTTTCGAGAAGGCAACCAGAGTGCAAATAGCCTAGCCTCACTTGCAACATTAGCCAGCCCGGGCCTCCACTATCTCCAGGAGCCTCCGACGTCAGTCTAAGCTCACATGTGCCGTGATCAACACAGATTTTTGTACCGCAGATACTGCGATAGTTAGGACGGTTGTGTAATTTCGTTTTCTTTCCCTTGTAAAAAAAAATTACACAAACATACAATTTAAACAAGAGGCATATATCGTATATTCTTTGATCATCGCAACAATAATATAATAACAAAATTCTCTTCAAGAATTCGATCCGGGACTGTCATTTTGGAGGTGTTGGTTATGATGTACATGCATATATCCTTCATCGTTGCCTGTTATCACTTGTAGTACACGTTATGCTCCAGCACCAAATTTCTACTTCAGAACAAAGGATTTTGCGCTGCGTTAAAGGTAAATCCGACTCGCTATATTTAAGTAAAAGTATAATTGAAAATTGGTTGGAGTTGAAGGGCAAGACTTAGAAATAGACCATATCAAAAAATGGTTCGACCTCAAAATTTCGGTTGCCAAAAGCCTAAAGGTCTGTAAAGATGTTTAAAACTAAGCAACCAGTCTACGGCAATAATTAAAGGAAAAACACGAATAAACAAAAAACTTCTATTAAGCTGCTATTGCAGCCAATAGTTGTTTGTTTTCCTTACCATTTTCACCAAATTTGATACAAGATATCACCCCATTTCAGGACTAGTACCACAGCTTTGGATGGATTGAATGCTGGGGGCGACGTGAAATCACATCTTTAAAACACTCGAAGAACTCAATTTGGACTCTTTCAGATGCTTGCCAGTGTAGAAGATAAAACCTATGGGTTAGGATTTGTGTCCTGTAGATCCTATGACGGACACCCTTTGCAGTGACAAGAACTAGCTTCTCCAAGTTCGTCGCCTCCATTATCAAAAACTTAGCCAACATCAGTTCAAAGCGATCATCAAGCTTGTATCCTGTCAACTTGACGTATTTCAAGGAGGGTAGAGATGGACGCAAGAGTTGAAAATTCAAAAGTTGATGCAGCTCCCAGTAACGTGTCCCTTCGAAACCAACTTCAGATAGCTGCAAGGAGTCGCGATAACAGATGGTGAGAATGGTGTTATTTTAAGTACGTAAGTGCAATTCTTGAGATAGCAATGGCAAAAACATGTAACTTAATATATACACACACTAGTGAATAGTGATGGCAAAAACATGTGACCTAATATATACACACACAGAACCGCGCACATATACATATGCTCACGTCTATGAAAAGCTTGTTCAAACTCGGGCAATGACGAACAAAATCTGCAATATCATAAACGTTACAGAAAGCAGCGCCTTCCATGTAAACTTGAACTTCTTCCAAGTTTCGAAAACAGTATGGCATTTCCTGCATTGTTGCATCGGCAATTCTAGGACTTAGAGCCTGTTCATGCCAAGGACAAGCAAAAAATTTATGTTGTTCATAGAGCAGGAAGCATAATAATGTTTGCCATAATCATGTAATGAAGAACATCAAAGATTTAATAAAGGGTACGGATTAAGAAGAAGTTCAGGCTTGTACCTCAAACCTTAACATTTAGGAAAATTAAGTGCGTAAATGAAAGAAAAAATGGTATATGTAAACTCCAACACATTTTGCTTCTTTTACCTTTATGTTGCAAAACTATTAACCAATAATCCTAACAAACCAAAATAAATAAATTATAAATAGAATAAAATATAATATTGAATCAATAAGTCCCACTATATAAAAGTTAAATATCTACACATAAAATGAGATTTGAATTATTAGATATTTATATATAGAATGAAATTCAACGTTAGTTGTAATTTCTTCTTTTTCCTTTATTACATAACTTGAAATTAATTTTATAAACACATTAAATAGACCCCACTAAATGACAAGTAAATAAATAAAGAGAGAGCCAAATTTAAACGATATTTGGTATTTTTCTTAAATGTTAAACATGCACACGTTTTTATAAATTTAAATTAAATAATATTTGTCTAATAAATAAATTTTCAATAAAATAAAATATTAACATATTTTATCTGTGCTAGTTAATATTATACTTATGCATGATTTCATAAACAAAAATAGATTGTACTAGGACTAGTAAGTCTGGCCAAAAAAAAAGAAGTATTAATGAAATTTAAGTTTGATAAAATCAAATCATAAACTACAGAGATTTTAAGATCTTAAAACAAGCTTAAAAAAGAAGATGTACCTCTAATACCGTAGCAGATACTGTGAGGACATTGACATGGGAAAGATGATACACTAAATTCCTGAGTTGCAAAGCAGGTGCAAATCCTCGAGAAGGAGTGGCAGATATCATAACATCCTTCATCTGAGAGATCTCAACAAACTTGAAGATGCAAACACTTCCATGATAATGAAATGTACGGAGAGTTGGTGAATCAAGGGTGATTTCAACGATGTCCTTACAGCTCACCACTTTGAACGTTCTAAACCCTTTCTGACTTTGCGCAAACACTCTGAGTCTCGAAGCTCCCAGACAAGAGCCCAAATCCAAGCTCCCAAGAAGCAAGCAAGCCGAAAATAACGCATCAATGAGTTTTGAATTTATGATCATCCTCCTAAGGACAATTGTCTTCAAGAGACTCAAATGGTTGAACTTGAGTGGATAAGTAACCAGCTGACAAAAATTAAGCCGAAGTATTTTCAGGGACTCGACATCAATGAACTCAACAGGAAGGTTAAAGGGTACATCTGCTGGATAGAAATCCAAATCAAGCTCTTCCACACCCTTTCTAACGGCTACTGCGAGCCACTTATGAATCAATTCATTCCTTCCAGATGGATCGAAATTTAGTCGAAGTCTATCTATCTTTGGCCCTGCATGAGACTCAAAACTATTGTTAACAAATGCTATAAACTTGTGAAGTTGATGATACCTGCCAAGCACTCGTTCGAAACAAAGGTTTCTGCTTAGAGCCCATGTCTTCCTGAATCTTTTTGCCAGGACTGCGAGTTCCCTAGCGTTTCTAAGAGGCAAGTAGGAGAAAATATGCTCGAGAAGTTCGTGAGGAAGATAAGGTAGAGTAGGGGGCACAGTTTTAACAGTTCTATAAGCATCACGACAATGGTTATAGGACTGAAATGGTATCCTCGTTCTCTTTTGGGGAAACTCCATGACTGCCGCTTCAGTTGGCTTTTTAGAAGATGCCGACATCGAGCAAATGATTTCACTCAGAACAATATGGTAATAGTTTGAGAAAAGCCACTACGTACGAATTTATACGAGGAGTCGGAAGAAAAGTTTTGGGGCCACATATAGGTTTTGGTTGCAAATCGTAGTATACGATTTAATGCTTTCTCATGATTACTTTTTGCTTTATTAATTTTGTGATACTCGAGAAAATTTGTAAGTATCCGAGCTAGTTTTCGTTTTTCTGTTTTCCTACAAACTAATGTATATACTGGTCGATATTACAGTTTCCCAATAATAATACTTGTTGTGGTAAATAATTTACCACGTTTTTGAATCTTTAACATGTTTTTCTTAATGGATGGTGGTTCTAAATTTTGTGCACATAAAATTATGCATGAAAAATAAACTTGTACCATAAATTAATAATGTTATAATAGAATCAATGATAAACCCGATAAATTAATGTCGAATTATAATCATTCTTAAAATCAGTATAATTTGATCGACGATTAACATATTCAAATTATATTAATACCATCGTGATCTAAATTGGTTTTAATACATTTCATATTTCTTATATTTGTATTTTAAGTATTGTTTGGCGTCTAATAGTATTAATTAATCTTTGGTAGCACATGTGTTCACATTTCTTATTGGTATGAATATTTGCATTAATTTAGTTAATCAATTTTTATGTTTATATATATTGTTATGAATTATAATGTTTATATGTTAAGGATCTATCTGTTAAAGGCCATCACTCTTAGTAGCCTTCGGAATGCTATTAGGTGTGACTATTGACTAATACGAGAGGTAATACCAAGTTTACTTGTTTTTACTTAATTAGTGGGAATTTCCTTGAAGAAATTGCATTTATGGGTCAATTGGCTTTATTTAAAAACTACATCTTTGTTTCAATCATCCCAGAGATTATATATGAAAATTACTAATTTTGACTCTGAATATAAAAATTATGATAAATACATTATATAGGTAGGGTAGTTTATTTGCCATGTCATAATTGTATAAAAATCTATTTATTTTAAATATAAATTAAATAATAACTTATATTTTCCCTAGTATTACATTTATTAAGATATGATGTGAATTATGACAACAAATTGTCTTATAGTTATACAGTTAATTGGAAAGCATTTTAGTGGATATGGATATGGATTCCATTTCTACAATAAGAAAATAAACACAAGTTTCATATTTGATGAATCTTATGAATCAATTATTTAGTTTTAATGTTGGGCAAAGGTCATTGGACTTGACTTTGCACATGCGTTCTAAATTTCTTTCCTTGAAGATTATAACTCAATGGCCTGATCTCATGTGTAATGTCCATTATTTTGTGGAAGATTCGTCGATGGCTTGAGTTTTTAAAGTTTCACGATTCCTTTAATTTTTATAGATTTAACTGAGCTATAATTTTTCTTAGTAGAATTGGTGAAGAGAAAACTCTTTCTAATGTGAAAGCTTAATGAGAGAAAACTCTTTCTAATGTGAAAGCTTAATGAAGTTGTAGTGGAATTTTGAGATGTCTTATCTTCTTTTCAAACAACAGGTTCCTCATCTATTTATTAGTATTTGAGAATACATAACATTAATTTAAATGTCAAAAATCATATTGCGATTGAGTGTCAATACTTGTTAATAACAAATTCTCCATTGACATAATGGCCCAATATTAAAGAAATCTTAAAACAAATTTGCTCTATGTCAGAAGTGTATAAGCCTATTAATGATAGTGAGTAAGGTAACCTCCCATTGCGCTAGTAGCAAGTCTATTCAGTCCTAGGCATGTACAGACATACATAAGGAAATCTTTTTCCTTATTCATAATGATTATTATGGATTAAAACAAATGATAAGGATGAGGCTTATCTATGGTAGATGTTACAAAGGTCACCTTGGAGACTCGAACTTTCACCTGAAGTTGCTTGCTCACACCCTTTGCACGACAGTCTCACTTAGATCTGTTAAAGTAAGACTCAACCTTTCTCCAACCCTCGAAATGTTTACCTAGCACACACTCGACGAAACAACGTGGAAGCAATAAAGAAATATAGGCAACAAAAGAACACACAGAGATACGGTCAAAAGACTAACTTTATATTACTTTCCCTCAAAGAATACAAAGAATGCTCTCTCTGATTGAATGAATGATAGAATGAGAAGAGCAAAGCTCGAATGAGCTATATATAGGCACCCAAGCCTGGAGTCACAGATTCTCACTAAATCTGTA
>JAOSBK010005135.1:0-13503 GCA_027568895.1 Erythroxylum shatona
CATTAATACTTCAATTCAATTAATCTATGTCATAAAATCTTACCAACATTAACATAATAATTAACTCCACAAAATAACCCCTTAAGGACCTCATAATTTATTCAAATCATACTTGATCCTCAAGAAAAAAATTAGGGGGCCAACACTTGTTGTTTAGTAACATAGGTGAGGTGGGTGGTTGGGATGATATTGCTGCAAACGAGATAGAGCCAAGGACTAGCTGTGGGTCAGAGATCAAATCTTTTTAGGTACAAATGGTAATATCTGGGTCGATGCCATTCAGCACCCTCTTGACAAAGGGTGTGAATAACATCGTTATAGGGATAGTTATGAATAAGCTGATCGTAGTGGCAATAGAGGATGGGAGGAAGGTTGAAATGGCGGCGAATGCTAGCAGTGGTGAATGCATTAGGTACCTTAACACCACGGAAGTTAATTTCCATGGTGTTACGAAATCTAGCATAAGTGTAGAAATGGCGAACGAATTTATCGTTATCTTAGTCTCGGGGTTTGACTAATCCGGTAAGTTGGGAGTTTACAATTTGTTAGGCAAAGGGATTGTCAGGGGGAGCTAAAGGAAAAGGTCGCTCTTTGATAAAAGACTTAGTATCTACTTTTTCAGTTATTTCAACAACGGTGAAACTATCAGAAGAATTGGAATCACTAGGAGGGCTAGGAGGGGCAGTAGTGATACTGCAGGTTGGAATCTTAACACGAGGGATTGTTCTGCAAAAATGCACATTAAAATATAACTTAAACAAACTATCCTAAAGAAAATGAAACTAAAAGGGAAAAATGAAACTAAAAGGGAAAAATGAAAAAAAGAACAAAAAAATAAACTTAACCTACCCTAAACAATACAAAAGTTAAGAAAAAATAAAGGAGAGAAGAAAATAATTACGAAGAGGGAAGAAAAATGCGAAAAGAGTTGGAGGAGAGGAAACATCACGAGCGCCGTGGTGAAGAAAGAGGGGTAGAGACGAGAGGGGGTCAGCAGTGTTATATAAACTTTTGGCATTGAAAATAATGAAAAGGGACAGAGGGAATACGAAAGGTTAAGAGAAAATAAGGGTGGAAGGGTTATTTCACTCTGTTAATTTTGCACAAATTAAACTTTCATCGTAGCCACTGCAGTGAACTTAACACTATTCCCAAAATCCAGTGAAATATCTATGTTTTGTCATGGCGATACGAACTCTAACCGCGGAAAAATTAACCTGAAAGGATTAAAAAAGAACCGAGGAAGTTCACGGCCGATAGGATGAGTTCATGCCGCAGCAAAGTTTACAGAAAATTGCAAGAAATTTTTGCCACGGTGAAATTTTCTCTAGAGTAACAAGAAGGAAAAACAAGGTAAGTTTACCGTGGCAATAAGGACTGCACTCCGTAGCAAAGGTTACCTGAAAGGAAAACAAACAAAGTCAGAAATGAAAAACTTGATTCACAAGCATACAAAAGACACAAGTTGGATACTCAGTTCACTTAGAAATCATATACAAAGTCTTTAGGCACCAGAATAACTCAAGGAAAAAAAGTGCAACACAATCAATCACATCAATTTCCTCAAATGGGAAGATGTATCATGCATCAAGCCAAAAAGCACAACAAATATAAAATGGAAGAGGATTTATTGAATTGAGAAACTGTTAAAACTAAAATCTAAATCTAAATCTTATTGAATTGGTTTCTTCCCCACACTTATTCAACAAACTAATGCATCCACAATGTCATACTCAATCACAGAGAAAAAGTAAATAAACAAGTGAAGGGTAGAAATGACTTGATGATTATGGAGGGTCTTGGGTCTCCTGATGACCGTTCGGTAAACAGCCATGCTGTGGTGAGACAACTTGACCACTAGCTACTTCGGTTTTAACGTTCACAAGTCTCGATTCACCTGAAACATTAACAAAATACCTTCCTCCCAAGGGGTCATCAGTGACAATCAAAGAATTCAATGAGTTCAGTGCAAAGTTAGAGTAAACATTCTCAAGTTCAAATTCAAAGCAGGCATCATCAATAACAATATCATGCATGTTGACTCCTAAAAGCGAATAATCCTCATGGGGATATTTCATGGCTTCATACATGTTAAAGCACACTTGTTGGTCTCCTACCTCTATAGTGATGGTACCTTCTTTCATGCTAATCATAGTACTAGCAGTCCTTAAGAAGGGTCTACAAAGAATCAAGGTTCTTTCCTGCACAACTTCAGAAGACACGTCAAGTACATAAAAATCAGCTGGAAAGACCAAACCTGTTACCTGGACCAAAATGTCCTCTATGATGCGTACTGGATGTCTAAGAGACCTATCATCTAATTGTAACACTACAGATGTAGGATTTAGACTTTTGACTCCTAATGATGTATAGATAGACTTAGGCATCACATTAATGGCCTCCCCTAGATCTAACAAGGCTCCTCCTATGGTAACTTTTCCTGTGGTGAACAGAATGGTGAAAGATCCAAGGTCTTGACATTTTACTGGTATTTGGGGTTTGAACAGTGCAGACATATTTGAATTGACTTGTACACTTTCATTCAGTTTGAACTTTCTTTTGTTAGCATATACAGGAACCCTTTCCACAAGATCAAGCAAAGGGATGTTGACTTCTACTTTTCCAAACAAATCAATGACATCTTTCTCATGTTTAAAATTAGTCATCCTTTTGCTAAACAAATACAAATTGGGAAAAGGAAGGCCTTTCAGGCTTACCTCCTTGTCATTTGCTTCATGGGCTCTTTGCTTGCTTGATTCCTGGTTGGTTTTAGAATTTGCTTCCTTGCTCTTTAATTGTTTCAATTCCTTTTCAATCAAAAGTGGTATCTTTTTGGAACTTTCGGACTTCTTGACTCTCTCAGTTGTTGAAGGCAATTCTCTACTCTCAATCTCCTCTTCATCTTCTCCCTCATCTTGATTTCTAAACCTCACTTGTTTCCCATTTTGGAGGGTTATGGCATTCAAGCTTTTGGGGTTCATAACAGTATTGGAGGGGATAGTTCCACCGCTTCTTGCTTGATTCTCACTCACGTTGTTGGATAATTGAGTGACGTAGGAGTTGATATTCTCATATTTCGTCTCCCATTGCTCCATTCTCTTTTCTAGAGCATTAAACTAAGTAGTGTTTTTAGAAGAATCCTGTTGAATGAGAGAGGATATTGCATTGAACTGGTTGTTGTTCAAAGTCCTTTCCTCCTTATTCAGTGCCATCATATTATGCAGAAGTTGGTTAGTGTCCTCCTTTGGTGGGACAGTCAGAGCTTGTTATTAGTTGTGGAACTGGTTTATGGAAGTACTAGCTCCTCCACCTTGTTAAAATTTGTTCAGACCTCTTCCTTCCTCATTCCTCCAACTGAGCTTGGGATTTGCGTTCCATCCTTCATTATAGGTGTTGGAATAAGGGTCTCATTTCTGATTGGATCGACCCTGATACACAGCAAACATCTCTTCATAACGACCAGGGCAGACACTAGATATGTGCATTACTGAACCATAAGTATCACAACTAGGTTCAGTAAGATCCATAAAAGGCATTGGGTGATGAATACTTATGTTTTTTAGTTCTACAGTGATGAAGGACAAAAGTAAAGTCATTTTACTCTCCAAATAGTCAACTTTAGAGTCCAAACTCTCCATTCTTTTGGACTGGGTTGTCGAAGCTCCCAACTCATGCACACCTCTGGTATCTCTAACATTGTACTATTGATGATTTAAAGTCGTCTTCTTAGTCAAAGCTCATGCCTTTGAAGCTATAAGGTCAATCAAAGAACCTCCTGATGCTGCATCTAGCATACCTTTATCTTGACTTTTCAGCCTATTATTAAAATACTAAACTAGTTGCTCATCAGGTATCTGATAGTGGGGGCATCTGGACAACAAGTCTTAGAAGTGGCTCCAATAATCATAAAGTAACTCGTCATAATCTTGACGTGCTGAATAGATCTCCTTCCTCATTGATGAAATTCTAGAGGCCAAAAAATATTTCTCTTGGAATGCCTTTCACAAATTGGCCTAACTATGGTAGGCATTTGCCACATGTCTTGGGAGGCTCATATACCACTCCCTTTCTTTTCTCTCCGAGGATGGGTGAAAAATCTTCCACAGTATTTGATCAAGTGAAGCTCCTACAGGTTTCATACTCTGAGAAATCATGGACAAAGATTGTAAGTGGATGTACGGATCTTCTCCTGTCAAGCCATGAAATTTAGGAAGAGAGCTAATGAGCAATCCTTTAACTTCAAAATTCATGTCAAAATTAGGACAAGCAGCAGTAAATTGGTCATAATTCATATCAGACGTAGTTGCTTCCCTAATGATCCTTCTTCTTTGATTTCCATTATTCTCACCAACTTGCTTCTACTCCCTATTACCTCCATTATCACCATTCCTAGGTTGATTAGCATTAAGGTTAGGGTTTTGCAGAAAAGTTAGGTTCTCAACCATTATCACTCCTTCTACAGATTCGCTCTCACTACTTGGCTGACTAGATTCCTCTTCAACAACTACCTGACTTCTCTCTTTTTCTCTCCTCTTCTTTCTAATCTTTCTTAAATGTCTCTCAATTTCAGGGTAGAAAGGCAAAAGTTTGGTTTTCTAGGGCATGCACGGGAATAATTCAAGTGAAAATAAAATGTAACAAAATTTACTTGCAAGCACACAAAGTCAAACAAAAAGGTGAGCTGCAAAGGATGTAAGTGTGTAGGTGTATGAAAGTATGTATGCAAGTAAGGTATGTATGTATCGAAAAGCAATCAAAGAAATGTTCAAAACTTTGTGGGTGTAAAAATGCTAAGTATGAAAAGTGCAAAAACTTCAGTATCCTGTTTGTTTATGTTTTGAAAATTTTATGCTAAGCAAAGAAAATGAAATCCCATACTATTGACAAGTATGAGATTAAACTATCTAGAAAGCAATCTAAAGAAAGGTTCCAAACCTCACTTAGCAGCAAAAATGACAAAAGCAAACATAGAGAACTAATTGGTTGGTTCCCTGGCAACGATGCCATTTTGATCTGGGCGTTCTTTCGTGCCCTTAAAGGTTAAATCAAAAATATAATCCAAGGATTGCAGTATAGAATGCAACCTCGGGTCGTCTCACTTAATCATAACCTACAAATAGACCTAAGCTAACCTATATGTCATGAAATGTAAGCTAAATTGGTAAGGAAGGGGTTTTTGATCTTTGGAAATTTTAATTGAATTAAAAGGAATTGTAAAAAAAATATGTAAAATGTATTTTTGGAATTTTGAGAATGAAAAAATAGAATGATAAAGACAATGATCAAATGGTGATAATATCCTCTTGAAAATGAGCTTTGGCTACCATAGCTCGAAATCAACTTTTAATGGGAGTGGGAATCACTAAGTTTCCAATGGGTAAACCTTAAAGAACTCTTTAAGTCCAAGGACTTAATCAGTGAACTCCATTTCTTAAGACTTTGATAAATTCCCTTAGTGTGTGTAGTGGGTGAGTCAATGCAACAAGTCATTTTGGGATCTCAAATCAACTAAATATCAAACACAACTATACAAGACAAAAGAGATTCAACAAGATCGCAAATAGACATATATGAGACTTCATATATTTAAGCTCAAGGTTCTACATCAACAAATCCCAATCACACATTGAATATCCAACACTTGATTAAACTCTAATCAAGAATGTTCAACTACAAATTACGAATCCTAAACCTAGGAGTTCATAAATCATAGCTAAACATGGATTATCCACTCCCCTTTTAAGCCCGTTGAACTCAAGCCATTGCTACATCTTCAAAAGGAGAGAGGTGCCTAGCCACACATAGCTCTAAGGGACTTCACAACCGAGAACCTATTAGAGATACCAATAGTAGCAACCGTCGGTGGAAAAATGGAAGAAAATGGTATGGAAGAGAGAATGATGGTGTGTGCGTTGATGGAGATGAATGAGATGATGGTTTATGTGTATGAAGTGTGTCGGCTTCCATCTCCTATTGTAACTTAGCCTAAAATTGGTCTTTTTCATAAAATGGGTTGATGGATTGGGTTGCATAGTCAATTAGTTTGCCGAAAATGGTCCAGGTTTGCGCCAATTAAAAGGTTTCACCACAACGAGAGGATGAGTTCGCCACTGGGAAGTTTTCCCAAAGGATTTATTAAGTCAACTTCAACTTTCGCAGCAACCCAAACATTATCTTTGTCGTGGCGAACTTTTCGCGAAAGGTCTCTTTAGTAAATCTTCAAAATCACCGCGACGAACTTGCCTGTTGCCCTCGTTCACTTGTTGACTTGTCATCTTGGCCTTTACTCATTGGCTCTAGTTCTTGAATTTTCTACAATGAAAAATAGTAGTTTGTAGTATCAATTGTTCTAAAAAAATCAATTTAGTGCAACTACTAATTATTTGTGACAATTTTACCCTCAAACTACATAAATTCAAGGCAAGCACTCAAGAGATAAATTAAACACAAAATCTGAAATTAAGAGCCAAGAAGTATAATAAATCCCCAATTGATATAGGAAACTTGAGTTCAATCAATTACCTATGTTTATTTAATTATTATTCATGCTTTATTTCCTATTGTAGTATTTTTTTTTATCTACTTGTTTCTTCTATTTAGACTGTAAATCTATTCTTACTTTTTTAAATGATTGTCTTGAATCTAAATCTCGTTCACTTGTTGACTTATCATCTTGGCCTTTACTCCTTGGCTCTAGTTCTTGAATCTCCTACAACAAAAAATAGTAGTTTGTAGTATGAATTGTTTTAAAAAAAATCAATTTAGTGCAATTACTAATTATTTGTGACAATTTTACCCTCAAACTACATAAATTCAAGGCTAGCACTCAAGAGTTAAATTAAACACAAAATCTGAAATTAAGAGCCAAGAAGTATAATAAAAACCATGAAATTGTCACCAATTGATATAAGAAACTTGGGTTCAATCAATTACCTATGTTTAATTAATCATTATTCATGCTTTATTCCCTATTGTAGTATTTTTATCTACTTGTTTCTTCTATTTAGACTGTAAATCTATTCTTACTTTTTTAAATGATTGTCTTGAATCTAAATTTCATTATGTTTGGCTTCGATGTTTATTTAAGTATGTATGTTTATCAAATTTGCTTAACTATGGCTATTTGTAAAACTTGTCAAAATATGCATAGAGCTATAGTCCATAATGAAAATAAAATCAGCATTAGTAGAAAACTTATTCAGGTTGCAACTAATATGTATAATTTTCTTCAATTAATAAATGTCCCACTTGAAGAAATTCAACTTTATCAAACAAAAATTATTACACATTCTAAAATCTATCAATTAGAAAAAGGCGATGCCAAATATTTACATAATCTATTTAAAGAACATTATATTACACATCTTAATTAACTTCTCTAATTCAGTATTTTATTATGTCTTTAAATTCATACTGCTAGAATTGTAGATCTTTTTATACATTCATCAAACTAGCTACTAAAAAAGTAACCGTCACTAAAAGAATTATTGAATTTTGGAAAACTCAAAGGCTCCAATTATTACAAACTACCGATCCATTTCATCTATATTTTCAAAATTGTCAAGATCGGATCAATAATAATAAGGTTATATATGATCAAGAATTATTAAAACTATAAGAATTACATAGGCGTTTTAGCGAACATTATCAATTTCATCTAGATGGAACCCAATAGTTGTACTATTTGTAATCAACTACTTAATCATATCCAATACATTGAACCGTTAATTTGGCAATATCAAGAAGAAAAAGAATATCATGAAAACTAATATAATTATGTCCAATTTGTAATTAGTAATACAAATGCACTAAAACCAATACAATAAAAATTAGAATTAGTTCAAAATCTATCTTTCTATACCCAAGAACTAACTTATTTACTATCTATTCTACATCAACATCAAACAAATAGTTCTTGTTAAAATGATTGATCAAGATCAAGAACAAAATATATTAGAAATAGATAATTTAGAATTAACAGAATCAACTAAAACTTTCCACGTAAATACTTCACTATCCAATGAAAAACAAAACAAATCTCTAAAGCCTAATTAAATTTAAAAGCTGGACTAGACATAGAATATTCTCTTTTCAAAAATTTTACAAATAGGAAAAGTATTATTTATTTTGGTGAAATTGTTCATGAAACACCTATTAGAATAGGCCAGTGTAATGGACAAATTCGACTCAATTTAATCTATCAAGAACAAATTTCTAGACAATTGCAAAAAATACCACAAGATAAAAGACATAAAATCGGATATATTCATTTATCTACAATACAAATTCTACTAAAATCAAATTTTGAAGAAGGAATAGATTAACCCATAAGAATCGCAATGGTGCATGAAAGAATGACCAATTTAAATGATCAAATAATAGGAATAATGAACGGAAATTTAGCCTATAGAAAGTTTAAATTTAACACTGGTCTTAAACTCGAAATTCCTTTAAAATCACATAATCTAGATGAAACAATAACAATCACATATAAATTTTATAAAGAAAATATAATGAATTTAGGACAATATCCCTTCTCTATTACATATCAAATTAGTTATGTTTTAACCAATTCACATCATAGTATAGAATTTCTCAACACTGATAAAATTTACATTGATCAATTGTTTAGCAATATTGCTAAAGTAGGAGCTAATATACGAACAAAATTAATAACATTACTTGAAATTCAATATCCAATTCAATTAATCCCAAATATAAGTCTTAGACACTATTTTTCTAATTCTGGCTCTATAAATAAACCCAATATTTTTATATCACAATCATTACATTTACAAAGACCCTTAAGATTTATGGAACTTGGACAAAATTTAGAACATTCGGTTAAAATTACGGATCCCCTTATTCCTCACAACAAAGATAGCTATTCAAAACAATCAGTCTCGAAAAAATTATTAACGATAAAAAATCAATTACAAGAATTAACTACATATATAAGAAATACTTTATGAGCATTACTAAATATATTATTGAAGCAATAGAAAACAATTCAAATAGAAATTCAAGTAAAAGAACTTTTAAAAAATCAAATGAATATCACAGGAATAATACAACAATTAGTAAAAGATAATATACAAAACAAAGAAATAATAATCAATATAAAGGAAAAATTAGAAAAATTAGTAAAAAATTAGAAAAATTGGTAGAAAAGCTAAACCCATCCGAATTGGAGAGTAGTGACTAGTGGTAGACAAAGTCGATGAGATTTTAAGCCTTATTTGACTAACATATTTATATCAGTCTCATTGTTTTTTGATAATGTGTGACCTTCATGACATGTACATCCTAATCTTGCCTTGAATTTCTATTCTAGACCACTTTTTTATCACATACGTTAACTTGGATATGATTAGGCATTCTTTGTTTTTCCAAACTATATTAGTCAAATAACCTTTCCATTATATGATTTTCCTTTTTGATAAGCCCTTTGTGCTTTATACCTTTCTTTTTGTACAAACCACATTTTATGCTTTTTAACTTAACCAAATGTCTTATCCAAGTCATAAAGCTAGTGGAACATTTGTGATTGTTGAGTTTGTGGATGTACAAAATTCTAAGTGTGGGGGTGTACATATGTGTGGGTTGGTTAATGTTGGGATGTTTTGTTATATCTTGTCATTGAAATTCCCATGTTAATGTAGTTTTTTAATGAAAAAAGAAAAAAAAAAGAAAGAAAGAAAAGAGAAAAGCACAAGAAAAAAGACAAGAAAATGAAAAAGAAAGAAAGAAAGAAAAAGAAAAAAATTGTTTCAATAAATTTATCAAGGAGAAAATGCAAACAAATTTACAAAGTTATTTATGATTAATGCATCTTCCTAGAATTGTAATGAATGTGTTATTTGAGTATGTTAAATATGAGGTAGATGTTGGCTTGGAAGGTTTACTTTTGTTTTTTCAATATATTGTTGGCATAAATTGTATGAGTGATTCCTTTGGATTGGTATATGCTTTATGTGGTTTGTGTGTGAGAGCTGAAATGAGTTGTGAAATATAAGTGTTGCATTCATCATAGCTGATGGTACCCAGTTATGTATGAATGTAAACTTGTGCACTTGATGTCATATTGAGTGTTCCATTTATTTCACTAGCTTTAATGACTTTTATGCTACTTGACCCAAATACATCTCATCTCACCTTTGCCCACATTACAACCCTAAAAACTCCTTTGATTCATGATTTTGCATGTGATCATTAATGGTGGAGAAATGAAATGAAATGTAAATTTGTGGAATGACATAATGAATTGTGTTGAGTGTACCTATGGATATATTTTAGTTAGACACATTTTTCAAGTCTACCATTAGATTGCTCAATTTTGAAGATGATGAATGTTTTTTGACAAATTAAAAATTTTCATTAAGAGATTAAGTAGTGTTTACATCTGAAGCTTTAATCCATGTGGTCTAACCCACTCAACTCTCTAGGCATACCAATTTAGCCACAAAAATTACAGCATTCCACTATTTGACGATTTAAGGTAAAACTAGGTTTTCCTTTCTCAAATCTTCCGTCATTTACTCAATTTAGGGTTTGGCTGCGTTGTTTTCGGAGGCTTGTGATGGGGCCTCTTCTTCTTCCTATCTTTGCCTGCTTTAATTTCTAGGTAACTGGTTCCTTTCGAAGATCACTTTAAATGATTTAGGAATCGTTAAATCTTTTATTTGCTTTCGTAGGGGTATAGGCTTATTGAACTCAGTTCTTCGGTGAACAATCCAGCGTTAGAGAACTGAAAATAGGTCAGTATGGCTTTTTTTTATGCTTCCTTTGTCAATTTCTTCTTCAATCAAGCACTGTTGAAGATTAGGGTTTAAAATCTATGTTTCCTTTTTTGGGCTAATAGGCTTTGCAAATTAGTCTGAAAGGGGGAATCAACCACCACGATTTGTATACTTCCTTTCTATTCTTTATTATACCAAGTTTGATCCTTTATCTGTTGATGTTAGGGAAATGGTTAATGGTGAAGCATTGACTTTACCTTGTTTTCAATCATGCAAGATCCCAAGTGAGTCAGTACTGGTTTCCTCCTATTTCCTTTGATCTGCAACGTATAATCTACTGCTTGTATGCTTGTATAGTCCTAGTGCTGCTTGACTAGAGAATTTGGTTTCATTACTGGCTGCGGGTAGTGTAACTAGTTCTTAGGACTAAACTAGCTATTGGTAAATTCCATATGCTATATTCTCTAGGCTAGAGCCATTCTCTTACTGCAATGGAGCTACAACTGGTTGACGATCAGTTGTTCCCTTAAGATTGGTCTCTAAACCTTCTACTGTTCCTTTCTTTGCAGGTGACATTTAGACAAGTAGCCAGAGTAGAATAATGTGCCTGTCAAATTTTGAGTAGCTCAAGTTAGGAAGTATGCTTATGATCTCTATCAATCTATCATTGTTGTAATCAGGATCACATAGCTTAGATATTTTAGCCCATAATCCTCTAGAGTAAACACATTAAAAAAAGAGGTGGTCCTTGTTTTCATCCTCTAGGTTACATAGAATGCATAGCTTAGAGGAAGATAGGAATTTCAATCTATCCAATGTACTTAGTTTGTCCCACATTGCTAGCCATAGCTGGAAATTATCATTAGGTCTAAGAACCTTATTCCAGATCAACGTGTCCCATCCTATACTATTTACAGATCTATGTCTCAATTTTCTAACATCCTTAACCATAATCCAAGAGATAGGAATACCCTTCCATAAGTAACTGTCTTCCCCCCATGACTTGTGAATAGGGGAATATTCAAGAGCGAAGTTTCATTTGGGGAGAGAGTCCAATTCCCATTCTATATAACTTCTTTGTCCTTTGGGAACCTATTCAATAGACAGTTTGCCATCTGATTTAGTATTAATGGACCATTCCCTGTTTAATTGTCATATTAGAGGGAAATTCTATCTCCTATCCCTATCTTGCACTTGGTGTGCTGATAAATTTCCTCTCGTGTTTTAAACAACTGGTTAAAGAACCAGATGTTGCTGTTTTTTGGTTTTAGAGCCTAAAGATTGCTTCCTTATGATAAATAGAAATGTATCCACTTAATCTATATTGATTGCTATTCACTCATAATTCTCCAAATTCTTTTGGACATTAGGAGCTTGTTTTTAGTAGAGATGGACTCTAGGCCTAATCCTCCTTCATCTTTTGGTTGACAGATTGTCTTCCACTTCACTTTTGCTATTCCTCTCTCTCCATTTAATTTCCCTTATAGGAATTGCTTCATCAATTTTTCTATTGTTTTGATCAGCTCTTTTGATAGGAAGATGTAAGAACACCAGTAGGTACTCATAGACATAATGACAGACTTCAGTTGTTGAAGTTCCCCCCATAGGATAGTGTTCTATTAGTCCAAGACCCTAATTTTTTTGGATTTTTTCTATCAAGGGGATACATTCATAGAATCTTAGTCTCTTTGAAGAGATAGGGATCCCCAGATAGTGTATAGGGGGATATTTAATTTCTATACTCGTAGCTTGAGCTAAAGTGTTCAGGAGATGGGAAGCTCTTTTGGAGAGTATAACAAAGCTCTTGTGTTGATTGACATTTAAGCCAGACATTTCCTTAAACATCCTTAGAGATTCTAATAGAAGATTGACTGAGTGAGCATTCGCTTTGCTTAAAAGAATAAGGTCTTCTACAAAAGAAAGATATTTATCAAAACTTTCTTACATTTGAAGTGGAATCTGAATTTAGGATCCATTGAAGTTTTGTGCTTCAGCAGCTGAATAAGTACTTCCATACATAGTAGGAATAGGTAGGGGGATAGGGGATCTCCTTACCTAATTAATGTCTTTCCCTTAAACACTTTCATAGGACTCCTATTAATCAATATCCTATAAGAAGCAGTAGTAATGCACTACTGAATTCATTTGATGAATGTTATGGGAAAATTCATAATCTTCAAGGTTTTTATCAGAAAAATCCAATTCACACTATCAAAAGCCTTCTGTAGATCTACCTTTGTTATACAGTTCTAAAGGTTTCTTCCATAATTATACCCCTTTAAAAACTCCTGAACGTTAAGAATGTTGTCCCTTATATCTCTACCTGCCATAAATGCTCCTTGATTCCGACTCATAAGATATTTATGAACCTCCTTTAGCCTCTTTGCCAAAATCTTTGCAATGATTTTGTAGAGGAAATTTGCACATGAAATAGGCCTATAGTCATTCCAATTTTTTGGATTAGAGTTTTTAGGAACTAGGCATAGGAAAGTATTGTTTATTTCCTTTAGTGAAATCCCATTTAGAAAGAATTCTTGCACTGCCTCTTTAACAATCCCCTCTAATCCATTCCAAGTTTTCTGATATAATAAAGCATTCAATCCATCCAAACCTGGGGGCTTTAGATGTTGGGTCCGCGACGTCTGCCTGACCCCAGGCCACAGGATCTCGGCGAACCCAGGTACCGATGGAGCAGACCCACCGCATACCCCATTAGCCAGTATTGTCCTCTTTGGTCAAGGGTGAGTCCACGACTCGAACCCTT
>JAOSBK010005278.1:0-13492 GCA_027568895.1 Erythroxylum shatona
TTTTAGTAGAAGACAGAACAGTTGGGCTTACTACGGGTTTTGGTGGCATTAAGCCTACCCATTCCCTAGTGCCAACATGGCCCAAAAAGGCGGGTCGTGTCATCTAGTATTA
The DNA here is from genome assembly GCA_027568895.1 of Erythroxylum shatona. Classification (NCBI taxonomy): domain Eukaryota; kingdom Viridiplantae; phylum Streptophyta; class Magnoliopsida; order Malpighiales; family Erythroxylaceae; genus Erythroxylum; species Erythroxylum shatona. Next base: position 113 of record JAOSBK010005278.1, read on the forward strand.
GCCATAAATTCTTCTAAATCAACTCCTTACTCTATTTTTGGGTTGTTATATTTCCTTACATAATTTACAATTGTTCTTTTAATATCTACATTAAATTGTAAAGTAACTTAGAGAGGAGACCTAGTCATTATCATGTAGAAACACTAACAAACATAAAAGATAAGAAACAAATATAAAAATCACTTGTAACCAAATATAAAATATGAGGTAATTTCAAATAAAAAAACCAAATCAATTGCACTCCCTTATGATGGCACCAAAATTTTGATGCATGCTAAACACAATAAAAATTAAAACCTAACTCTGTAAAACCGAACTTGTAGTAATGGTGAGAAAGGATTGTATCCATAAAGACTACCTAACTAATTTTATAATAAACTAACCTTTGTAATAAGATTGAAGGGTTTGGATGAATTCAATTGATGCAATTAAATAAAATTAGACTATGAATGATAAATTAAATCAAATTATTCAAATTTTTAAGGAGTAATTAATATCTTTAAGTCTAATTCTTATTTTAATCTCAATCTTCACATGACTATGCATAATCAAATGCAACATTGTTCTCATACATCTCTTTGAAACTATTAACTGTGGATTAACAAGCTCTATTAATCTCAGTTTTCCTTAGATTATAACTAATTAGCACAAGCTTTTTTAACTATATCTAACTGTTAGACATCCTAAAATGATCTTGCTAGTTTTAATATGATAGTAGCATTAAGAATTAGGAAAATAAGTTAATATAAGCAATAATCTCATAAGCATGTACTATTTAACTTATGAAATGTTATCCCTAATGATGCACAATCATTAGTTTTCCATAAATAAATCAGATTAACAAAAATTACAGATTGTAATCATAATTCTAGTTATAAATTCATCTATGAATGATCTAGTTAGCCCTTTCTAAAACGTCTATACATAAATCTTAAACTTTAAATATAGAATAACATAATTAATTCTGAAGGAGAGATATAAACAAAGTTATTAGGACTGATTAATGTACAAACATATTTCTAGGCCTCGAAATATCCTTTGAACTAGAAGGAAGGGAATTATCTGCTCTTATTTCTTCAAAGAAAACGTCCAAAAAGAATAATATGTGTAACTTGTTATCTCTTCTATACGACCCCTTTAATTGTCCTCTTAATTGTCTTTTATAATTCATAATTAGGGTTTCTAGAGTGCACATGATTAGCTACATAGTTGTGTGGGTGACTGTGTACATTAAGCTTGCATTAATCTTTAAAAACTGTGAACATACATGTTTCTAAAGAGTCACATAAGCAATATACACAACCTTTTAAATACTTATATGGTTGTGCGTGTTTTCACACGGTCTAAATAATGGCTTCAATTTCATACACATTTATAATGACTTACACTGTTTCTCATATAACCTTATAGATTACTCACACGAGTATGTACTTCTTCATATAGGCTTGTGGCTCCAAAATGACTCTAATTTTTTTGTTCTTTATCCTGATTTCACCCTAACTCATTTCCTTTTACTCCATGAAGGAAAATAAGGATGCATCTCAATAAAATTGCACTAAAGCTGTGAGTGTAGCTTGTTTTTGTTTCTTTTTCTTCCATCATATACCTAAACAAAAATATAACCAAAGTAAGAATCTTAAATGCATAATAAACATTAATCACTAAGCACTAGGGAATAAATAAATAATCAATTAAGAATTTATTAGCATTAGTGTGGTTGTGTACTTGTAGACTGCTACTACTAGTACTACCGCTGCTACTACTATTGTTGCTACTATTACTATGACTACTACTGCTACCACTACTTTGTTGTTTCCAAAAGGGATTTAAACTTACATATTGAATGATGGCATGATTATACGTAGTTTATTATGATGAATGAATAAATGAATGAATTATGCCTATTTGGAATTAAAATATCTTGTTAATTGAATGATGATTAGATGGATAGAATATATGAATAGGATAGGATATGAAGGTTAATTGGGAACTATTTCTATTCTTATACAAAGCTATTTGGTATATATTCTTATTTATAAGAATTTATCATGATAAATATTAGGCCACTATTGAATTATAAATGTGGATAATTATGAATATGTATTTAAAGAAGATGCCCTAAAGAAGGGATGAAAAAGTAAGGTATTAGTTAAATATATGATGGTGGATGTGTTAGAATAGTATGAGTTTAATTAACTAATTTTGATGATTATTTTCCTTATAAATGACCAAGTTTAAGGTGATTTGAGACATGACATTATATTTCCATAGGATTTTTGCATCAAGACTATAAACAGTAGCCGACGTATGGATTAGTTTAAATGTCTGTTGGTTATATTAATTAAAATGTCTCAGGTTATGTTATTAATGTCAATTGTTGATGTTGATTGAGGATATTAAGGAGATACTAGGAAGATGTTAAGGATAAGAATGAGTTGAGGTATTTGATGACAATGTAAGTGGCTAATAAAGGATAACTAGAATAAGGAAAAGTCAATGAAGATTAATTGACGTTAAATGATAGTGCGATGGCCCATGAAAGTGATTTATTAGGAAGACATAAGTATTAAGAAAAGGGGCAAGGTAGCAAGTAAGAAAGAAGATGATTGGTTATAAGGAAGGCCAAATTATAAGTAACAGTATGACATTAGTAGTGAATTTTATGGCATAGTTAAATGAAGAATGCAATGTAGACTACAATTAGTTAATAAAATATAAGTGTGGCTAGAGGAAATGATGAGGTATAATAGAAGTACAATTGGGTAATAATGTGGGAAATTAGAGGTATGGTAAACTATTTATTAACGTGAGAATGTAAGATATACTCAAATGAAAATTAAATGACATGAGGGATACATAGTGATATGGAATTGATAAATAAGATTTTTAGGTTAAAATGGATGATGATGATGATTGTTATTAGAAACCCATTCATGATGATGAATAATATTTTAAAGTTGAAGTTATATAGTAGAAATACTAAAGGTAAATAATAAATAGACTCGAAGAGTGATTGCATTAGAGATATATAATACATTTGAATAATGAATAAGGATATATGGTATGTTAATTTGTAAGGTAGTATATAAGGAAGCAAATATGAGAAGTACTAAACAAAACTTTAAGGTGATCAATTAGAATTACAGTGAGATTTAACTACAATTTTGGGTGATTAATGCTGGTTATATGTGAAGTATTTAAATACTAAAAGAGGATGTTAATTACAATGAAATAGAATGAAAATCTATGGATGTTCATAGGCAAATAGACTAGACATATCGATATATTAGATTACTAGATAAAGATATTTATAAATGATGATTAATAAAGAGTTAAGTTTAGATCAAGTAGTAACAATTAAAATAAGTGATATTAAACATATTTAAAACAACTAGGTAATGTTCAAAAAGTATAGTGAATTAATATGGAGAGTAAGGTATAATATTATTATTATTTAGAGATTTGGTAAATGAAAGATGATAAGGGTTTTTTAAGTGACAAGTGTATGATGGTTGTTTAAAATTTGATAATGGTTTGCAATGATAAATGCATAAGGATGGTTAGAAATATGTTCTAAGTGGAGAGATGATACATGGAGATGGGAGGCTATTTTTAAAGGATAACATTGGAGCAGGTGGTGATTAGTTTTGGAAGAAGAAATAAAATTTTAATGAGGAAATGGCTAAAACATGGAAGTAAAAGGATTATATGTGTTTTACATGCTTAAAAATAAGGGTATGGACAAATTTGTAATGATTTGGGGTTAAGATCAGTATGCTATAGATTGTTTAAGAGTGATTAAGTCATAAGATTTTATTATTTTAGAGGTTAATTTGGGGTTATAGAAACTGAATATGAAAAACGTTAAATATGAAGAATGTGGATTTAAGTATGAATGAATTTATAGGTAAGTGGTGGTACATCGAATTTTTAAGTGAGTTATGGTTTAAGAACAATACGTTTTAAATGAATTTATGATTAGTTGAATTTGTCTCATGGATTTATGGTTGAATTCTATTGTTTATTTATGACTTATCAAAAGAGAATTGGAAATAATAAGAGATTTGAATAATGTATGAGATGGCAAGTGGATGGAAATGATTTGACGTCTTGTTTTATTGAGAATTAATGATGCATTTTAAATACGATAAGGTAAATTGATGGTATTTTGATTTTTCTTTATGGACTACAGATTATGATATGAATTTGATAAATTGACATAAGTTTTCCAATCAATTTTATCGTAAGTGATTGTTTTTTATATTAAGGATATTTTAGGAATATTTTAACAAGAAAGAGAATTGTACTACTTTGAATAGATAAAATGTTATTCCGTGATTTTAACATGTTGACTATATTATATTTTCAATTGTGTTAAGAATGAAATAAATTTTTAAGTTTTGGAGTAACACCAAATGTTATGTTTAATAATTATAGTCAAATTTCCATTATTTGATATGCTTTTCTTAAAAGGATATTTCCAAGATTTGTTTAATAAAATATAGTTTTGTTTGCACATACATATTTTTGAAATGATGATTTCACAATTACCTTATAAAATCTTAGCCTTTTTTTAGAGTAACACTTTTAAATTTTGAGAACAAAATTTTATTAAATGGGGGAGAGTTTTAATGCCCCAAATTTTCTTTCTTAATTACTATTTAGTGTAATTAATTTATATTTCTTCATATATGTGCTTTTTATATTATTTTCATTCTTAAACTTGAATTTTTAATATTTTGCATTTTGGTTCTTAAAACAAGAATTTTCAATTTTTTACTATAATTAGTTTAATAAGGAAATATTTTATGAATAATTGGTGGAAAATTTGAGGATAAATTTGGTGACTTAGATTTTTTTTGCAGAAAAGATTAAGAATAATTGATGTTGGTGAATAAATTGGAGAAAAAAGCATTAAAGGTGAAATAAATTGCGTTTATTAGAGGAAATTTTTTTGAGTTAATTAGTGTTCCTATAAGTGAAGAAAGTGTGAAAATATATTAAAATAAAAATAAAAAAGTGGATGAAAATTTGAAGAAAAAAAGGAAGAAATAGGTGGAGACATTTATTAAAATCATAGTCAAAATTTCACAACATGGGATATTGAAGGGATTTTTTAAAAAAATATGTCATTTAGTGTTTAAGAGCTATAAAAGAATGAAATCTGGGAGAGAAGGGGACAGCACTCATAGTGAAGAAGAGGGATAAGGATTAAGGAAGAAAAAGGAAGAGGCTTGAAGGAGGAAGAAGAAGTCTTAATTTCCAATAATAAGATAGGTGAGTGTAATTGCATCCCTTCTTAAACACTTCTTAAAATGAAAGTTTGTGTGATGCTTTTAAGTAAAATTTTGTGAGGATTACTAATCTTTCATGGCTATTTATATGTGTTCTAAATGGTTGCAAAAGGGTTTAAGGAAATATGATATGGTTTGTGAGATATAGGTTAATAAATTTAGTTGCTCAATTTGGACGTGAATGACTAAACTAAAATTTTCTAATTATTTCGGGGTCAACAGGCTAGATTTGACAAAGTGTAGAATATAAAAAGTTATGGATATACATATCTAGTTTATTCTCAAGTGCCTAGATTTTACAAGTTAAGAGATATGGCCAAATTCCTAAAACTGGTCTATCTAGTAGGACTGAAGTTGAGTCTAGGATTGTACTCATTACTTGAGGGCATAAAGAAATAAATTAGGAGTTGGTTAAAACAAGAAAGTTCTAGGTGTAGATTTTTTTTAATTATTTGTAAAATATTTTAGGTAAACCCTTAATAGGATGGGAGATATAGTTGATTTATCGTAGGTTATCTAGGGTACTACAATATCACATATAATTTATTGTAAGAGCTAATTTTGGGAACTGTAGGAATTGAAGGAGCTAATTTATGAGATTGTAGGAATTGAATTTGGGAAGGTATAAAACATAAAATTTTGTGTGTGTGTGTGTGTGCACATGGGTGGGTTGTTGTGTGTGTCCATGTGCGTATGCATATGCGGGCGTGTGTGTACTTATGTGTGTGTGTGTATGTGTCTATGTGCGTGTGTATTTATGTGTGGTTGTTTGTGTATGTTTATGTTTATGGCATGCATATGTGCACGTGCGTGCATGCACATGACTTAACCAGTTCATATATTCTATCCATCTATTCATCATTTAATTAATAAGATATTTTAAGTCCAAATAGACATAAGTCATTCATTCAGTCATTTATTATAATAGTCTAATTTTAATCATATCATCATTCAATACATAAGTTAAATCCTTCTTAGTAACAACATAATAGAAGTAATAATAATTTCATAGCCGCACTAATGTTCCCAACGCCTACATTGATGTCCAATGATATAATTTTTCAAATATATGACAATTAGATAACTTTGATTGACCTTGTCTAGGCCTTACTCATACTAACTACTATTGTTGCTAGCTAGTAACCTGAGTAACTCTTTTTCCTTTTTCTTGGGGGAGGGGATATAGAGTATATATATTCTAGAAGAAAATTTATAGGTGTGGTTAGTAGGTCTGGTCTTAACCATTTCAGGCCAAGGTAAATACCATCTAAATTCAATCACAACCCTCTAAACCTTCATAATATTATTTAAATTTCATTTTTCCTTTTTTGCTCTTTATTAAGGTAAATACCATTTAAATTCAATCACATAAAAAAATATTTATATTAATATATGTACATACATCTCCAGTAATTAAGCAATAAGGATTGAAAAAGTAAGTCACTAAGTGGATCCTTTAACTAAAATGCTCATCTCATCGCTGATCATGAATATATGTATGCGGCTTGTAATTATACATCTAAAAGCTTTGAATGGAATAGCTTCATAGCAGAAATGTCTATAGCTACACTTCCTAAAGATGACATGTTGCTTGTAAAACTCTCATTAGTTATGATTTTCTATGAACTATGGAAAAAATGAAACAAAAGAAGATTCAGAGGTGAGCAAATGGGTCCAAGACAATTCAACTATAGCATTTTGTCAAAGATAAGGGAAGTACTAATCATACTCAACCATAATGATATCTTTTCCAATGTTGCACTCAATATATGGAGTTTAAACTATAATACTTTATGTTGTAATTGTTAGAAGTGGTTTGGTCCATGGGTTATCCTAGAAGAACTATTTGATAGAATTGTTCTTTTTTGACTTAAACCTATGAACTCAAACAAATCAGTATAGGGCTCTGCCTTTTTTTTCACTTTAATATACTTTTTAACTGGAAAAAAAAAATTTCTCCTTCCTTTAGAAAGATTTGTAATTTGTTTCATGAACTCTATAGATACCATCATATATCTCCACCAAATACAATTTTCATTTGATTCAACAATCCTTAATAACGTTATATATGAAGGCACAATCTTTATAATAATAAAGTAAACATTAAAAAAATTATTATCTAGAATAATAGTATTAACCTCTTTTCCTTTCACACCTTTCGACAAATTATTATTTGAAAAGTATTTACTTATCATTATATTTTATAATATGTGTGTATAATCATAAGCACTTTTCGAATTATCATAAACACTTTTTGAAGATATAAATGTAGTTAGAAACCTAGTAGTAACAGAATGCACAATCTCAACCCAATCTTCTTGCTTTCTTAACCTATATAAAAAATGTAATATGATTATATATAAAAACTATGATCTTAGACGTATATGAAGCAAGATTAAAAATATGCTCCATATGACTAATTTCTTTTTAAATGAGATTTATATAATGAGAAGAACATGCACACCAATAGATATGTATATGCTTTGATTGTAAAAAGTATATAGCTAATACATAATTAGTTATTTACCAAACAAAATACATAATTAGTTACATTATTTCTAATGAAGTGCATAATATTTTTTGGTCCAACTCATATGACAAGTTTAGAAAATAATCCAAATAAAGTAATAACATTTTTTACCATATCAAAAGCATAAACATATTTGATAAAAGTTGTTTAATATTATAATAAAGTAAGAAATTAATCAAAGTTCCTTTTCTTTGATTAGTCTACCCATATGCCATAACAATGCATCCTGTTAATCCTTAATTAGACATATATACATCTAGAATTCTGAAATTCATTTTTTAAATCTTGAAGTAAAGGCAAATAAGTCTCATAATAAGAAGGTACCTTAATTCCTGGACCTATCATTGTTATAGCATATATTGCTTTTTGAAAATAGGATGAATTCAAAACATTTAAAGGAATACATAGAACCATCTAGCCAAAACTCGTTTACATCACAAAAGAACATTCTTATCAATCGAAACATTTTTAATCTAAACTGAGAACCAAAAGTGGTTTTTAGAGGAAAATAAGAATCTATATCAATAATTTCTTTTCTTTAATCTTTATCTAATACATTTTGTGATTCATCATCTTCAAAAGATACATTATAGGTATCTTTATTTTCTTATCGCTGTAAATAATTCTCAATCCTCTCACATATATCAAATGATACTTTTTAAATAAAAAGCAATATTATCCTTAATACTAGTAAGATGTTATTTTTTATTATCTAAATTCCTCCCTATTTAAACATTCTATCACAAAACATATAGCTATATTAACAATTTTCAATCATCTCATATACAATAAATAATTTTTTATAAAAGCAATATTACCTTTAATACTAGCAAGATGTTCTTTTATCCTATAAATTCGTCACTATTTAAACATTCAATCACAACTTATAGTTATATTGAATGTTTTCATCAAAATTTTAAGAAGAAGAAAAATAATTTCATGCTGGATCAACCATACCATGAGTAGAGGATGTTAAGATTTCAAATTATCTAATGATTCTTTATTCTCCATTATAATTTTAATCTACAAAATATATGAAAACTATATATCAAAAGGTATATAGACTCGGTCTCAACAATTTCCATATCTTAAAGTTTTACTCAAACTTTAAATCTTTAACAAAGTTGATACATTTTCAATCAAGTTATAAGGTCTAATCACCCTTTATCTTAATTGTAAAGATTAGGAAGACGCACATGTAAGGCCTCTCTTTAAACCAAACTCACTAAACACATCAACGAAAAAATGAGTAGTGAATTTAAATATTAATTCTCTACCTTAAAGATCCATTACTATTAGATAATGAAATAAAATTAAATGATTCTTATAAGATTATAAAAGTCTTAAAACTTGTTATACCTCAATAAGACTTAAAGAAAATTTTCAAATTAATGACAGTAAGAATATTAATATCCAGTTCTTAATGTAAAAAAGCATCTTTTTAATGAGTTAGAAAAGTCAAAATGCAAGATAATATGAGACAAGTTAAGTTGCTTTATCTCTACCCACATTAAAAATAACATTCATTTTCAATATAAACTTTAAAAAAAGTTTTCCATTTGATCTATTCAGGGCCTTCACTTACAAAAAAAATAATTATACTTATAATAGCATGCTTTAGTTTCATTAACTACATTCCTTTCTTTTATCTAGCACCAAGTGACTAAACTAGAAAATATTTCATAGTATCATCATATTATTATAAAAATCCATAACCATGAACATTGTTTTAATTAGGCAAAAATATAAACTAGCACATGTAAATCAAAAATGAAATACTTATTGAAATGTTTATTTCTATTATGAATAAAGTAGTTGAAACATTTATTAGAACAATATTAATTAAACTTTATGAAAAATAGAGCCATCTATAGAAAGCAATACTTTTGTTAATTATGAAATGTTAGTGGTGATTGCATAATAGGTTAATTACTAAGTATTTCCCTCTCATTTTACTCTCCTAGAAAAATAAATTTTCTAAAGCCATTCAAGTAAATGAAGATCATTTTTAAAATATTTTTCCTCGATCCTTATGCATTAAATTTCTTTTTTTCTAAATTTAAGTTTTGGTATCCTTGTTAAGTTCTATCCTATTTTCAGTAGTGGTAGATGAGTTCACTAAGAATATTCAAGGGGATATAGCATAATGTATTTGTTGATGACATTGTTTTAATGAATAAGACAAAAGAGGATGTCAATGTCAAGTTAGAAGTCTAGAGGGATATGTTAAGGTTGAAGGGCTCTAAATTGAGTAGAACTAAGATTGAGTATTTAGAGTACAATTTTTTGGGGTCATAGGGAGCATCTAACATGGAGGTAAAGATTGATTTAGAAGTTATACCATAAAAAGAATGTTGGCCCATCAAATAGGATTATAGTCATACATTACCAGTGGAGGGATGGGGATGCTTTGTTGGATTTATAACCTTACAAGAAAAGATAAGCTCAAGAATGTAGTGTTAATAGACAAGTTGAGGGTAACTAACATTGATATTAAACTAAGGGAATCAAGGCTTAGATAGTTTAGATATATTAAGATGAGACATCCTGACACCCTAGTGGGAAGATGTGGAGAAGATTGTCCTGATAGACTATAAGAGAAAAAAAGGTAGACATAAGAAGAACTGGTGAGAGGTCATTAGGAATGATATGGCTCTGATGGAACTCATCGAGGACTTAACCCTTCATAGGAAACTTTGGCAATTAGGATATAGGCAAAGGATATTACGTAAATGATCTTACATAAAGAGGTCCTCCTTTTTTATATATAGGTCTTCATAACCTTTTTCCAATTATGGTTTCTTGTATTAATTTTAGTACTTCCCCCTTAATCATTTTAGTTAAGGTTTTTTCTCCTTTTTATAATTGCTTGTTTCTTTTATTTATTTATTTGTCATCTTTCTTCTTTGTTTATTTTTACTTATTTTATCTTTTATTTTTATTCATTAATTTTTTATCTTTTTTTATTCTTTATTATGTATCTTATTATGTGTTTTTACTTTTATTTCTATTTAATTAATTAATTATTTTATTTTATTATTTATTAGTATTGTATTATATTTTTATTTTTATTTTTTGTTTATTTATTTATCTTTATATTTTAGATCTTGAATTTCTTTATTATTATTCTATTTTATTATTATTTTTAATGAATTTATTTGTGTATATTTTTGGTTTTTATCATTTTCAAATAATACTTCAAATATTGTTTTTTTTTCTTCTTTCCTTCTTTCTTTCTTTTTTTCTCCTTTCCTGTAAGTTTATCAAAAACATCCTCTCTACTAGTTATGGTTAAGGTTGTGTATTTTTAAATCCCCCTAGACCCTGCATCTTAAGAGAATTTTTCTAGAGATGTTATTATTGTTGTTAATTACATATTTAAAATCAAGAGATGTGATGAAGGGACAATTAGTAAGTAGAATAGGCTAACAATTAGAAGAGGCTTTTATGCCTGACCTTTTAATACAAACTGGTGAAGAGGAAAATGTAATGTATAATGTTGATACAATAGAGAAAATAGTAGAAGAGTTGATGATGCAAGATTAAAATCTTGTGATTGATTCATCTGAAGATGATGTGTAATTAAAGAAATAATAAAACGAAAAATTATATCAAATGCTTTAATTTTTATGGTAATAAAATTAGTTGATGTTTACCTTGTCAAGATTTCAAATGACCCTAATATACCTTTATTAAAATTCGACGAGTTAGTTAAAATGATGGGTGGAATATAGTTAAAATGGTGGGTGGAATAGTAACCTAGGTACCCTCAGGCCCTAAAAATCTACATGGATAATAACATAAATCCAAAAAAACATTTTGTTTTCAAATTTAGTTAATACATATAGTCAAATCAAAAATACCTAGTGTTTCTGTTGGGGTGTTAATTTTACAACGATTGTATGGAAGTTTTTTTTGTAATTGTTATAATCTGATAATAAAATAACAAAATCAAAAGTTGGTAAATAGCTTTTTGGCATTAAAATATATTCTAAAACTAAGAAAGAAAACCCCCTTATATCCAAACCAACGTATAAAATAAGAATGTTCTTCACAAGTGAGAACTTGTAGACTTATCAAAAAAAAAAATAAGTTTGAGATCAATAATGTTCAAAGTGATGTTGGAATAGATTGCCACAATAATATATAGCTTGATACCAAAGAGATGGAATTGAAATAGGAGACTAGTGTTAAGAATTAAAAATGGAATACAAGTTGTTGAAGTTTGCAGAAGAAGGCACTATAACAAACAAGTCTTTTGGCTATGTTTTCTTTTGCTACCATTTGAAATTCATAGAAAAAAGATACTATTTGGGGACAAATTTTCAAAATTGCAGCCTATTGAAACAATTCCTCCAGAAATAAAATTTTGACAAGTTTTTTCTAAACTATTAGCTATGTTAAGAATATGTTACATTTGATATTCATTGCTACTAACTTTTGGCAACATTTTTCGACTATGAATAAAGTTTTGTAGAAAAAAATGTTTAGATACAAAATTGTTTTTGTAGCTAATAGCTTTTGATGAAAGTTTTTAACCATAAACTTAGTTTTGTCGCAAAAAAAAATTAGCTACAAAATATTTTCTAGATTCCATAGCTATTAGTTACATTTTGAAACTACGAAATAGATTTCATAGGTAAAAAATTTTTACTACAGATTTATTTTTTTAATAAAAAACAAGAATTCAAAAAAATGAAAATCATGTCATTTTCTCATCTAAAATGATGTTTTTTTAAAGTAATAACCTAAATAAACTGATCTCCTCTAGTTTTTCTGTTGGGTCCCAATTCCTATTCCTTATTAAATAGCATGTTTAAATTTATTATGAGGTTTAGTTTGCTTAATTTCTTTAGGTTAGAATAATTTGAGGTTTTAGTGCTTAGGTTGATGGAATTTAAATTGAGGGATTAAGTTTAAATTGGAGTTTATATGTTGTTAGAAATTAAAGGAATAAGAAGGTATGGGGGCAATTTGGGTAGATCACTTAGGTTCTTAAAGTTTAAGGCTTATAAGGAGGGGCATTTTAGTCTTTTTAAGTTCATTAAAAGAAGAAAGATGGAGTAAAAAGGCTTAGGGTCGTTTGTGTGAAGGAAGTTACGAAAATTATATGTAAAAAAAGGAAATGAAACTACATCGTTTAGGACTTAGGCTTGAAAGTTAAAAAAACAAAAATTGGCTAAGTCTTTGAAAGAAAGTTACGAAACTTACAAGGAGAAAGGAAAGAGGGAGACCTTCGGTGGAGAAAAGAAGAAGAAGAAGAAGAAGAAGAGGTTAGGGCTTTGTCATTTTCTTGCTTTAGAAAAGAGATTTTAAGAGTTCTTTAAGAAGGAAAAAGGAAGAGGAAGGTGTAATCCTCCATTAGAGGCAAGAAGTGAGTTTCGTGGGAGCCTTTTTAAGGTGAGTATTTTGGAAATCCTTTGGAATTGTTGATGGGTTTTGGTTCTAATAGCTTAGGAAAAGCATGGGTAAGGTTGTGTAGGATCTATTTCATGCTTTTATTTCCTTAAATTTCTCAATTTCGACATCCCTTGTAATGTTGGGATTTTTGTGTTT
>JAOSBK010005296.1:0-30569 GCA_027568895.1 Erythroxylum shatona
CACAATATCTCCAAACTTTCAAAACAATCACTATTACGACAAATTCTAAATCACTTATCAAAATTCAGCTCATGAGGCTTTAATAGTCTCCATATATATGGAATCACTTTATTTTGCTGCATTAGATTGTATCTTAATCTCTAGTACAAAACATCATTGTATACTACAAAATCTCCAAATCTGAATGATATAATTAACATCGGTGTTATAATTCCTTAAAATTCTTTTTACATTCATTAATCCATACAATTTACACATTTTCCCCTCAAACATTTTTGTCAAAGGCTAAAATCAGTAGAAACTCTTTAACAGCTTCTAGTAGTGTCCAATTTCCATCATATTCCAACAAACTTCAGATCTCATATATATTCCTTGCAGTTTCTCTTTTCATTTGTTTAGTTTAATTTTTAATTAAATCTACAATCTAAATCAACAGTTAAACAATAGGAAAAGAGTAATTAGTGGCACTTACATTCCTCGTAGGATCAACTCGTACTTGCGTGTGCTAGCTGCAACTACATCATGTACTTGCAGTTTTATCATTGATAATTTTTTTCATAAGTATAGAGAAATCATCAGTCAGGGACCTAGCAGTTAAGATTGCTAATTTTGTTACAATTGGATTAATAATGAATAATTTGGGAAATTTTTAAAGAATATGTTAATCAATATGATTCATTATGAGTTTGCTTGCGATTGTGATGTGATACGCTTAGGCAAATAGTTATGAGTTTCGATGATTAAGTTAATTTTAATTTAATTCATTAATTTTGATAATGAATACTTGATTTACACTATGATACATTGACTTAAATATGAAATCTTTTTGAGCATTTTCTCCACCCTATATATAAATAATAAAAAAGAAAAAAATAGTATTACATCAGTAAATGAGCAAAAATAATTTCACTTCATTGGCTTTGTACCAATAAAAAGGTCAAAGTTAAAGAGTGGTGCTAGTAGCCATTTGAGATAATGACCTAGTTGAGTAATTGAGGGTATTCTTGACAAAGTGTTTACTCTCGTGTCAAAAGGCTAAGCGATTTTTCAAACAAGCTTCTAAGTGCTCCATTGTTAAGTTGTTTAAATTTAATTTTTTATTTTTACTAAAGGGTATGAAAAAATGTTTAAAGATTTTATCCTTTCAAATGTAAGTTAACTTTATTCATTAAGCGAAATAGTATGAACTGAGTTTAAATTTTAAGAATTGTGGAGTGACTTAGATTGATTTATAATTTGATGCAAATAACTAAGTGCTTGAAAATTCAATAAACTTTTTAATTGAATGAATAATGGAGAATCTTCATAGATATCTTTGATTTGTTTGATGCTTTCCCATAGTTGCTTTTTACAAAGTTGAGAAAAACAAAGTTAATTTTCTTAAGGACAAGTAAATGTTTAATTATGAGGGGAGTGTGATAAGTGATATTTTTAATCATATTTTTAGTCTCATGTTTAGTGCATTTTACTTATTTATTTGAGAATTTATTATCATTTATGGTACTTAATTCCATCCTATGATGTTTTTAGGTTTTAATTCACTTATTTAGAGCAAAAAAGAACAAATTGGGATAAGTTTTTTACAATTTGGAGCTGATTTGACCAAGTTATGATGATGGCTACATGGTTTTAGAGAGTTAAATGGTCATTAGACATGCTCGTGTCATGTGGAGGACATGCCTATATCCATTGCCCTTATATATATTTTGAGTCTGTGTTCATTCTAGATTTAAACATTTGATGTATAGGTGACTGTGTACTGCCCAAAACTTTAATTTTTGAACAATAAAATGCAAAATTAAGAGGAAAAGAAAATGGAGAGGCTTAGGAAACATAAATTGACAACCTAAGATGATAAAGAGAACAAAGAACAAGCAAGAAAACATTTTCCGAGTAGATTTCCATCAATCTAAATTGGATCATTAATAGGTGCTTAATTGATTATGATTCTATTCTTTAACATGTAATGATTATTGACATGAAATTATTTAAGATACTCACTTTGACACATATGTGATTTTAAGCACAGTTCGGAAGCAAAGAAGCTAAAGTGATTCAAATGCTAATTTTTGGGCCATTTTTAGAAGATTAATTTTCATTTGTCTTCATTGAGCAAGAAGAAGAAAATTATATGACAAAAAAAAGAAGACAAGAAAAATAGAAACAAAAATTAATCAAAGTTGTCATTGTGCATAGACCATGCAATCCCATGCAACGTGTTTTATGGAATTAAATAAAGACAAGAGGTTGCTGGAAGAATTGAAGCAAAACGCTAGCAGATATAGGAGCAAAAAAAACAAAAGCAAAGAGCAACTAGGATAAATGACGTAGCAATTCAGAGACATCTCACGTCTATGTGCGTGAATAAATACCATGTCTGTGTTTAATACAAACAATATCTGTATAACGCAGACATTTTCAGAGGAAGCAGTGGAGGTTTTAATAAGTGAACAGTATGCATCGCCAAGCTTATTAAATTGTCACATCAAGAGAGAATAGAATAGTAGCGATGACAAAAAAGAGGAGGGTTTCAACTGGGACAATTTTCATGGGGGTTAAGGCATTTTCTTGGGAGAGACCATGAAGAGCTAGACGTCTCGACGTCGGTTCAGAGGTCACATCGATGTCGATGACCCAGGTTAAGTGTATTTCTTTATTTTTATTGTTTCTTTCTTTGAGTAGGAATTGATTATGTTATCTTGTATTGATTGAATTGAGTATTGTAAAAAGATTACTTTAATGCATTCATTGAATTGTTTATTTGCAAACCCATTGCTAGAATTTCTATATAATCCGTAATTTTTATGTTGAAATTCATATGTAGCAACTAATGATTGATAATTATTATGAATTATATGACCTAGGTTAAACGACACATCGTATGTAGTTGTTGCAACTAATGATTGGTAATTATTATGAATTATATGACCTAGGTTAAACGACACATCGTATGTAGTTGTTGCCTTGATTAATCGATTTTCCTAATTCATAATGCTACTGCTTAATTAAATATAGAGACCAAATCTTAGGTTTTTCATTGGTTAGGTTTACTTGACGATCGTATCTTGATTAAACACTACCTAAAGGAAAACTCGAGTTAATTATTAACCCACGATTAATACTTGCTAGGAGAGGTTTGAGAACAACAAATCAATGAAATATGTTTAATTAAGGTGTAGGCTGAGATTGAACCAAAGAATCGAGTCCCTATCGAATTCCCCACTTTTATCATTTTCGTATGTTTTCTTTAATTTTTTATTAGTCTAGATTCATTTTTATTTTCTTATTTCCAAAATCCAAAAACTTGCCTTAACCCAAATACCGATTAATTTCATTTCAACAATTTTACACACACTCTCTGTGGGATCAACCTAGACTCACCAATACTATAGTAGTAGTGTAGTTATTTTATTTTGACTAACGTTACGATGCGTTATCAATTTTGGCGTTGTTGTCGAAGAGTGTGATGTTTTAGTTTTTGTTTGTGATTTTAATTGGTGTTTTGTATATATTCATTCAAATTTGATTTTTTTAGTTATTTTGTTATCCTTTCATTTTTCTGTTTCATGTTTGTGAAAAAAATTTAAAAATTTCATAGATGGAAGTAATTTTTTCTTTAACTCTTACTCTCAATCTTATAACCAAGGTTGGACTGATCAACCTAACTTTGGTTATGGATAGGATAACCATTATAATTACTTATATGATGGTTTGAAAACATAGCAATTCCTGTGTGGACCAAAATCTTCTTGTCAAAACTCAAGTACATCTCAAGAACAATTGATGAATGTTGTGATTGCTAACAATCTTATGCAGCAGCTTAAGAGAGTATGCAACAACTTCAACAGAACACCCAATAGTTTTAGTAGGAAATGAGACATAAAACATCTAGAAACCAAAAATTGGTAAGATAAATGGGTGAGATGGCAATGAGGGTCAACTACCTAGAATCATAAATGGAAGAGGAGTAGTCATATTATTAGACCCAGCTTTTAGAGTCCAACTCTGGAGTCATAAAACATAAAGCATATTACCCTGTAGGGTTCTTTCAATAAACCCTCATTAGCCATCATCGTTTCATCTTCATTCTCTGATACCATAATTACAAATAGACTTCTTCTGGATCAGTTTTAGCTCTAAATATCTGGTTTATTTTTCAGTAAGCATCATCTCATTCGGAGCTCTACAACTCAAGATATGATTAAAAAGCCCAAAGTATGTTCATAACCAATTCATGCTCTTCCAACTCATTCCCTCACTTTCTTTCAATATTTCTCAAATCAACTCCAAAGGATACCAATTCTCATATATAGGTATAGGAATGTGTTAGAAATCCAATGCTTCAAGAATCAAGTCATTTGGAGGTTAGATGACAAAGTTATGGCCAAATGAATCAAGCATGTTCAGAGCTGGAAAAACCCTTCGGGTGCAATCGCTAGGAATAAAGGTGCGATTGCGAGGATAAGGGTTCAAATATGAGGAATGATGGTGCAATCACGAGGAATAAGGTGTGATCATGAGGAATGATGGTGTGATCATAAGAGTGCCTGGTGAGATCGCGATCGAGGCTGTCTTATATAAACTTCCTATGCAGCATCACTAACTTATAATGATCATATCTCTCAACTTTGATATCCAAAAATTTCATACTTTATATCATTGGAAAGCTAGAAAGATAAACTACAACTTTTATAAAGAAAACTTTGTCTAATTCTACATAGATCAATATAGTTTTTCGCTTGGAGTTAGAACACAAATTTTACCCCTATGAAAGACTAGAAAATGCAATGTACCACTCGGAAGGTTTTGAGCAAAACACAATCATATTTCATTAATGAATCCAAACAGAGTTTAACAAGCTTTGGTTACAAATCAACATAAACATCACTAAGTTAAAACAAAATACAAAAGGATGTTCAATGTTGATATGCCTATAAAGCTATCCAAAATGTTCACTAACTTAGTACAAAAGATCTCTAGCTATCTTGGAGTTTCCGATATCTTGCAAAGATCAACTGTCATCTTGTTCTGCAGTTAAGGAGTGAAAATAGTAGGTTAAGCTACATATATTTATAGCCATTGGCAATAAGCCACATAATCAAGCATATATACATATATATTTAGCAATTCATTAATCCACAATTCAACTTATAACTCATAGAACATATTAAGCAATTTATCCATCAAAGCATAAAACTTAATTATGCATCATACTTAACAAATCGAATATGCAATGCACGGTCAAATGGCTCGAGAGTTCCATGGAACGAAATGGTAAGATTACACCATGAACAAAATGAGTTCATTTTTTGGATCATATATGCCAAAAGTGGGCAGTTGGGAGAAGCTCTTGTCAACGTGCATGTGACCCATACAAAAGCACATATTCATTCTCAATTCATTTCATCAAATGCTCAGACTTTCATGCTTTTTCCTCTTTTTTTTAATTCAAAGTGTCATAACCTTTTTTAAGGTATAACATAATCATTAATCATCATCCATTTTCAACATTCACAACAATTCAATTTCAAGCAAATCAAATTCAAGCAATCAAACATACACACATATTGGCAAGAATTTTCCTAATTGTATAATAACTATAAATACATTACCCACCTAATTGCTTGAAAATCCTCAAGTTTAAAGTTTCCCTTCCTCTTGATCTTGGGTAGGGTTCTCTTGGTTTCCTAAAAGCAAACCAAGTTTCCATTCACACAATATTCCAATCAAAAGTCCATAAACTTCAATAATCACAAAAATAAAGATAAATAACAAAATGGGCTTAGACGCCTACCTATAGTCTATGTAAGCTAGTAAAACCAAAACCCTAATTCAAAACCCACGAAAATCAAAATGGGTTCTCTTTCTCTTCTTCATTTCCGATACAAACCCTATTTCTCTAAATCCTTTTTCTTCAAAGTAAGAAGAAGAATGGACTTACCTTAAGCTTAGTCAAACTCTTCTTCTTCTTTCCTAGGTTCTCCGATTTCTTCCTCTTTTCTTCTTTCTCTGCGTTTTTCTTCTCTTTTACTCCCTTCCCCGATTCTCTTTTCTTTCTAGCTTATTCAAGACTAAGTTTTCTCTTATCTTCCAAAATTACCTTTCTCTTTGTTTGTCTTTCCAATTATTCCCTTCATTTTAATCAAAAGACTACTAACTCCTTGGTCCATTTAAAATACCATACTACACTCTAATTTAATTCTAACATTCCCATTCAAAATTATAATTTCTATTTAGGCTCACCAAGTTAATGGACTCAATTCTAAAATAATTAAACAAATAAATCAATAATAAAAAAATTTTGGGACTCTACAATTCTCTCCCCCCTTATAGAATTTCGTCCTGAAAATTCTTATTTGAGACATTGAAGAGATGTGGATACTTTTTCTTCATAACCTCCAAAGGCTCCCACGTGGCCTCTTCCGTAGAATGGTTCTTCCATAAGACTCTAACCAGCTTTACTGTCTTGTTTCTCAAGACCTTTTACTTTAAATCTAGAATCTCCATTGGTTGTTCTTCATAAGTCAAACCCTCTCTTAATTAAACCTCTGTAGGTTGAACTATATGTGAAGGATTAGATTGATACCTTCTCAACATCGATAAATGGAAGACATCGTGAATCTTAGACAATTTATATGGCAAAGCTAATTTATAGCCTAAAGGACCAATCTTCTTAATAATCTCATAAGGGCCTATGTATCTTGGACTAAGCTTACCCTTCTTACCAAATCTATAGACTCCTTTCCATCGAGAGGCTTTAAGAAACACTTTATCCCCAACTTTGAATTCCATCTCCCTTCTATGTGCATCCGTATATCTCTTCATTTTTTCTTAGGTTACTTTGAGTCTCTGTTTCACCAATTTAATCTTATCAACTATAACTTGTACTAACTCAGGTCCTAAAAGCCTCATTTCATCTTCCTCATCCCAACAAATAGGAGTTATGCACCTCCTATACAAAGCTCCATAAGGTGCCATCTGAATTCCCAGGTGATAGGAATTATTGTAAGCAAATTCAATCAAAGGCAAATGATCATCCCATGAGCCTTTGAAATCCATATCACAAACTCTTAACATTACCTCCAATGTCCGTATTGTTCTCTCCAATTGACCATCAGTCTGCGGATGAAAAGTTGTACTAAAATGCAACTTAGTTCCCAAAGCCTCTTGTAAGCTTTCCTAAAATCTGGAGTGAATCTGAGATCTCTATCTGAAACTATAAAGCTTGGAATCCCATGTAGTCTAATTATTTCATCTATGTATTTCTTGGCCAAAGCATTTAAAGAATCTATCTACTTAATTAGCAAGAAATGTGCTGACTTGGTTAGCCTATTAACAATCACCCAAATAGCGCCATGCTTCCTACTAATTTTTGGCAATCCCATCAAGAAATCTATTGTAATCTGCTCCCACTTCCATTCAGGAATAGATAAAGGCTTAAGCTTGCCTGAAGGTGCTTGGTGTTCAGCCTTAACTTGTTAGCATATTAAGCATCTTTTAACACATTCTGCAACTTCTTTCTTCATTCCTTTCCACCAAAAATGCTCTTTCAAATCTCTATACATTCTCATACTTCCTGGGTG
Source organism: Erythroxylum shatona (assembly GCA_027568895.1). NCBI lineage: Eukaryota > Viridiplantae > Streptophyta > Magnoliopsida > Malpighiales > Erythroxylaceae > Erythroxylum > Erythroxylum shatona. The sequence goes on from JAOSBK010005296.1 coordinate 7,584, forward strand.
TTTTGCATAAGACATATTGCATGCCTCATCAAGAATCTCATCTTTCAACTCTTACATATCAGGAATCCATAGTCTGTTACCTGCCACCATCAATCCATCTTCTCTTACCTCTATTTCAAAAGGCTTTCGATTTTTAATCGCTTCTCTAAGCCTATTTAAGTACTCATCATGTTTCTACAATTTCTTAATCTTCTCATTTCAACACTGACCTTACCCTAAAGTTAGCCAGTATACACCCAGATTCAACTTGCTTCAATTTTACCTTAAGTCTAGGTAATTCCTCCAACAAAGGAAGATATAACATCTCTACATATGCCATAGTGGATTTCCTACTCAATGCATCCGCTACTACATTAGCTTTTCTTGAGTGGTAATCTATCATCAAATGATAATCTTTCAGTAGCTCCAACAACCTTCTCTGTCTCAAATTTAACTCTTTTTGGCTCATAAATACTTCATAATTTTGTTTTCTGTAAACACCTTGGTAGTGACTCCATATAAGTAATGTCTCCATATCTTCAATGCAAAAATTATAGCAGCTAACTCCAAGTCATGCGTAGTATAATTCATCTCCTAGGGTTTCAATTGCCTAGAAGTATAGGCAATCACTTTATCATCTTGCAATAACACACAGCCCAATCCCTTCCTTATGGCATCACTATAAACTGTATATCCACCACTACTAAAAGGCAAAGTCAAAATTGGTGCTGTTGTAAGCCTATTCTTCAATTTCTTAAAACTATTATGGCGCTCCTTAGTCCACACAAACTTCTGATTCTTCCTTGTCAATTTGGTAAGTGAAGCTACTATTATGGAAAAGCCCTCCACAAACCCCCTGTAATACCTAGCTAAATCCAAGAAACTCCTCACTTCTGCTATATTATTAGGTGCTTCCTATTTCACCATAGCTTCTATTTTCTCGAATCCACATGCACTTCTTGCTCTGAAATCATATGTCTAAGAAATGCTAATTCCTTTAGCCAAAATTCACATTTATCGAATTTGGCATACAACTCGTTCTTCCTCAATGTCTCCAAAGTAATCCTTAAATGTTCTTCATGCTCTTTATAACTCTTGGAATAAACCAAAATATCATCAATAAATCGATCCAAGAAAGGTTTAAAGACTCTATAAGTCCATGATGGCTACAGGGGCATTCGTTAATCTGAAGGGCATAACTAAGAACTCAAAATGCCCATACCATATTCTAAAAATAGTCTTTGACACATCAGACTCCTTTATCCTCAACTAGTGATAATCCGATCTCAAGTCTATCTTGGAAAAGACTTGTGCCCTTGCAATTGGTCAAACAAATTATCTATGTGTGGAAGCAGATATCTAATCTTGATAGTGACATGATTAAGATTATAAAAATCCACACATATTCTTAATGATTTGTCTTTCTTCACAAAAGAAACCAGAGTTCCCAAGGTGAAGAGCTAGGCTTAATAAACCCTTTCTCTAATAACTCTTCTAACTGCTCTTTAAGTTCCTTCAATGCCACCAGAGCCATTCTATAAGGTAGAATTGAGATTAGTGCAGTACTTGGAAGAAGTTCAATGTGAAACTCAATTTTCCTAGGGGTGGTAGTCCTGATAATTCCTCGGGAAAAACAAATGGGAATTCTATGATCACAGGAAATTCTTTTAACTTCCCTCTATCTGCCTTCATGTCTACCACATAGGCCAAAAATACTTCATACCCTTTCCTCATCATCTTTTCTACTGTCAAAGCCAAAATAATTCTAGGCGGACTTGCCTTCCTGTGCCCCATAAACACCACTTTGCTTCTTTTATCCAACCCGAACTCCATTATCTTCTTTTTACAATCTAAATTGGCATTATACCTTTTTAACATATCCATGCCCAATATCACATCTAATCCTCCCATGTTTAATGGCATCAAATCCACCACTAATTTTTCTCCTCCAATATATATCTCACAATCTCTATAAACTTAAATAATAATAATATATTGGCCGATTGGAGTACTAACTATCAAATGAGTATCCAATGGGATCAAATTTCTACCATACACAGTTCTACCTGATGAAGCAAAGGAATGGGTAGACACTGGATCTTTCAAAACAATGACATCATTATTAAGCAATTTAACCATACCAGTTGCCACTTTTGGAGTTATCTTTGCGTCCTCTCTCGTCATTGCAAACATTCTAGCTAGTGCTTGCCCCTAGATCACCCTGGGAGATTCACTCTCTTAGCTACATCAGAACTGCTCACCTTAGTTGTAGTCTTATACCCCACAGCCTCAGCCCTCTTTGAAGCTTACATCTGAGTTCTCTCCTATCTTGCATATTGAGGGCACTTTCTAGCCATGTGCCCTTTCTCTCCACAGTTGAAGCAAGCTCCTGTCAATCTGTAACACTCTCCTCCATAGAACTTGCCAAAATGATCACACTTGAGAATAGGTGGCTTATCCCCCATTCCCCTTCTACTGCCTCCCACCGTAGAGGCCTGATAAGAAACAGTAGAAGTTCTCATTTGTTTGGACTTGCTCATGCCACTGTTCCTCTCCTCAGACTGTATAGAGAAAGTCCTGGCACTCCTCTCTGATATAGAAACACCACCTCCCCTCTTGAACTATTCTCTCCCCTTTCTCTTTTTGTTCACGACACTCCTTATGTTCTCAATGTTTTCAACCCTTAGTGTTGCTTCAACTAGCTATTGAAAGTCATAGAAGTTCTGTACCACCACTTTTTCTCTGACGAATAGATGCAGTCCTGATTCAAACCTACGGCACTTATCTGTCTCACTCATCATCATCTCATCGGCATACTGAGACAGTTGTGTAAATCTATGCTCATACTCACTGACCATCATCTCCCTCTGGGTGAGACTCAGAAACTCTCTCTACTTCTGTTGAATGTACACTTCAGACAAACATTTCTTATTATAAGGAGTTAAGAAGTCTTCCCATTCCAATACTGACGGTTTCATCTGACTCCCTAGCACACTTTCCCACCAATGTAGGGCACCCCCCTATAGTAAACTAGTAGCATACTCTACTTTACAGGGCATCCCCCTGTAGTAAGCTAGCAGCATACACTACTTTCTCATCATCTTCACAATCCATCTGCTCCAATGCCTATTCTATCTTTCCCAACCATGTCTAAGCTTCTTCTAGATCAATGGTACCATAAAAATCCACTGCTTCAAACTACTTCTCCTTCTTAACTAGGGTCGGAGCAAAAGATTGTGGTATCTGGCCCATGGCCTGGACAAAGTCCTAAGCAACAGCTTGGAACATTCTTGGATCTAAGGGAGGTACTTGCTCCTATGGAACAGGTGAACTCCTACGTCTGTGATCGAGAGGGCCCACTATCATGCCTTACAAAAGCCTTAGCATTTTCTGGGGCTACTAACTCATTAGTACTCTCCTTTCTTGTCAAAGAGTAAGGTGCAAGTGATCCTTACAAAACTCCTCTTGTCCTTCTACGAGGTGGCATCTTACTCCTTCAATGTAAATATTAACAATTACTTACATTTCATTTTAATCTTAATTCCTATATGTATGCATGATATGCATGTCACTTAATGCAATCAATCAATTCACAATGAAACAAGTAATCACATATCATAACAATTCATACTACTATGCATTCTAAGCCTAGAAAAAACCTAATCAATCAATTCACAATGCAACAACTAATAATATAACATAACAATTCATACTACTATACATTATAAGCCTAGAAAAAACCAAAGCTCTGATACCAAACAATATTGGATCCTACTTCCGAAGTCCAACTCCGGATTCATAAAAAGTAAACATATTACCCTATAGGGTTCTTTCAATGAAACCTCATTAGCCATCATTAGTTCATCTTCATTCTTCAATACCATAATTACAAATAGAATTTTTTGGATCAGTTGTAGCTCTAAATCTCCGGTTTATTTTCCAACAAGAATCATCACATTCAAAGCTCTATAGCTCAATATATGATTAAAAAGCCGAAAGTATGTTCATAACCAATTCATGCTCTTCCAACTCATTCTCTCACTTTCTTTCGATATTTCTCAAATAAACTCCAAAGGCTACCAATTTCTATGTATAGGTAGAGGAATGTGTTAGGAATCCAATGCTTCTAGAATCAAGTCATTTGGAGGTCAGATGACAAAGTTATGGCCAAAAGAATCAAACATGTTTAGAGCTGGAAAAAACCCTTCAGGTGTGATTGTGAGGAATAAAGGTGCGATCACGAGGATAAGGGTACAATCACGAGGAATGATGGTATGATCACGAGGAATGTCGGTGCAATTGTGAGAGTGCCTGGTGCAATCGCGACCGAGGCTGTCCTGCATAATCGTCCTATACAACATCACTAACTTATAATGATCATATCTCTCAACTCCTATATCCAAAAATTTCATACTTTATATCAATGGAAAGCTAGAAAGATAAGATATAACTTTTATGAAGAAAACTTTGTCTAATTCTGCCTAGATAAATATAGTTTTTTTCCTTAAAGTCATAATACAAATTTTATCCTTATGAAAGACTTGAAAAAGTAATGTACCACTTGGAAGGTTATGAGAAAAAGACAATCATATTTCATTAATGAATCCAAACAGAGTTTAAAAAGCTTTGGTTACAAATCAACACACACATCACTAACTTAAAACAAAATACAAAAGGAAGCTCAATGTTGATATGCCTATAAAGCTATCCAAAATGTTCACTAACTTAGTACAAAAGATTTCTAGCTACCTTGGAGTTTGCGATACCTTGCAAAGATCAACTGTCATCTTGTTCTGAACCTAAGGAGTGAAAATAGTAGGTTGAGCTACACAGCTCAATGGCTAATATATTTATAGTCATTGGCAATGAGCCACACAATCAAGCATATATACATATATATCTAGCAATTCATTAATCCACAATTCAACTCATAACTCATAGTTAACAAAATGTCATCACGTAGAACATATTAAGTAATTTATTCATCAAAGCATAACATTTAATTATGCATCATACTTAACAAATTGAATATGCAATGCACAATCAAATGGCTCGAGGGTTTTGTGGAATGAAATGGCGAAACCAAAGTTTACGCCATGAACAGAACAAGTCCATTTTTTAGATCTTATATGCCACAAGCGGGCAGTCGGGAGAAGGCTCTTGTCAATGTGCACGTGACAAACAAAATGGTTCATCTCTTACCCATACAAAAGCACATATTCATGCTCAATTTATTTCATCAAATGCTCATACTGTCATGCTTTTTCCTCTTTTCATTTAATTCAAAACGTCATAACCTCTTTCATGGTATAACATAATCACAAATCATCATGCATTTTCAACATTCACAACAATTCAATTTCAAGCAAATCCAATTCAAGCAATCAAACATACATACACATTGGTAAGAATTTGCCCAATTATACAATAACTATAAATACATTACCCACCATATTGCTTGAAAATCCCCAAGATCAAAAGCAAGTTCAAAATTTTCCCTTCCTTTTGATCTTAGGTAGGGTTCTCTTGGTTTCCTAAAAACAAACCAAGTTTCCATTCACACAATATTCCAACAAAATGTCCATGAACTTCAATAATCGCAAAAATAAAGATAAATAACAAAATGGGCTTAGACTTAACCTACCCATAGTCTATCTAAGCTAGTAAAACCAAAACCCTAATTCAAAACCCACGAAAATCAAAATGGGTTTTGTTTCTCTTCTTCGTTTCTGACATAAACCCTATTTCGTTAATTCCTTTTTCTTCAAAGTAAGAAGAAGAAGAACCTTAAGCTTAGTCAAACTCTTCTTCTTCTTTCTCATGTTCTCCGATTTCTTCCTCTTTTCTTCTTTCTTTGCGTTTTTCTTCTCTTTTTCTCTCATCCCCAATTCTCTCTTCTTTCTCACTTATTTAAGACTAAGTTTTTCTCTTGTCTTCCAAAATTACCCTTCTCTTTGTTTGTCTTTCCAATTATGCCCTTCATTTTAATCAAAAGACTACTAACTCCTTGGTCCATTTAAAATACCATACTACACTCTAATATAATTCTAACATTGCCATTCAAAATTCTAATTTCTACGTTGGCTCACCAAGTTAATGGACTCAATTCTAAAATAATTAAACAAATAAATCAATAATAAAAATAAAAATTTGGGGCCCAATGGAAGTTAATGCAGAAATCTTACAAAGTGATGAGGAGCTTGAGAATTTTGAGAGCATTACTCAAAGAGTTGCTTGTGTAGAAGAAGCAGAGGAGGAGCTCGAAGTAGAAAAGGACATATATTTTAGCTTGGAGGTAAGTGCTGAGTTTCATTTTATTGTTGAGAATGAATCTTCACCTTTCCATAGGAGATTGGAGGAATTAAATGAGATTGAGAATCTGAGGATAGTGAAGATGCTGAATGGGGATGATGATCAATTAAGGCCCTATTTGGAACAACCTCGTGTGAAAGTGGCACTAATTGTAGTACTTGAAGATCACAATTTTGTCACATGAAGAGAAGAAGGAGTCGAGCCAACGACTTTAAACAAAGGCGCTTCTTGGAAGATAACCCAAGGGAAGTAAATTTCTTTTCTTTACATTTATGTATTACTTTTTATATGAATGTGTGTTTTTGAATTTGTTTGTTTTACTTGTTTTAAGTTTTCAATTAAAATGAGAGAAATAACAAAATAAACAATCAAACATTTTCTCTTTTTTATTACTTCAGGGATATATAGTCATGATTATAGTGTAAATTGACTAGATAATTTCACAACAACTTTAGTATGTATTTTTACTCTTGTGATTTGTCGATATACATTATCTTTAGAAGAGTAATAACTAGTGGTAAACAAAGCTGGTAAGATTTTAAGCCTTATTATACTAAAACCTTCATTTCAGTCTCGTTGTCTTTTAATAATGTGTGACCTTCAAGACATGTACATCCTGATTTTGCTTTGAATTTCTATTCAAGACCATATTTTTATCACATGCATTAATATGGAAATGATTAGGCATTCTTTGTTTTCCGAACTACATTAGCCAAATAGCCTACCCTATTGACATTGTTTTTCCCTTGTTAGACCCCTTTGAGCTTTATACCTTTCCTTTTATATAAATCACATTTTATACTTTTAAACTTAACCAAATGTCTTACCCAAGTCATAAAGCTAGTGGAGAACTTGTGATTGGTGAGTTTGTGGATGTACAAAAGTGTAAGTTTGTGGGTGTACATATGTGTGGTTAGTTAATGTTGGGATGTTTTATTTTGTCTTACCTTTGAAATTCCCATGTTAATGTTGTTTCTTTTAATGTTAAAAAAAGAAATGAAAGAATGAAAGAAAAGAGAAAAGCATAAGAAAAGAAAAGAAAAGAAAATGAAAAAAAAAAGAAGGAAAGAAAGAAAATGAAAAAAATGTTTAAATGAATTTATCAACAAGGAAGTGCATATGAGTTTGCAAAGTTATTCATAATTAATGCATCTTCCTAGAGTTGTAATGAATGTGTTATTTAAGTATGTTCAATATGAGGTAGATGTTGGGTTGGAAGGTTCACGTTTGGGGTCTCAGTATATTGTTGACATAAATTGGATAAGTGATTCCTTCAGATTGGCATATGCTTCATATAGTTTGTATGCGAGGGCTGAAACGAGTTATGAAATATAAGTGTTACCTTCATCATAGCTGACGGTACCCAATTTTGTATGAGTGTTAACTTATGCACTTGATGTCATATTGAGTGTTGTTTTGTTTCACTAGCTTAATGGCTTTCAAGTTAGTTGACCCAATTACATCTCACCTTACCTTTTCCCACATTACAACCTTGAAAAGTCCTTTGATTCATGATTTTGCATGTAAATTTTAGTGGTGGAGAAATGAAACGATATGTAAAGTTATGCATTGTCATCATCATGAATGGTGTTGAATGTATCCGTGGATATATTTTAGTTAAAAACATTTTTCGAGTCTACCATTAGACTGTTCAGTTTTTGAAGATGATGAATGTTGATTGATCATGAGTAAAAGCTTGGAATGTTGACTTCTTATTATGATTTTTGAAAGTCATTCACCATTGCTTATGATTATATATTCTTGGAACATATGGGAATTGAGTAAATGTTTTTTTGGGTTTTTGAGTTTAATTTTAATGTCTTGCCCGAGGACGACCAAAAGCTAAGTATGGAGGAAAATGATAGTGCTTAATTGATTATGAATTTATTCCTTAACATTTAGTGATTATTAACATGAAATTGCTTAATTTTTTAAGATTAATTTTCACTTGTCTTTATGGAGCAAGAAAAAGAAAATTATAAGACAAAAAAAGAAGATAAGAAAAATAGAAACAAAAACTAACCAAAGTTGTTGTTGTGCATGGACCATGCAAGCCCATGCAACATGTTTTAAGGAATTAAATGAAGGCAAGAGGCTGCTGGAAGAATGAAGCAAAATGACAGCAGATGAAGGAGAAAAACGCATAACAGAAGTAAGGAGAAATGACATAGCAACTAGGAGAAACAACATTGTCTGCATGAAACGTAAACGTGAGACGTCTCCCAGCTGCTGCGTCGTTCTACTTACTCCTTACTTATGCATTGCATTTTACTCCATCTACCAAATGCAGATGTTTTCAGTGGAAGCAGCGGAGGTTTTAATAAGTGAACAGTATGTGTGGCCAAGCTTATTAAATTATCACATCAAGAGAGAATAGAACAGTAGCAGCGACATAAAAGAGGAGGAGGTGCTACAGGGGTTTCGACAGGGACAATTTTCATAGGTACTGAGGCATTTTCTTGGGAAAGACTCGTGACGAGCTAAACGTCCTAATATCGATTCAGAGGTAAGATCAACGTCGACGACCCAGGTTAAGTGTATTTCTATACTTTTTTTGTTTTTTTTGTCATTAGGAATTGATTATGTTATCTTATGTTGATTGAATTAGGTATTCTGAAAATATGATTTTAATGCATTCATTGAATCATTTATTTGCAAATCCATTGCTAGAATTTCAATATAATCGGTAATTATTATGTTGAAATTCATGTGTAGCCACTAATGATTCATAATCATTAGAGATAACCTGACCTAGGTTAAATGACACATCATATGTGGTTATTGCCTTTTCCTAATTCGTAATGCTACCGTAATTAAATATAAAGATCATATCTTAAGTTATTCGGTGGTTAGGTTTAATTAACAATTGTAACTTAATTAAACCCTACCTAAGGGAAAACTCGGGTTAATTATTAACTTATGATTAATAGTTGCTAGGAGAGGTTTGAGAACAACAAATCAATGAAATATGTTTAATTAGGGTGTAAGTCGAGATTAAATGAAAGAACCGAGTCCCTATCGAATTTCCCATTTTTATCTTTTTTGCATGTTTTCTTTAATCTGTTTTTATTAGTCTAGTTTCATTTTTATTCCAAAATCCAAATACCCCGTTAACCTAAACAACCAATTAATTTCATTTCAACAACTTTACATACATTCTCTATGGGATTGACCTAGACTCACCATTGTTATAGTATCATTCTAGATATTTTATTTTGACTAGTGTTACGACCAACTGTCAATCATGAAGACTAAAATTTTTTTTTCATGTTCGATGTAATCTCTACTATGATTAAGAGCTTAACCTTTGTTGATACTTAGATTAGATGAACATCAAGATAAACCTTAAAATGATTTTATTTTAATTTAATTCATTATTTAGTTTCATTGAGATTCAATTATTTATTATTAATTATTCTCAAAATATTATTATCACCTTATTGATTCATGTGTGATTTCATGTAATTCATATCAATTATGAATTAGATCTAGTATAATTGAAAGGAGTTACATGCAAATTTAGAGATAGGCAGACAAAATTCTCCCAAATTGGGGTCGAACCTAATAGTGAAAGTCTCTTAATGCAATTCTAGGGTTTTAAATAGAAATAGATTTTAATCAATCAACCTAGGTTTAGATGTTAATAGCCTTCACAAAGATATTAACATAATTTTGGAATTTCTATGGCATAATGAACTATAGATTAAATTGATTTGTGAAATTATGATTTCATACAAAGTTTTAGGGGATACAAATTCCAAGTTTCGTTGTATTCCTTGATTGTTTATTAGTTTAATCTTTGTTCTAGTTAGTCAATTATGTTGATTTATTATATTTTATTGTTTTAATTTTGAATTCGATCAATCATAAGCACCATAATTTATTATACTAAATAATAGAAAGACAGTAAGTACTACTAATTCTAGTCCTCGTAGGATCGACCCAAACTCGTTAGTGCTAGCTATAACTCCACTTTATTCTTGCAGTAAAAAAACAAATAATCATTATCAACATTTTATAAAAAGGATAACTTATGAACTAATGTAGACCCTATAAACATGAAAAATGTCGACTTATCATTATTCTCTATGCTCTTTAAATTATCATTTAACTATATGATTAATTTAAATAAAGATATTTCTTTATTTCATCATATATTGATCTTTATTTAATTTTATTTATTAGATAAAAATAATTTCTCAAATTCAACAATAATTAATTCAATCCCTTCCTAGGTGCCATTAGAGATCATCACTAGCTACTCATCATCTTTACACCAAAAAATATGAGCAATATAACAAAAGAATAAAAAATTGAAAGAGTTCTAAAAGTGATCTCGATATTCCAATGTAATATGCTCAATTAGGATGATTTTTAATCCTCTTCTTCCTAGAAAATGGCTACCAAATGTCTCTTTAAGGTGTTTTCGCCTCCTAATATCTAACCTTAATTCTAAAAATAAAAATAATGAAAATTATCATCTTATAGGATTTTTCAAGTGTATTTGTATATAATAGAATGGAAAATATGAGGTGGAATATAATCTTGTCTTAGGCCATGTTATCATTATTATTTAAAATTTATGAAGTAATTGACATGCACATGTTCTTAGTTATGTTCTTTATAGTCTCTATCTAAAAATAGATAAGAGGACGGAAATGCTTGTCTTTAATTATGTTTCTTATTATTTCTCTAATTTGATTTCTATATAAAGAAACAAGCATAAACATATCCATTTCTATGAATGTGTAGTTCTATACTTCTCTAGCTCCATATAATATGACCTCTCCCTTACCTGTGTCTATAGTCATATCTTTAATATTGAGTTTTTTAGAAGAACATATTTTTGAAAATAAAATAAGCTTTAGCCAAAATTGATATTTCTTTTTTATTATCCTTGTAAAACTATTTAATTCTTGACAAAACTAATCCCCTAAGTAACATCTTCTTAATTACTTAAAACCATCACATAAAATAATTAAATCAAAGTATTTATACATAAAAACATAGCAAAGCATTAGTAAAATATATGTAGGTTTTGCATGCAACATCATGCTTACGAAATCAAAACACATTCTCCATTTCTTGCTTACCTTTTTTACTATAACCATATTAATGAGCCACTCTAGATACTTTTTGGTGAAGCCTACTTCTAATAACTTGGTCACCTCCTATTTTATATCTTATTGTATTTCAATTGCAATATTTTAATTCTTTTTTATTAGTTTGAAGAGAGGATCCATATATTACTGATAGGAAACTAATTCCCTATGTAATCTAGTTATATTAGTTAGAATCCTAAAATGTCTAAGTATTGAATTAAAAATATTTGTAGGACTACCTTTAAATTTCCTTCAATTTGCACCCTAATATTGTTATAAGGTATTTATTTTCCTTTCATAACTTGTTTAATTTCTTAACCAAGCTACCCCTAATCTCCTTTTTCAAATCCCTAACATCTAAGTCTTTCATATTAATCATATATGCAATATTCTTTTCTTTTAGGGTGGTGTTGTAACATTGTTTCACCATCTTTTGGTCCTTAAATACCTCTATTACTTCATTAAAGGTTGAAAACTTCATTAAAAAGGAGAAAAATTGTCTGATCAGTACAATTAGAAGGCTTGCCAATTGTAACATTATACACATTTGATGCTTTTACTATAACGCTCCACCCTCTCGTGACACATACCCGACATCCTAAGCGATATCTGAATACATGCCCCGTGAGGATGGCATGCTAGAACAGTCAAACATTCAAAACTCAATACAAAAATTTTTTTATAACATAAAATCAAAATTATCATTATTACACATAAGATCATTCTCATGTGCAACCTTTCCACTTTGGAAAGTTATTACAAAACAACACATTCAAATAGACATCTTACAATAATTGCTGAAGAATCAATTTCATACAAAAATAAGAATTTGTAAATGTAGATGTGAACTGATCCCTGAATTCTATCCCTTACTTTAATATGGTAGCTATAACAATGGGGTAACTCTTCTGAAAAATAGTTACAAATTTTGGGTGAGTTTTGCGAACTCAGTGAGTGACCATCTTCGATGGCTCACTCAATCACAAGACACATACAGATCAAGCCATCACTTAATTCACATCATTTTAAACTTAATCAAATAGCATCACAAATCATTTTGATCACTTATTTTACAATTCACATTCAGAGCATTCACATAGTTTATTTTGTCCATTTGGAACATACATACCAATTTTAATATGCAATGCACATAAGACTCACTTTCATTTATTTCTTTGTTGTTACCAAATGCCTATAACTGTCTTGTATTCGTTGTAGATACTGGGCTCATTGATAACTGTTCCGTATCTGTTGTGAATACCGAGATCATTAAACTTTGAGCCTAAGGCTTTAATGCGCATAATTGAGCTTAAAGCTTTTTTCACGTTCTGCCTTTATCTTTCATGTAGTGAAATGCATCAATCACACATGATCACTTATTCACTATCATATATCATCGGACCTTAGTCTGACATTCAACATTTATGCTGAGAACACTTTGTGATCATATATTCATATCGTGAAGCATTTAGTTCATCATATTCACATATGATTAGCACTTCAATATCTCATTCATATATCGCAATCATTGGACTTTCATTGTTCAGAATTCAACAATCAAATCACATTCATAAATATTCATAATCACTCAATTCATAATGTAAACAAAACAAATGATAAAGTAAGACCATCTAGTTCTACTCACAGTATGCTCCCGTTTAGCATTTGCTTCCAAACTTTGAAAAAGTATAAATGTGAACGTTTATCCTGTACATCACAATTATCCAATACATACATTGCACACATATTAATAACTTTGCACAATTATAAACCTTCATTTATGCATATGTGTGTATATGGACTATGTATAATGCATGTTCATAACAACCTCAGGTATTTATCCATTAGTGTATCACAAAATCAGTCCCACGTCAAGACTCCTCTAATTATAATGTATACTTAGGTTTATACCTCACTAGAACCATTAAAATGACAATTTATACTCTTCCATCAGATACCCTTAATTTGATTCAATCAATCTTCTTCAATCTAGTATCAAAGATTATAAGAAATAAATGTGCTAGGAATCTATTGGTCTAAGAATTACTCTATTTGGAGGTCAAATGACAAAGTTATGACTGAAAGAATCAAACAAGGTTCTATCCTCAATCATATTGAACCTATTTCGGGGAAACTAGGATAACTTTCTCTATAGGTATCGGATCAAGGACATTTTTAGATGGTTTGAAATATGACTTATAGTTCTATATTTATGAAGACCTTGAAGATAGATTCTATCATCTAACAAGTCAAAATTGGACTAGACGATACAAAATGAACAATGACTAGAAGAAGTTTATAAACAGTACATAGAAGTTGTTTTACAATTGGCATAGCATTCTCTAAAGATATCAGATTAAGGTGTTATTTAGATGTTTGTAAAGAGGAATTCCATATCTACAACTTTCATGAAGACCTTGAGGACAAATTCTATCGTCTACTAGGCCAAATTGGACCAGACGATACAAGATGAACAGTGACTAGAAGAAGTTTTAGTCTAAGACCTATTTGGAATAATTGGCATAACTTTCTCTGGAGATATCACAATTTTCATGAAGACCTTAAAGACAAATTCTATCATATAAGGGGTCAAAATTGGACTGGACGATACAAAAGGAACAATGACCAGAAGAAGTTTATGAATAGTATACAGAAGATGTTTTACAATTGGCATAACTTTCTCTAGAGATATCGGATTAAGGTGTTCTTTAGATGAATTTGAAAAGGACTTCAAGATCTACAACTTTTATGCAGACGTTGAAGACAAACTCTATTGTCTAGAGGGTCAAATTTGGACTAGAAAATAAGATCAGATGAACAGTGCACCAGACGATATGACGTCATCAGACGATGCTTCATCACGGGCGATATAACGTCATCACCAAATGATATGATGTCATCAGATGATATGACATCATCAGATGATATGATTTCATCAGATGATATGACGTCATTAGACAATATGACATCATTAGATGATACAGTCTATACTTCTGAATATCTTCATTTATAAGGACCATAACTTTTGACTCCTGTGTCCAAAAATTTCATACTATATACCGTTGGAAAGCTAGAAAGATAAGCTAAAACTTTATAGAGACAACTTTGTATAATTTAGCCTAGATTAATCCAGATTTTTCTCTGAAGTCAAAACACGAAATTTATCCCTAAGGAAGACTTGAAAGTTTGCACTGTGCAAACTTGGAAAGTCCTGAGTATAACCATTTAGCTACCAATTTGACTTCATTAAACTCTCAATTCTCAACTCAATAGGGTTTTCAAATTGAAAAATCCCATAATGCACAATTACTAAAATTGGTTCTAGAATACTTAAATACATGTATTTTCTAACTCCATGCCTAAAACTCTTCCAAGAAATCCAAAAGATTCAGAATGATCTTACCTTGATTCTTCAGCAAATGAAGAGATCTTTAGCTTAATTAAAAGCTCTTCTCTTCCTCTTCCTTTTTCTCTTCTTGAACCACTTCAAAATCTCTCTCAAGACTAAGAATTGCTGAAACCCTAGCTAAACTCTTTTCTTTTCTCTCAACCACCGAAATTCTCTTCTTTTTCTTTCTTAATTTCTCTACTTCTCTCTCAATTCATGTTTCCCCCTTCTTAAAAGCAAGACTACATTTCTTTCTTCCATTTCTACCCTTAATGAGCCCAAAAAGCCTCTTTTACCCTTCTTTATAGGCTTATGTTCTTTTTACCTTGGGTGTCTTACCAAAAACACCCCTTGAACATTCTTATAACCTTTACACTTTATTTCAATTAATCAATATCATATAACCTTTCTAACATCAACATAATAATTAAATTCTACAAAATTTCATGAAGACCTCATAATTGATGTAAATCATACTTTTTCATCAAAAAGAAACTTTTGGGGGCCAACACTTCTCAATATACTCACATTTATAAACAATTATACCTGGAATGTTAATAAATGCATGTACAACCATTTTCATTTGCAACGATTCAATATTCATGTGCATGAGCATATCACATAATGTATGAGCATGAAGCACATTTCTAATCACTCAATAAATCTCTCACATTTAGTATTTTGGCCTTAACATAGATAACGGGATGTTACACTTGCTACATAACACTTTGTTATACTTTTTACTTGTCTTATATATGTTCCTAATATGATAAGTAGAGATATCTTTATTTTCATATAGATTTGATCCCCCTAAAATCGAGTAGGTGTGATTTCAAATATTTTACCATATCTATTAAGGTGCTCATCTTTGTTAAGATGTCATAAAATAAATATTCATAACACTGTTTATATTTACTAATATTCTTTTCACTAAAGAGTTAGCCATTGAAAGAGTTACTACTACGACATATTTATCAAGGTGTGATATACTTAATTTTCAATTTCTTAGAAGGTGATCTCTAACACATTTAATTCATTTTTTAGTTATTGCTCAAAAGGAAGGTTGACTGTTGTCTACTTCATTTCGATGTCTAAGGACAACTATTATTTTCCATCTCTTCTAACAAGTTGTATGTCGGTTGCATTGTTGGTTCTGTAATTCCTTGATGATAGGTGTTAAACCTTGGCCTCATAAAGTCCAAAAGGTTCCTTTGCTCTTTGTGATACATTTCCTCCATCATCATTCTTTTTATCTTTTCGTGACATTTAACTTTTTGGATTCCTCATCCTTACCTTATGATGTCCAAATTGAGTGTCTTTTACTTTGCATCTAAAACCTTTATTTTCTTGTCTTTTTTAAATTAAATTTCTTGTGATTAGGCATCATAATCATAAGAAATGGTGAAAATGCCTAAGAACAAAGGAATTCAACTAGTACTAAACTAATTTCCTCAACAATGGAACTAAAAACTTATTGAGCGAGTTTGACCTATATGAAACCCTCAATATCTGCAAGTATACGAATCGTAACTTGTAGTATTAAACGTGTAGATCCTAGGAGGAAATAACAAAAACCAAGTTAACCTAAAATTGTCTAAAGTGTGAAATATGATTTGGGTGAAAATAAAATATAAAAAACAATCAAATAAAATTGAATACTTAATCACTTAACAATTGAGCTGCCATAATAAAATAAGGATGATCAAGTATAAAAGCCTAGCACTATTTCTGTCATTGTTTTTCTCCTTTAAACACTATTGATTCAATTGAGTGTCGATTCCAGATTTTTGAAGGGTTTAATTATTCTCTCTTAAGACATAATCGTTTAATCCTAATTGATTAACCATAATTGATTACGAAATTTCATATTTTGCAATGTCTCAATTCACAAAAACAACCTAACGTTTTCAATTAGTTCTTAAGTGATTTGTTAAATAATTAAGTTTTCATACAAGATCTCTCCTCATATGATTATCACTTTGATATTTGCATGACTTATCATGAAGTTAACTCTCATTATACAACCTAATTAGAATACTTTTGACTCACTCTCTTGATTTATTGTCAAAGTACTAGCAAACATAAATATCATAACACCCTAACATTGTATTGAAATCAACAATGATTAAGTCACATAATAACTCAAGAACAAATCCTAATCTAAAAATTAAAACATTATAAATGTGTATAGCATCTTTAATCTCAGTTCATACATCAAGTGAACGTTTTCAATTAGTTCTTAAGTTAGACTGGTCTGGAAATGCTGGAACAGCTAGAACTCTCTAATGCCCCCTTCTTGATCTTCCATGCCTTTTCTTGAATTTGGTAAAATGGAGATTGCTCTTTTCTGGAGTCTTTATGTTCTTTTTATAGTTCTTTAGACTTCTAGGGTTCTTTTTAAGATTTACCCACTTAATTTAGTTCAAAAATAGCCCAAAAATGTCAAAATTACAAAGACTTGTGTGTTGGAAAAATTGAAATTAACTGGAATTGTTGTCTACACTCTCAGTCACGATTATGACAATCAAGTCATGATCATGCCTTTCAATCTTCTTCATTCTTCAATTTCCTAGGTTCCTTAACTAACAAACACATTAAATACCCCTTGAAACACAAAATTATAATCCAATTCTTGCTATAAACCAAACAAACACTTAGAATACATACAAACATTAACAGTAACATAATTATAAGCCTATACACATGATAATCATCTAATAAAAGCTTAAAAACACACTTAATATAGTATAATTTACATCTATCAATGTTGACAAAGGGGAATTCATCAAGTTCTTTCACTAAAAAATCTTGCAGGAATCTTTTTAGATCTAGGGCCTCTAAAGTCTTATGGTGTAAACTTGAATCTCTCCAAGAATTGTGGCTAACTATTAATGGTAAGCTAACATCAAAGATAGATTTCATAATACAACCTCCATCTTTACCACTTGTGCTTATTATCATCAAACACTTGAAACTATTAACCATTTATACTTTTAATATGAGTATATAATACCAATTTGGAGCTTTATTATAGGGATAAATATTCTCTCCTACTTAGTAAGTAATTAGACTAATATTGTACATCATTTTGGATTGGAAATGCAAAGAGGAGTCTACCAAGTTTAGAATCTCCTTCGACACTACCATATATTTAATTAGAAAGAAAGGAATTTAAGAGAATTTTAATTTACACTAAGGCACGAACAACATCTTATACATGAGATGGTGGGTTACATTACTAAGCAAATGCTAATGGTTTTAATATCCTTAATATCTTAGTTTAGTTTTACTTATCGCTTTATGTTATATTAACAACATATTGATTGTAATACCTTGTTCTCCATATTGAGGGTTAGAGCTTTAGTTATCACTAGGAATTCATGAAATGCATTTACACATGCATATTATTAGCATATACATATTCATTATGAATTATGAATTTGCACGCATTGCAAGGAACGCATATGCACTCAATTGACTCATTTCAGGATATGAAAAGATTAAAACATTCATGATGTGAATTGTGAAACGTTTATGCCTTGAATTTTGGTTTGGTTGATTACAAGTAGTGAATTTGAAATTAATTTATATAATTGTAAAATGGAGTAATTAAATGTACATTTGGTCTAGGAAAAATGCCAAATGGCAAGAAAATTGATATATGGAAATTATAAGATTAAGCCTATAATTGAGTGACATTTGGCATTGATCATTGTGTGACAAATGGATTAGTAAGTTGATGACAATTTGCATCTATGATTACATGACATAGGACATAGCTTTATTGGTGACATATGGCAACATATATGGAGGACATGCCTTTAAACATATGGCAATTTAATTGAATGACACCTAGCACCTTAGGAGTAACGTTTCTGCAGTGATGTTTCTGATTCTTCTTCTCTTCTCATCTCTCACCACCAAAACTTGCTTCTATCTCCCCTTCTTGTGTTTTTCTTAAATCTATGCTAAATTATCACACCAAATACATTCTTTTACACTTCACAAAATAGCTAAAGACCGAGCTGATTGTTGTTTTATCATAGCTGAAAGTCATCTAATCCCACTTTAAATTTGTGATGATCTTACATGCATGGAGGGTGCGGTTAACTTGATGAATTGAGCTAAATTGGAAGCTAAATAAGTAAGTAAACTATTGTTCTTTATGCAATGTTATAATAGAAAGATTATGATAATTGAATTAGGATAGATTGTGTATGATGTTGATGTTAAAGATGCGTTGGAAAATGGAGAATCAATGGATACTTTTCAGGTCTGTTTTTACATATACAAAAATGGTAGTCTATGGAATGTTGTATGGATGATTTAATTTGGGATTTGAAGTATAAATGAAGGTGGATTCATGGTAAAGATACGTGTTATTGAAGTGTTCTTGAATATGGAAAATTAGAGTTATAAGTCGAAATTCTAATTTCACTTTTATCTTCCTCTTTCAATCTATGTTTACATATCTTTAGGGCATGAATTTTAAGAAACTCAAAGAATGAAAGTTGTAGATATAGGTCTTAAGTTAACCTCTGTAAAAGTGGTTTGATAAAATAGTGACTAGAATGCTTGTTTTGCTAATACTGCTTGTGACATACTCCTGTGCAAGAACCTTATATTATTTTCTAATTTTTGGGGACTTTAGAGCTCGAATTAGTCAAAGTATAAAACATGAAAATTATTATTAATGGTTATTAATGGTTTTATGAAACATTTTGTCTAAAAAATATGGTGATAAGTTTATGTAGTTAATTGATGTCATTATCTAAAGAATGGACTGTTTTGTTGTGTTGAGTTCAAATATGGAAATTCTGATTTGTTAAAGGAATAAATGAGTTCTTTTAATGTAAACATGATCTTAAAGGACATGAGAAATGTGTATAAGGTATGGATGAATGAGCATTGAAGAAGTAGGGGTAATTATGAATGAGAATTGAGTAAATGTATGAAAATATATTGCTGAAAAAAGTTTGGAGAATGTATAGATTTAGCTTGCTGAAATTCCAGATTTAAAGTAACAATTATGTGTGTGATATAAGAGATTTTTGATCATGAAAATGTTCAAGGATAAGTGTAAAATATGAGTTGTTAATAGTATAAAGATGTTTTCATGAATGCAAATGAGATCAAAAGAATATGAATATGGTGAATTAGGTACAATTGAATATGAATTAAGGAAATTGTGTGAATCTATAATACTAGGAAAAGATTGATAAATTTATGAATGATGAATGGAAGTGATAAATTTTACTTAAGGCGTAAATCTAATTGCAAACTAAATGACGTATAAGTCAATATGTATAAATGATTAAGATTTGTGAATAAGGTTACATACCTGGAATGATCAATTGAGCATGCATTGAACATAACACATATACATGTGTACGATTGAGTACTTTTTGATTAAACAAGTTAGTAATGTGTGCATATTTGTGTATTGCATGATTTAGAAGCACAAATTGATTAACAATTTCTAGACATTGCCGATTCATCCAAGCAATAGCTATCTGGAGCATACTATGAGTTGACCTAGATGATCCTCACTGTAATTAAATTATTTTTATATAAATTTTAGTTATTGAATTGCTACTTATCTAATTGTGATATTCTGGACATTGTTGATCTGAGGAGTGATATTAGGGAATGTGTTGGAATCAGACTGATTGTATGTGAATGGGGAAATGTGTACTCAATTATATGTTGAATGTCAGACTTAGATACGATGATTGTGATAACTGACTCTGTACATTGAAAGGAAATAACTGATAGTATGTGGAATGTTATACTTCATCACATGAATATAAATGACCAAATAAGGGAGTTGTGACTGGAGTGACCAACGTGAAAAGAGCTTAAAGCTCAGAATATGCACAAAGAGCCACAGGCTCAACGATTAATGAGTATAGTATCCATAATAGGTACGAGACCGTATCTGAAATGAGCCCGATATCCACAACAAACATGGGATAGTTAAATACTGCTTGATCACAACAAAATAAAAATAAAGGTGAGTCTCACATGCATTTACATATATGTCTTTACATGCATTTTTGAGATTGATTGTAAATAAATGTTGAATTGTGTTATTATAATGATGTGTAATGCTTGTGTACATATTATTGGTATGAAGAATTGAGATAAATGGTTGGATTGTTCTTAAATGACTGTATGAAGATTTTGTATTCATAATATGCTTGTTGAAATATGATGAGTAAGGTGATATATATGGGATTTGATTTTGGATGAGGTGTTATACTGAATGAACTGTGTTTTGTACATGAGATGTTTATGTTCTATTTAGGTGAGCACATTGATGATGGTTCACTCACTAAGTTCACAAAACTCATCAAAATTGCAACATTGATTTTTGCAGGCACCGAAAGGAGACTTACCTTCTAAAGCAATCTAGTTGAAGTCTAATTTTGTCCATTTTGGGAACAAGAAATGCTCAAAGGTCTAGTCAACTAACATCTAAGGAGTTTAGATAGAATATTTTTGTTTAGTAACTCATATCATGTAGAATTTGTTATATCAAACTGTGAACTCACCAATGGTTTTATAATATAAATATATGGTTTGTGTGTAATGAAATGATAAGGTAAATTATGTTTTGTTAATGAAATGGGATGATTTGAACTTAAAATATTTATGTTCTTTATGATGCCATAATAAGTTGATGTGTTTGCTCTAACATGTCATTCTCCTAGGGCATGTTCATGAATGTCCTCTAGATGTTTGACTATATGCTCTATGATAGTGGGGTGTTTCAAAAAGGGTTCAGTGAAGAGGTTTTGCCAGAGGAGGTCACTCCTTAGGTAGAAGAAGTCATGAAGGTGTTTCCACTGTATAAGAGTTCACTAAGAGATTTGTAACTAGGGTAAGGTGATAAGACTTTCCCTTATCAGTTGATTCTGGTAACGGTTCCTCTGTAGGTTGAGGTTTTGGTGCTCTGGCATGCCCTCATTGCTCCAAACACCATTGGGGTACTTGTAGAAGGACTACGGATGCATGTTTTCGATGTGGTAATACTGATCATTTCATAGCCAATTGTCCTATGAGGCAGCCTTAGACATCACAAGCTAGCAGAGAGGTTTCCAATACACCTTCTAGGAATAGAGGACAAGGTAGAAGTTGTGGAGGATCTAGTCAGATTAGACCTAATCCGAGTACTCTCTCAAAAACTATTGACCGACCTGTTATACCTTCTGCAATGGCTCGAGCTTATACTTTGAAAGCTCGAGAGGATTAGGATGCACCTGAGGTTATTATTGGTACTGTTTCTCTCTTTAACTCTAAAATGCATGCTTTGATTGATCCTAGATCCACCCATTCCTATATCTATGTTGGAGAAATTCCTGATATAAAGATGTTTATAGATCAGTTAGATTATGACATCCATGTAACCAGTCCTCTGGGTGATAATGTGTTAGTTAATCAGGTTTATAGGAATTGTTATGTTATGATCCAAGGTAGTAAGTTTGTAGTGGATTTGATTAAATGATCTTTCATAAATTCAATGTAATTTCAAATATGGATTGGTTTTCCAAGCATCAAGTTGTGGTTAATTGTAGTGCTAATATGGTTGTGCTTAGGAAGCTTGACCAACCAGAAATAATATTGTATGGCATCCATACTAGTTCTCTGGCTAATGTGGTTAATTGTAGTGCTAAGATGGTTGTGCTTAGGAAGCTTGACCAACCAGAAATAATATTGTATGGCATCCATACTAGTTCTCTGGCTAATATGGTATCAGTTATGCAAGAACGAAGGTTCCATACGAAGGGATGTGAAGCTTATTTGGCTTTTGAAATTGATTTTAAGGAAAGTGTTAACCTGCAAAACATCAATGGTGAATGAATTTCCATATGTGTTCCCTGAAGAGCTATTCGGACTTCCTCCTAAAATGGAATTGAAGTTATTTATTGAGATTATGCCTAGAACTGTCCTATATCTAGAGCACTATATAGGATGACTCCTACTGAATTGAAGGAGTTGAAGGTTCAATTGCAAAAGCTATTGGATAAGGGGTTCATTCATGTTGGACCACGAACTTTTCTTGGAAGTCAGGACTATTAAATGAGAAATTGTTCACAATTAGTCATGTGTAAAGAAAGAAAAAGGTGAATTCTTGAATTTGAAATGAAGTAGAAAAGATGGTTTAGGTACAAGATGGGTTATATGTGAAATGTTGGAAGTTAA